>CAWUFW010012819.1:0-516608 GCA_963921515.1 Calotriton arnoldi
GGTAGTAGTGGTAGGCATCCTGCCCCCTGGGTGAGGGTGGTAGTAGTGGTAGGCATCCTGCCCCCCTGGGTGAGGGTGGTAGTAGTGGTAGGCATCCAGCCCCCCTGGGTGAGGGTGGTAGTAGTGGTGGGCATCCTGCCCCCTGGCTAAGGGTGGTAGTAGTGGTAGGCATCCAGCCCCCTGGCTAAGGGTGGTAGTAGTGGTAGGCATCCAGCCGCCCCTGGGTTGGGGTGGTAGTAGTGGTAGGCATCCTGCCCCCTGGCTAAGGGTGGTAGTAGTGGTAGGCATCCTGCCACCCTGGCTAAGGGTGGTAGTAGTGGTAGGCATCCTGCCCCCGTGGGTGAGGGTGGTAGTAGTGGTAGGCATCCTGCCCCCCTGGGTGAGGGTGGTAGTAGTGGTAGGCATCCTGCCACCCCTGGGTGAGGGTGGTAGTAGTGGTAGGCATCCTGCCACCCTGGCTAAGGGTGGTAGTAGTGGTAGGCATCCAGCCCCCCTGGGTGAGGGTGGTAGTAGTGGTGGGCATCCTGCCCCCCTGGCTAAGGGTGGTAGTAGTGGTAGGCATCCAGCCCCCTGGCTAAGGGTGGTAGTAGTGGTAGGCATCCTGCCCCCTGGCTAAGGGTGGTAGTAGTGGTAGGCATCCTGCCACCCTGGCTAAGGGTGGTAGTAGTGGTAGGCATCCTGCCACCCCTGGGTGAGGGTGGTAGTGGTGGTAGGCATCCAGCCCCCCTGGGTGAGGGTGGTAGTAGTGGTGGGCATCCTGCCCCCTGGCTAAGGGTGGTAGTAGTGGTAGGCATCCAGCCCCCCTGGCTAAGGGTGGTAGTAGTGGTGGGCATCCTGCCCCCTGGCTAAGGGTGGTAGTAGTGGTAGGCATCCTGCCACCCTGGCTAAGGGTGGTAGTAGTGGTAGGCATCCTGCCACCCCTGGGTGAGGGTGGTAGTAGTGGTAGGCATCCAGCCCCCCTGGGTGAGGGTGGTAGTAGTGGTGGGCATCCTGCCCCCTGGCTAAGGGTGGTAGTAGTGGTAGGCATCCAGCCCCCTGGCTAAGGGTGGTAGTAGTGGTGGGCATCCTGCCCCCTGGCTAAGGGTGGTAGTAGTGGTAGGCATCCTGCCCCCTGGCTAAGGGTGGTAGTAGTGGTAGGCATCCTGCCACCCTGGCTAAGGGTGGTAGTAGTGGTAGGCATCCTGCCCCCCTGGGTGAGGGTGGTAGTAGTGGTAGGCATCCTGCCCCCTGGTTGAGGGTGGTTGGCATCCAGCCCCCTGGGTTGGGGTGGTGGCGCGCATTCAGGCCCCTGTGTGCATATGTGGCATTGGTGATGGGCATCCCGCCCCTATGGTGCTGCTGTTGCAAGTATATTCAGATTCCCAGTGTATGTGTGTGATGTGTCGTGTACGTGTTGTATGTGTTTTGTGGTTGGTGTCTGACTTACCTTCTGCGCCGTACGCGTCCGTGCCTGTTCCGGTAGTAGATGTAGAATATTGGTATGATCGGGACGAAGGGATTCATGGTTGGTTCGTGTCGTTCGTCCTTCTCGTTGCTTCGCGTCGTCCTCGTCGCTTGGCTTCGTCCTCGTCGCTTCGCTTCGTCCTCGTCGCGCCGCGTCGTCCTCGTCTGTGCTGTGTTCGTCTCGTAGCCGTGGATCGTGTTGTGGCGCGATTCGGAGCTTATGTG
Source organism: Calotriton arnoldi (assembly GCA_963921515.1). Taxonomy (NCBI): domain Eukaryota; kingdom Metazoa; phylum Chordata; class Amphibia; order Caudata; family Salamandridae; genus Calotriton; species Calotriton arnoldi. The sequence goes on from CAWUFW010012819.1 coordinate 1,669, forward strand.
CGCCTCTCCCGGATGCTTTGACGTGCCGTGCGTAGCGACGGGTTCGGCGCGTACGGAAAGCGCATCGTACTTGTCCGGCCGGACGGGGCTGCATTTTCCCTTCCGTGCGACTCGATTCGGCGTTTCCGGATTCGCCTCGGTCGGAGAACAGGACCTGGTTTGGGTGAGTACGGCTCGGCCGGAATTTTTGCTGTTGTGCGCATCGTACTTGCTCGTTCGGTGTGTTGTACGGATCGGTCGGGAAACTGGCTTTCGCATGGCTTTTTTCCCGACCGAATGGTATTGGGTGCGCCTCCGACCGAGATCGGAATCGGCCCCTATATGTTTGTATTAGTTTGGTTTAGTTTAATGTTATTTTACAAAATACCATATTTTTGTATAAGATATCTTGGTAGTAGATATTTTTAAACTTACTATATTTTTTTCTGTTAATTTGTACTTTACTTATTAGATATAAAAAGTTGCTATTTTTTATATTTTTACAACAATATTTTCAAACCACAATATTTTTGTGGCTGAAATTTTGATATACAGTTTTGTGGTGACAGATAAAAGAAATTATGGTTAAGTTGTGATGTTGCTTCAGGAAACTGATAGTCTTGAATACAAGATGCCATTGCATCGAGGACTCTGACAGGAGCTCATACTAGTCATTCAGCAGTAGAAAAGGAGTGCCTAAGTAGGTGATAAAGTATATATCATTTTAAAAAGCACTTGTAGGGTGCGAAGTTTGCACTTTGTACCACTCATACTCCTTTGGTGGTCTTACTTAGCAAAAAGGGTGCCGGATGTGCCATGCCAAATATGGATAAAGGGCAGCACAGGTTTACAGGGATTTCAGGGATTTAGGTAGAAGTTGAAGTAGATGTCTGGATATAATAATGTAGCTGCAGATTTTTTGTCAGATTGCCATTATCAAAGATGGAAATTTTAAGTGACTGAAAAACGAAGAAGGAGCAATGTGTAATGAGTAGCGTTTATGTAGTTTTTTGTGAGTTTCTGTCAGAGGGCATCTGGAAGGATAAACTGGAGGAGGATGCTCATTTGTGAAATGCATGCAAATTTGCGAATGAAGGTTAGCCTTGTTTGAGTGCTTAGCCCCTGGAGGAAGGTACATACTATCATGTGGCAGATAAAGTCATAGTTCCGAAAGGAATTAGCAGAAGGTTGAAATTATTGGTAGTGTCGACAAGGCTACAAGAAAAGGTATTAGAGCTTGCCCATGAGGGCCTTATTGATATATGAGGAACAAACTAAAGATTCGGGAGGATTTTTGGTGGCCATCACTAGACAGGGTGATTGATTATTATATGAGGTGGTGTGTGGTTTTTGTGGTGAGTGATAAGACACAAGTCACAATACTTGTTCCTGTAAAACCAATTGAGGTTCCAGATAGATTATGGTATAAATTGGCATTGGACATTTCTGGCCCTTTTATTCCAAGCTCCCTGAATTTAGGTTGGTTGACAATGTCTCAACAAAAACCTTAATTAAATTTATGAGGGACATCTTTAACAGAGAAGGGAAGCTTGAGGAGTTCATGATAGACAGTGGTCTCCCAAATGGTGGCCAGAATTTTGAATGAGTTTTTAAAAATTGAATCAAGTGTAAGGCACACCAAGACATCCTTGGAACACCCTATATGCAGTGGGCTCATCGAGTGCTCCAACAAAGTGGTGAAGACGCAGTTTCAACTGCTTAATGTAAGTGTTACCAACTGGAAGGAAGGTCTAAGGGAAATGTTATGAGCTGTCCAAACTACTCCCTCTGTGAGAACGGGAATAACACAAGGTGCTGGAACATGACTGAATACAGGATAGACAGATAGAAGCAAGATGGATTCTGATAAGTTGCGAGGGGTGTGTGATGACAAGAAGGTGGCTCTGCATAAATACAGAGGAAAGCAAAGAATGTGGTCAGAGTGAACAAGAGAGGTTGGGGAGGATTAAACACAGTCGATAGTTTTGGAACGGCATGAAGTTTTCAAACTGTGTTCGTGGCAGACGTGAAGGACAATGTACTATTGGATAATGAAAAAGCATGGAACAAGAGTAAGCTGTCAGTTGCGCCTGTAGGAATGAGGAGTAAAGTCTGCAAAACATTTGGGGTGAATGGAGAAGAGAGATAAGGTTGTAAGATATGGTACCATAGGACTCACTGGTGGTGCGCTCAAAGAGAGAGAGACTAATAGGTGGAGTATGTATGATGTATAGTGGCTGTGTAATTGGCAGAGTATGACATATAAAAACATGAACTAAACATTCAATTCTTAAAACAGCTATGTTTTGCATTCTTCTAATTTCAGTTTCGTTGCATTTCCTTGTGGTTTTATTATTATTATTTTTTCTTGAGGGTGGATGGGAGGAGGAACTATTGGGACTGTTCTGATAATGGGTAGAATGTGATGCCTATGATCCTTCTAGACTCTGGTGATTGGCAGCTAAAGTTCCAGTGCTGGCAGTTGCACCTTGGGGGTTGAAGCTTGTGGACCTTTGTCTATATTTGTGCTGGATAAAAGTTAACAGCTTCGTATGGCATTTAAGTATGTTTTAGGTTATCTGGTTAGGGGACTAGAACGTGGAGGGTAGGCTGGGGCTGCAGACAGGAACCCTGACTAGGGTATTTTGCCTCTGGTTGGGGTTTCCAACGCTAGACGGGAGAGAGCGCCCAAGCATTGACAGTCTATTTCCAGTTCTAACTGGAACATAGTGGGAATGTTTGCAAGCTTAGCACTTCATGAAGCTTGCAATTGTTTTTACAAATTAGAGAAGTTACATGCACTGAGGTGCCACCTGCCCTAGGGGGAACAACTACCAGACTACTCACCCATGGAGGATCGGCTGCTTCTGGATCCCATGCCAACTAAAGCAGTTTCCCTAGTCTACAAAAAAATAATGAACAATTCACCTGACCGTCTACACCCACTACGAGAGGCATGGGAGGGAGATGTGGGCCCCATGGAGGACGAGGATTGGGCGGGTGGCCCTTCAAAGCCCCAGGAGATAGCCAAAAGAGCCCGATTCCACCTAGTTCAACTCTGCATATTGCATAGATCTTATTTCTCCCGTTCCAGGTTATACCCGATAGGGAGATGAGCTTTGGCCCAATGTACCGACGGTGTGGCGAACCAGGTACCTTCTATCACACGAACTGGGACTGCCCAATAATTCAATGCTTTTGGAAGGAGGTGACAGTGGTGATGGTTGTGGTCACAGGACTTATAATCCCAATGGAGGCCAAATGGCTGATCCTGGGTATCACCGGGGATGAGAAATGGCCCAAATACCCTACTCTTTGTCTCGCAATAGCCGCTGGGGTAGCAAAGCGAAACTTAGCCAGACTGTGTGGAGCGGTCAGACCTCCAACGGTCCAGAAATGGGAAAATGATCTCGCCTGGTGCCAGGTGGCAGAACGCAAGGTCTATTAAGGTCGAGGATGCCCCTGTAAATTTGACAAGATTTGGGGAACCTGGATACAATACAGGGGGACCTAAGGAAGGAGCTGGGTGGCTCTGGAGGGAGAATATAGGGTTACTTTTTGTCAAATGCATCCGTGGGAATATGCTACATGATACATACTGTGCATGCACATTGGCAGAGGCTGATCCTTATTAAGGTGAGAAATGTACAGGCTCCCTGCGAGTGGCCTATTAATGCTTGTTTTCCTTTCGGACTGCATTGGTGTGAATCTGAACAACTGCTTAATAAAAAGCATTAAAAAGAATTTGAGAAGTTGCAGATCAGCCGGCTTCATCTGCCCCTAGTAATTTTTCAAAAATCAGGTCATTATCCTTTTATAAAAGGTTTATCTATTTCCCCTATTGCCGCTAGTTTCATTAAAGAAATGCATTGCAAGAAAGGAACCTTAACGCTCCTAGTGGGTGAAAAATGCAATTCCTTTGGGCGATTTTCAACACAAAATGTCTTTCTTCTACAACTCAGGCAAGAGGATTTGGATTAAAATAGTTAAGTGAGGTTTTAAACTCAGTATATGTGCAATTGTCTTTTTAACTAGGTTGCTCTATAACTCTCTAAAAGTCAAGAAAAAGCTGTTGCAGATGGATGACTTAAATGACCAAGCACAAAACCTGTTTAGGGTAGAAAGGATCTGTCATAAAAAAAAACTGTGCTGTCCTTCATCTGGGGTAATACAGCCTGAAGCACCCAGTATGATTCCATTTCTGAAAACTCATATCCTGAATCCCCTAGCAGGCTCTGTCCATTTTGTTCCACTAGGTTTCAAAATCAGAGTACTCGACTGTGCATGAGATGGAGTCCACTGAAATTTTGTACTCCTTTTAACATTGGTAACTACCACCCCTATGGCGGGCCATGACTTGACCAATAACTGGTGGAAACTGAGTTGGTGAGTAAAGACTACTGTACCTACCCTCTAGGTTAGAGACATGCCTTCTGGCCTTCCCTGATACAACCTTATGGTTGGTCATGCACGTAAAGGGCAGAGCGGAATGCTCACTGGCATATCAAGTGCCGGTAAGTAACGAGCGCATCTAGCGGTAGTCCTACCCCTCGTTCTGCCAACTCAGGAGAGAGTTCTGCTCTGCCCTTTACGGCTAGGGTTCATTTTTATCCTGAAGGTATACTGTATACTGGTGTGATTTGTTGAGGGTACGGCATAACTCACTGATACTTGTTTCCAATCCCCACATGAGAAGATTAGGACGTTTGTCCTGATAAATTGCCATGATCTTTTTGACAGTAATGAGGCAAGAAACATGATGACCTTCTTTTAAAACATCACCTTGTGCTTCATTAGACCATTACATCCACTTCTAGCCAGCCTATATGTTTTTAATCATAACAAGAGAACCCAGTTATTAAATAGTGCTTTGGGTTTCCTTAGTTATTTTTATCTCACTACTAGACCAGTCTTCTCACTTTATCACACTTACACCACACCTCACTCCTCGCCTTTGCCAAAAGAAACTAAAGAACTCCGTCAAAGGAGCCCCCCTGCAGGGCCCGCTGGGCATTGCAGCCAGTTGCGGCTGGCATGACTCGCGGGGGCGGGGCGTCACGCGGGGGGGTTAATTTAAATTAAAAATAAAAATATAAAAGTTAACTTACCTTTGCCGGCCCGCTCCAGCGTCGTCTGCGCCTCTCGTGCTCTCCAGCCTCCCTCCCCTCCCCTAAGCCAATCACAATGCTGCACTGGCAGCATTGTGATTGGTCGGTACACCGACCAGCCAGGTGCCAATGGGGAGGCCATTTTCTCCATGTAGGCTGCATGCAGCCTACATGGAGAAAAGGCAGAGTGCGCATGACTGCTTTGGTCGGCCCCAGAGGGCCGACCAAACAGTTTGCGCCCTCAGCAGTGGACAAGCCACTCCTTCCCTGCCCTAGAGCAGGCCCGCCCACCCACTCACCCCCAACCAAACACTTCTTCTTTCTCGAAGCATAAACATAAAATGGTAGTTTTACCATTTTATGTTTCTGCTTCTCACACTGCGAGAAAGCAGTGGGCTGACGCTCCTCCGCCCTAGTGGAGGACTAGCCCCTGATTGCAGCGCCAGCCCAACGAGGAGCTGCACGATGATGAAGCATTACACCCCTTGGGGTGTGTGAGGGCCCATGCTCCTGAGGGAGCAGATCCTCTTATCTGCCTCTACAGGTAGCTCCCGACCTTATACCTTTCTTCACTCTCTGCCAGGAACTGCATACCTTCTTTATACATAGCCTGAGCAGGGGCGTGTATGCTGGACCTTCATTCGCCCCTAGTCCCCCTTTATATTGTTCAGCAGTGGTTGCATAATCAGGTATGGTCCCTCTGAGATAAGACAGTACACCTTAAATTAATTATATACTAATGTTAGCATATTAATTCTAGAAGCAAGTTACAGATAGTGACACTGATTATAAATTTGTAACTGCTCCAACTCTTTTATATTTATTGCATCAGCAGTACTATAATTCTTTGATAATGATTCAGAAATATCTGGCGAATCTCGTCAGGTTTGGATGTTGAATAATTATCGCCTGGATTACGGCTGCTATCCGGCATGTTCTTACTGTTTTTTTAGCAGCCGGGCTAATAGCTTTCCTGTAACCTCACCTTCCTCATAATTTCTCTGAAGGTAGGTTCAATTGTTGCCTTTTGAGCATAGTAATATTCTGGCAAAATACCTTTGGCTTTATTCCGTTTTTTTCTATTTCATACGAGTTATCTCTAACTCTCAAAGGTCCTGCCCGATTTCTTCTTCATTGATCTAATTTTTTTTTTTTTTACTTTTGGTTCCAAAATTGTCTAACTATTACTCTTCCCTAAAATATGGTGTTAAAAGAATTCTAAATGGCAGGAGGATCCGCCATACCACTATTGATTTTTAAAAACTTACTAATAAAATTATTTGTTTCTCTCACACATTTTAAATCTTCAAATAGAAATGTATTCATTTGCCATTCCCTAGGCTTTTAGACTGTTTTTGTCCTCACCCATCCTTAAATCAAGTTCTATAACAGCATGATACGAAAAACCATTTGGATATAATTGGCCTGAACTTGTATTTAGCAAGGCTGATGCTCAAAAATAAAATAATCGTGCTGCTTTAAACCTTGCTGTGGTACACAAACACCCTCTAGCCTGTAGATTTTTGTGCATCCAAGCATCAATCAACCGTAGATCGACTCCCAGGTGATTAAGCAATCACATGACTCTATGCTTATTATGTTTTCTATTTATGCTGGAAGTGTCTAACTGGTTGTCTGAATAAAACGTAAAATTTCCGCCTATAATAAACTCTCCCTGCAATGTCATCAGTGAAATACGGAGATCATTTAGGAGCTTCTAATCATCTTCTACCAGAGCATAGATATTTATGAATGCAATCGGTCTATAGTCGATTGACCCTAGAGCATAGGTCTTTGTTATCCAAATCTGACTTTTAAAACTTTGGGCCTCATTACGATGCTGGTCAGAATGACATCCGTGGCTTCACCAGAGTTGGTCCGACCACCGCGTTCTTGTCAGAAGTGGTCGGACTGACCGCAGAACTACAATGCATGCTGAATGCAACTTGACCAATCGTTGGAATACGGTCCACTCCGACAGCCTTTCTCCGACTGCTGAGATGGCGGTCGGAAAAAGCAGCAGCAATAGCGTGGTCCGACCAGCTGCCGCGACTCATTGGAAACAAAGCTTCTCCCCGACAGTCTCCGGCATGGATAACTTTCTCCTTACACTGTGGCAGCTGAACCCCAAAGACTACGACCCTGTGGACTCCGGAATGCAGGTAAGTCCATAGGTGGTATGTATCCCCATTGGCTGGACTGTGCACAGATCGCCACACTCCAGCAATGAGGTACATGCAGCACAAGGCATATAACCACATATCTCATGCATGTGTGTAAATATCACATGTTTCCTGTGGGTTTGTATGCACTTGCAGCAACATATTCAGCGATATGTGCACCGCCTTAGAGGAGACCGCCGCAGTATCAGCGGTTGCATCGTAATACGGTGGGGGTAACTTTCCCAGCCTCGGCGGTCGGAATCGGATCGTGACCACGGCGGTCAGACGGCTGGTGCGACCAGCATTGTAACAAAGCCCTAAATATCAATGGTCCGGGCAAAACAAATAACTAGTTCCTTGTGTGCCGCACAAGTGGAAAAAACCTTTTTACCATACCATTTAGTATAAAGTTTTATATACTGGAATTTGGCTTTTTTACAATTTGCCTCATGTAAAAAAAAATATAGTAGGCTTTAAGAGATATCATCTAGGAAATATTTGTTCTGTGTTTAAGTCAGTTAATCAAACCCTTAGCATTGTATGATATAATTTTGAAGTGTTTTGATTCAGTTGACAATAGAGAATATCCTAGCACATTTTACCCATGCGGCCTATAGATGATTTCCCAAGGAAAAGGAAACAGAAATAAATTCTTTATAAATAATTCACCTTTATAACTTGACGCATTTGTCATGGTCTGAATGTAAAATGTATTAATTTCTTTACTTTTCTTTTCCCCCCAAACAGTGCTCTCCACTCCTTGTTCTCAGATTCCATACCCGATCCTCCTTTTCCCATCATATTCTTCCCCCCATTTGCACACTCCGACTCCCACTTGACTTAATCGAGGAGCTCTGCCCAGTATGGATTCCCTTTGCAATCCCTATCTTCTATTGCCACAATGTTAGTACCCTATAGATATTAGCCACTAATCTTTTACCCTGTGGCAGTGTAAGCATCATGGCGATTGTCTACATGTTTTCCAGTGCCTTGGGAAATGTAAGCCAGATCTTGCTAGCAGTTTGAGCTATGCATGAATATGTGTAACCCAAATCCTGAAGAATTCCTGCACCTCTGCAAACATGACAAGCCTGTTTCATAGGTCTAAGTACCTAGTACTTCACATTCACGTCTGCCAACACTCCAACTCCCTACTGTCATATCCTGTGTAATCTGCTAAAACCGGTGAATACTCCACAACTGCATGTCACCCACGAACAGTTGTTGTTTCAGGATGGCTTTGATCATCACTCTGTTCACACTCTACACCCCGATCGTATCCCACTTAGAAAGTGTTTTGGAATGCTTTCACCTTTCATGAGGAGACCCTGCAATTATATCTTCTCATGGCTCCCACATAATAAGGTTTTTTTCTCATGTTGTTGTCTTTATCCAGCCATTGCACTGGCTGGGTTCAAACCGGAATGGCAATGGGGAGCAAAAAACGTTGGATGTAGGCCCAGATCTCTATACTGGGGTGAATGTATGACATTGTTCTGCATTCTGTCCATCAATTGTTCTTTTTGCATTTGTCACCCTGAGTGGGACGGGTATACCCAGACGTGGGTCCTGTGCTCCCCATGCCACTGGAGTCAAGCTATCCTGGCTGATGAGGAGTAAAACCCCGAAACCGGTCCTAGGATGCTTGTTTCCAGTCCAGGGAGGTAAGGACCAGGCCTGGCAGTTCGGGCTGGACTGTTCCCATTGGGCGCAGGGTCAAGACTGATTTGCATATGGCTGGGTTCAAACTGGAATGGCATGGGGAGAAAAAAAACGATGGGTTAAGGCCCAGATCTCTGTACTGGGGTGAATGTATGACATTGTTCTGCATTCTGTCCATCAATTGTTCCTTTTGCATTGCACTCCATGCAGCAGGTGAGTTACCATGTAGTACAAATCCATGCCTGAGAGTTCCAACACTCTTCCCGCATGACAACTTTAAGATGTAAGCTTGACCCCCTTGATATTCTCACCCACAGTAGGGATACTTTTTACTTATGAAATAAATAAGATTTAGCTAACTTTGAGGTTAACCTTAAACATAGCCCTAAATTAAATTAAAGAATAAAATTCAATGTGAGTTAACTAGCAACCTTCACCTTTCCACAATGCCAACCCAAACCTTACATAAAAATTATAGTAAGTTAAATTAAGTTATATTAAATAACTAACTCTACTGTGAGCCTAATGGTAACCCTAACCCTAAATGAAATGCAGTAAGTTAGATGTACTAATTAACCTTACCTTAATTCTAATGAAAACTCTTGTCCTAATCCTACATTTTTTTAACTTTAATTAAATGCAATAATAAGTAGCTGTTAGGTAAGCCTAATGCCAACACTAAAATAACCCTACATTAATTTAAATAAAATGAAACTAAATAAGCAAATGTAGGCTAGCTGGTAGCTATCTGAACCCTAATGTAATTTCTATATAAATATACTAAAAGTACCCCATATCTAATACTAATGTTAAACCTTTCCTTCAATGAAAGTTAATTAAATAAAATATTTAATGTATCCCCAATATGAGCCATAAAAATAACCCAACATTAAGTTAAAATAAATGAATTTCCTTCAACTAAATCTAAAGCTAGTCCTTGAACTTACCGTATTCAGTGTATTGGCATCTTCACTAGTGGCATTCTCTGTAGCTGTAATTCGAATGTGGCACCACCGATGCTGTGGTACCACATCCTAGTGGATGTAAGGTATATGAGTATACCTCAGGTACATTGAAAGATTTAATTCTCTGAAATCGAAAAAAGAAAATTTTGGGGGAATTAAACAATATGATGAAGATTCATTTTGCTGGTAATGATGCTCTTACCTACAACAAAATACCAACATTGTTACATATAAAGAAGCCATCAGAATTATTACATTCCAGCTAGACTAGTCTGAGATATCATGATTCAAATGCAATATTCACATGTACAGCCTATTCCAAAATTACACTCATTTGGGGGAACAAAGCGAATTACCTCTCTCAGAGTCAACTTACTGAGGAGATTTTTAAACATTTAGAATGAAGATATACTTGCAATTAGGAATACCTACCACTTATGTAAGTTTTGTCTTAAGTGTCACTTGTGAGCATCAGCGCCCTTGGGCATGTGTCAGAGGAATGATAGAGAAATTCTAAACAAATGTATTGCAGACCCACCCAGGTGTAATTTTTTTGTCTATTTGTCAAGAATTGTAAGTGAAGGTACCAGGTTACACCCGCTGAAACAGTTACCTTCTCAGTCCAGCGCCAAGAGTTCCATTCATGGTGGAAGGGGAAGCGAGGAGCAGAGAGAGCGTTGCGGGCATCTATTAAGTAGCTCGAAGAGCCGGCGGGGTGTCATGGATGGTCATTGCTGTAGCGCGACGAACTTGGCATTGCGGACGGTCGGGCTGGAGCTTCACGTTGGTGGTCACTGCGGCAGTCACTGCTGTAGCGCAAAGAGTTGGTTCTTCAGAACTTTGCGTTGGCTTAGGTGGCAAGGTCTTGGCATGAATGGGTATTCGCAAAGAGCCCAAAAACTTCAGAGGAGCTCAACTGAGTCACACCAAGGGTCAAGGACCTGAGGGACACCACTTGGTGGTCAGGAACTTACTTTTGCAGAGGCCAGCAGGGCTCAGGTAGATCCAGGCAGCAGTTCAGCTGGGCAGTTGCAGGGAGCATCTGGAGCTTGTTATGTCCCTGTAACGCAGAATAGGAGGTCAGCTGACTGACCCTTGGGGTCACTTCAGCCTGAAATGAAGGGTGAAGATCCAATCTTCCTTCTCAGCAAGTGGGGCAGCAGGCAGCAGAGTACCAGGGCAAAAGAGCGGCAGTCCTTCTGGCCACAAAGCAGCACAGCACTCCTTCTTCTGTAGTATCCATAGGTCCAGGAGTGTATTGATGAGTTGGTGTCTCATCAATACACTCTATTGATACCTGCTGCCTCCTTTGAAGTGGGAAAATCTGCTAGAGGTTTCCCTTTGAAGTGCACAGGTTTTCTGCTGCCCTGTCCTGGCTCCAGACTAACTACAGGAGGTATGCAATCCTTTGCATGAAGGCAGGACACAACCTATTCAGGTGTAAGTCGGGCTGTGACTAATTCCACCCTCCCATTCTGCCACTGATGCCCATCCAGGCACACCTAAGCTCTCTATTGTGTGTGGCTGTCTAAGAGGAATACACAAAGTCCAACTGCCAACTACACCCAGTCATGTGACCCAGGGAAAGGCAGCAGGCACTAAATGCTAAGGCAGGAAAATGTCAGTTTTCTAAAAGTGGCATTTTCAAACTTTTAATTGAAAAGCTGACTTTACTATAAGAGACGATTTTTCACTACAATTCCAAAGACACCAAACATGAACTGTTTACCTCTTCCCATTTGGAAGTTACAGCTTAATAAATCTAATAAGGTAACTCCAGTATTATCCTATGGGAGAAGCAAGCCTTGCAGTAGTGAAAAACTTATTTAGGAGTTTTTCACTACCAGGACATGTAAAACTTAAAAGTACATGTCCTACTTTTTAAATACACTGAAGCCTGCCCTCTGGGCTGTTTAGGGCCTACCGTAGGGGTGATGTATATGTATTAAAAAGGGAGTGTTAGGCTTGACTAATGGGTTATTTTGCCAAGTCGTATTGGCAATTTTAAAACTGCTAACAGGCTGCAATGACATGCCTGAGACATGTTTTAAGGGGCTACTTAAGTGGGTGGCACAATCAATGCTGCAGGCCCACTAGTAGCATTTAATTTACAGGCCCTGGGTACATGTAGTACCACTTCACTAGCGATTTATAAGTAACTTAAACATGCCAAATGGGGATATGCCAATGTTGCCATGTTTTAAGGAGTGAGCACATGCACTTTAGCACTGGTTAGCAGTGGCAAAGTGCACAGAGTCCTAAGGCCAACAAAAAAGAAAGATCAGAAAAATATGGAGGAGTAAGGCAAAAAGATTGGAGGATGACCCTGCAGAAAGGGCCAAGTCCAACAATGTAATCAGAACCCCTCCATGAAAAACCTATTATTTTTCTGAACTACCCATCTTTAATTTTATATCTTCTACCAACTCGGATACCATTCTGAACTTTTCTGAAGATGAGATAAAATATTGTCTATCTCATATCTTTTTTGCTGATCCCAGTCACTGCCTAGCCAGTGATAACACTGGCAATTAGTTCTATACTGCCCTGGTCTTCTCAAATAATGAAATGTACTAATACACCTGTAGTCTCATGCCAGTGTTGGAGAGCCCTTTATGTACAATAAATATATTTATCGGGTAGAATCTCACTAACAGCTACACAAGGTGGTTGCGATGGCTGAAGATCACCTCCAATGTGTTCTTGGTTCGATCCTTTGACTGCTCATCTGCCATAATCGAAGCACTGTATCAGGCTGAGTGCACCTTTCCGTGGACAATTATCTTTCATATGAGATCTCAAAAAACAAATTAATAAAAGTTTCAAAATAATATTAATTAAAATATTTTTTACGTTTTAAAATAGAATAAATGAAAAAGTAAAATGCATCTAAAATAAAAAATACCATTGATATAAAAATAATTAAATACAAATGGAAACCAATATTACAATAGAAATAGCCTTACACTGAAAACATAACCTTAGAAAAATTAATTAAGGAATTAAAAATTTGTGAAGCGCAATGTAAACCATAAAAAGAGGTATCCAAGTGCTCTTATGCATCGGCCCTATGAAAGGAAAAAGTAAGGCTTGAAGCGGGGACTCAGCATTAAGATACAAGATTACATGGGTAAGTCTTCAGCTAATTGCGAAAGCTCAGAAAGTTGTTTTGGAACCTGAGAGAGGTGGGCATGGCTTTTCATACTTTGGAGGTTATCATTGCTAGGGATCTTCCTCCTATTCTGAGTTGTTATATCTTGGAATGCAAAACAGTTTTTGGGATGCAGAATGCAAGGTTCGAGATAAGATGTAGCAGAGAAAGAAGGAGGCGTGTAATTGTCCCTCCTTGTTTCATTGAAAGCTTTGTGACAAAGGCAGAGTGCCTTGAAGAGGCTCCTTTTAGTGATAGGCAGCCAATGGAGGTGTCAAAGGTGGTTAGAAATTGATGATTTTTGATTTAGCCCAATGTCCAATTGAGAGGTAGCATTCTGACCAACCTGAATCGGTTATTTTGGGGGGCCATCGTGCAGGGAGTTGCAGTAGTCAAGACTGGATGGAGAGAATCAGGGTGAATAGGACTGTAACTCTAGAAGCTGTGGCAACAAGACGAAGAATTTTGCAGATGATAAAACAAGCTTCACAAAACTAGTTCTGAATGTGAACAGAATTAACATTAAAGAAAAAAATTGCATAAAAATTAAAATAGTATTTACAAGAAAATGTATAAGTAAAATCAAAAATTATTTAAACATACTCTTAAAACTAGCTCCAAAGATAACCATGTTTGCAAATAACTTAATTCCATGCCCCCTCCACACACATGTGCCACAACCATGTTTCCTTCACTCACATTTTTGTGGAAGCTAGCTAAGTGCTATGGTCAGGCCTCTGAAGAGAATTATAACACATTTCATGTGTGCCTGTGGTCAGGAGCTACAAATCAAATGAGGAACACCAAATGCATGCCATGCGGGAGTGCAGTGAGGATGCTGCTAGGGTGGGACACATTGGAGCCATGTGTGTGTTGAACATTTCTCTGCAGAAGTCATGTCCCAGGTTGATCGACAGAAGGGAGGAGGGACACACGCAATGTGCCAGATTCTGTCATCTGTAACACCTCTAACTGTGGGCCATACCCCAACGTTGGCACATGTTCATTTTGCATGTGGATTGAACACATTGACCGGACCTGGCAACCAGGGCCGGACTGGCTACCGGGCGTTTTGGCATGCTGCCGAGCTGGGGGCTGATGTCACTGCGGTGGGGGCTAATTTCGTTGATGGAGACCTGCGTGTGCTACGAAATAAACAAAGCAAAACGAATTTCGTTCAGCACACACAGGTCCCCATCAACGAAATCAGCCCCCAGCTCGGCAGCATGCCAAAACGCCCGGTAGCCAGTCCGGCCCTGCTGGCAACTTAAGAAAAACATCACTGTGTGAGGAGGAGGTGGGGCTTCATGCCGAGATGTACAAAGCACTTTTGTCCCCTTCCCCCACCAAACCCTCTCCTCCTCCTCCCAAAAAAAAAGCTTGCTGAGGCTGGTGCCAATGTCATGTAGTGTTTCCATGCCCCTTAATCAGTGGTCGAAGTGGGCATGATCGGCAGGGCACGGCATGCCCTTACTTTTTCAATTTAATAGAATCCGTTCCCCTACTTTTTATTTTTTTAAATGCGCCCCAGGACGGCATGAATAACCAAGGCCTATAGAAAGGCCCAGCCATTCTTGGCCATTCGGGTGGGTGGGGTAGGCAGTGGCGGGAACAAAAGCCCCCACTGCTCCGCAGTGCAGGGGGGGCAAGCTCCAAGGGCCCCCTCTGGAACTGGCAGGTCCCTGGCTTGAGAGCTACAGACTGGATCCAGAGCAAAGGGGCCCCCCTACAGGCACTTTGCAGAGGAGCCCCCTCAAGTTTCGTTACGCCACTGGGGGTGGGCAAAGAAGGAAAATGACTCTGTCTCTTCCTTCTTGCCCAGAGAAGACAAGGAGAGTGTCCACTTCTCCTGCTCTGCCACTGTCAGATGCGCCCCCCCTCTCTCTCTCTTTCTTCCTCTTCCACTTACTTCCTCTCTTTCTGTCTCTGTATCGCTCCTCTTCACTTGCTAATTGAAAACCGTGACTTCAAGAAACAGCTCTTACCCTCATTTACTCTCCTTTCCTTCATTGGTTCCCCTGTGAAATGGATCCAAAAAAGAAAGAAACACTTTTGCTGGAAATTTCGTCTTTTTCTGACATTTTTCTTTTCCAAAGTGCAGCCTTGGGACAGAGAGGAAAAAAAATGTTAAAAATACAAAACATAACTAAATAAATAAAGCAAGACAGAATGGTCGCCAAGTGGCCAGATTGTTTTTTTCACACCTAAACACATTAGCGCAACTTTACAGAGTTTGCCAGTGAAGCGCTACTTTCCGTTTCTCGTCTGGAGGTACTGCAATGCCTGGTTGATGCTTGGAGTGGAAAATGTATAATGTGAACCTTATCAGCTGTTTTCCTTATTTTAGTTTAAAAAATGTGTACTGCAGTTCTGTGTTCAGGGGTGCGTTTTTTTTAAAAACCATATTGCTGGGGCGTGGTCTCGCGGCAAACCAACATGGCCGCAACCTAGGGCTGCTCCGGAGCCCTTCCATCCTACCTCATTAATCCGCTACAATAATCCGACGGAAAGGTGCAGAATCGTACACAGGGGCGCAAGCGAAGCCCGACAAAGCTTTCCCGGGCACAATCGGAGGTGGTAGGCAGTAGCTGTGCCGATCGGCGACTCTGGGCCTGTGGCTGGGGAAACCGGGGCCTCGAGTGCCGGAGACGGCCGGCGGGAGACGCGAGGACGTGGGCATGACCCCCTCCCCCATTCTCGGGGGGTCGGGGAAATTCTGGCAAGCGACTTCGGTGCCCCCCCTCCCGCGACCGTGACGCTGTTGCCTGTGGCACTGGAGTGCAGCCCCCGAGCGGGTTGGATCGTGCGGAGGCCGGAGACGTGAAAGGGGATCCAGCGGCCCAGCACTGGGGAGATTGCGGACGACTGGGGCAGCGTGTGTCTTGTGGTGCCCTACAGCGTCGATGCCTGATCAGCCCCCACGGACACCGGAGCGGGAGGAGCAGCGCCGGTGAGTGACGGCCCCCAGCGTCTCCCTGCCTGAGACGGGGATCTGGAGCTGGCTGGAGGCCGTGATCGCTGGGTGCAGTGCGCGCTTCCAGGACGCGACTGCGCCTACTGTAGTAGAGGCGGCGAAGGGCCCACGGGACTGGTGTGCTGCATCCATACAGGGCCCGTTGTGGGAGCGGCCGACCCCACCCTACCTATTCGGGTCTCGCTAACCGAAACAAACCCCGGGACCGGAGGGGTCTCTGCTGCTGTGTGCCTTTGCTGTGGTTGGTGAGGACGGGGAGGAGTGAGCGTGGAGCGGTCTCCCTACTGTACCTGCGTTGTGGGGGATGGCTGCTTGGGGCCGCGAGAGGTGGTCCGCCCTGCTCCCCTGCCTTCCCTTGGCGCGCCGGTGGCCCTTGAGCTGGCATCGTCGTGGATGCTTACTGCTGCCTGAGGAGTGCCTGGGGGCTGGCGGTGTCCGGGGAACGGGAGAAGACTGGTCCGAGTGGCGCACAGGTGGCCCTTCACGACCGGCGACGCCCTGAGTGCCCACCTCCGTGGCTTGACTCCGGGTCCCGGGTCCCAGCAGGCAGCCAGAAACGGCGGAGCTAAAACAGTGCCGTCCACATCGGTGCGCGACTGGCCCGGGGCTCTGTGGACATCTTCGGAGGGCCTGGCCAGGGACTATTCCATCTGGCGTTTCCTCTAGTCTCCGGCCTAGGGAGCGGTGTTGACCTCACCATGTCCGGCAACAGGGGTTCCCGGGCGTCTCAGCAAAGCAGGCTAGACCGCTTTACCTGCCCGAAGGCGGACATTCCTGACAAGAAGGGGGCCAGCGATAAATCGCAAAGTGGAGCCGAGCACGACCCCACAGAGCCCACAATGACGGACATAATGGCAGCCATCATGGGTGTCCGCACATCTATTGACACCCTCTCCTCGGAGGTGACGCTGATCAGAGCGGATCTCACGAAATATAGAGAGAAGGTCAAGCAATTAGAGACAACCACCGCCAGTCTCGTAGAGGACACCTCGCAACTCCAAACGGACATCGGGGAGCTTCAATCATTTCGCAAGTACACGGAAGACAAGCTGGATGATTACGAGGGGTGCCTGCGACGCAACAACATCCGCGTCCTTGGAGTGCCAGAGAAATCGGAAGGTCCGTCTGCAGACCTATTCATGGAGGAACTGATCTCGACGAAGCTACAACCAAAGGGCCTTTCTAAACTGTTTGTAATTGAGCGAGCCCACAGAGTGCCTGGGGGTCGCCCAAAGCCTGGGGCCCCCCTCGTCCAATACTGGCCCGACTGCTCAATTATAGAGACAGAGACACAATCCTTCAGGCGGCAAGGGTCGCTCCTCCAATCCACCTAGACAACTCGGAAATCACCTTCTTCCCCGATTTCACCCGAACGGTGCAGATGAGGCGACGCTCCTTCCTCGATGTCAAGCGCAGGATGAGAGAAAAAGGTTTCAAGTACGCCATGCTCTTCCCAGCCCGCTTACGAGTTGAACTTGACGGGAAAACACGTTTCTTTGACCTCCCAGAGGTGGCATCCGACTGGCTGGACAGTCTTAAACCCTCGCCGGAACAGGACTCCACCGCTCATTGAACCCCGCGGTGATCTCTCATGGGGTGGCCTCTGTTTTCTTCAAAAACGATTCGCTTCAGCTGCTGTTGTACCCTGAACCGCCAGTATGCGGCTCAGGCTGGTATGAACCTTGTACCGATGCCTTGGGATCTCTCACATTTGGTGAACTGAACATTGGTCATGTCCTGCATCGATAATCTGTACTGGTAGGCGGGGGGCCGACGGAACTCTGAGGCCTTCCCCAGTGTGTTATTTTTCTATTAGTAGAATAGTTGGGCGACAGGCACTCTGCATTTAAATAATATGGGCAGTTTTAAGCCCGGAGTGCAGGGGAGCAGGGTGGGGGGATGTTGGGAGGGACTGATGTTTATTTTGTATGTTGTTTTTTTGTATTATCTCGACTGTACGATATCTACATACAACCCCACTAGTGGGGAACTGCCCCGCTTTCAATGGGAGTACAGTACAACAGGGCTGTTAAAATCTTAAGTTGGAATGTTAACGGACTGGGGGACAAGATAAAAAGAGGTGTTGTGTTGCAGTATATTAGGAGACAATCGCCGGATATCGTCTTACTCCAGGAAACACACCTCGTTGGCAACACATGCAGGGCAATGCACAGATGGGGGTACTCGATGGTGGTGCATGCGGGCTTTACCTCTAGCTCCAGGGGAGTAGGCATTATGCAAAAAAATCATTCCCTTTCTCACTCACCAATACGTACATAGATGACCGAGGCAGATATGTTGGAATCACAGGCACCTGGGAGGGCAAACCTACCACTTTCATGTCAATATACGCGCCCCCGGGATGCAGAGCACAACATTCACTGACCTGAGTGCTATACTCTTGACGTTGCCTGACGGACACCTGGTGCTCGGCGGCGACTTCAATTCAATTGTCTCGGGCGCTTTAGACAGGCACCCCCCCGCGCAACCCCTCCGGCCGCTCATGCGTTCTCCAGCTTCTTGGAGGCGATGGGACTGATGGATGGCTGGAGGACATACATCCCCGATAAGATGCAGCACACTTTCCACTCAGGGGCGCATAACAGCCTATCCCGACTGGATTATATACTTGTCCCGGCCTCGCACATTACCAATATTCATGAGATCCGTCACCTGGCACGAGGTATCTCCGGCCACTCCCCTCTCTGGGTCCATATAGTTTTAGACTACACACAGACAGGACGGGTTGCCCCAATAAACCCTTGGTACCTCAAGAACCCCAAAATACGGAAAGGTCTAATTAAAACTCTTGATGACTATTTCCTGGAGAACGAACACACAGTTGAGTCACCTCAAACACTATGGGAAGCTTTCAAAACGGTGGTCAGAGGACAGGCCCTCTCCTTGGTGGCGGGCTCCAAAAAAGACAGGGTGAAAGAAATTTCTGACATAGAGCAGGAACTATACCGCCTAGAACAGGATGTCACCTCGGATGCCAAGCCTGAAACCCTCCACTTCCTACGCTTGCGGCAGGAAGAATACCGGGCGTTGGTCACCGACCGTGCCAAACTACTGAGACAGGAACGGCTGGGACGGATATATGACTGGGGCGACAAGGCCGGCAAACTGCTCGCATGGTTAGACAAGAGAGAGCAGGCCAGCAGGCTCGTGCCTGAGATTAGGGGCACTGATGGGTCCTCGGTGACAGATCCCCAAGACATAGCTAACCATTTCGCAGCTCACTTCCAAACCGTATATAACTCGGTGGCACCATACCCTGAAGCAGACTTTATTGATCTAGTCAAAGACATATCGCTCCCGACATTATCGGATTCGGACTTTACATTCATGGACAGTGAACTGACGGCTGATGAAATAGCTACGGCAATAAGAGCGCTGCACTCCGGGAAAGCCCTGGGCCCAAATGGCATCCCAATAGAGCTCTACAAGCTTCGACCAGATAGATTGGCCCCCTATTTGAAGTCAATGTTTGAGGATAGCCTCACCCAGGGGATGTTGCCATATGACCAGAGAATTGCCACCATAGTCACAATCCATAAAGAAGGGAAGCCCAAAACGCAGTGTACCTCCTACCGGCCTATATCGCTGCTGAATGCAGAACCCAAAATTCTAGCTAAAGTGCTCGCCACCAGGCTTACCAAGGTGTTAGGCGACCTAGTCCACCCAGACCAGTCAGGGTTCATGCCCAAAAGAAACACGGCTCTCAACCTGCGTAGACTACACGGGGTCCTGGGCAGGATACCGATGATACGAGAGGACGCTGTGGTGGTCTCTCTGGATGCCACCATGGCTTTCGATTCACTGGAATGGCCCTATCTCTTTGCAGTGCTTGGTAAACTGGGATTTGGGCCGGGCTTCTGCAACTGGATACGGCTGTTGTACAGCGCGCCGCTGGGCCAGGTAGTGGTGAATAACAGAAAGTCTGAACCCTTTGTACTCAGCCGGGGGACTCGTCAGGGGTGCCCCCTATCTCCTTTACTGTTCGCTTTGGCCCTTGAACCACTCGCAGCATGGATCCGTAAGGATGTGAGGATCCGCGGACTGCGCTGGTCAGCGGAGTGGGAGGATCGGATTTCACTGTACGCTGACGATATTCTCCTCTATCTTACATCCCCTAAGAGATCCCTAACAGTAGCCTTTGATATACTAGAGGTTTTCGGCAGGTACTCTGGGTTTCAGGTCAATTGGCAAAAATCACTCCTATATGTCCTATGGGGAACCCCTCCACAGTTGCCCCGAAATTGCCCGATCCCAGTGGTCTCAGACGGCTTCAAGTACTTGGGCATTTTTATATCTTTAGACCCATCAGCTCGGTACACCCGCAATCTGCTCCCCCCACTGCAACGGCTCAAAAGCGACATAACACACTGGAAGTCCCTCCCGCTCTCGCTATTGGGCAAGGCTGCATTATTTAAAATGATGTCACTGCCCCGATTCCTGTATGCGCTACAGAACTCAGCCGATCTTGTCCCGAACTTGTATTTTAAAGATCTGGAAGGGCTCCTGAGAGACCTCCTATGGGGAGGGAGACCACGTATCACCATGAAAGAACTGACACTTAGCTGGTATGATGGGGTAATCGGGTTGCCTGATATTAAAAAATATTACTGGGCTGCGCATCTAACAGCGATCAACCACTGCACGTATGGTCACCCTGACAACCCGGGGTTTCTGATGGACCGTTGGCTTTTACCTAAAGGGACCTTTTTGAGAGCTCTATATTCAAAACCGGAGAAATACCCGCTCACCGGACCCACTGCCCATACAGTTGCAATCTGGCACTCCGCTGCTAAATCAATCGGTTGGCAAAATAAGTTAACGATGGCCACACCCCTGTGGGACTCACAAAAACTAGGATATATGGGAAACTCAAAGGGATTTGCTAAATGGGACTTAATAGGGATTTCCCATGTCAAAGACCTTTGGCACGCTGGGGGTGTGGCGTCCTTTGCTACCCTACAAACGCAATATGCCCTGGCAGACTCCGAATGTTATCGCTACTACAAATCAGGCACTCGCTGCAAACAGCTATCCCCGACGACTCGACGCCACCGGACGCTTCCCCACTAGAGGACAGACTATTGGATGGACACCTGCCTGACAGGGCCAACCCCCTCACATATCGAAAACTCATCAATAACACTGACAACCCCCTATTACAATTGCGTGACAAATGGACTGAGGACGGAATAGAGTTGGATGATGAAACCTGGCAGGAAGCGGTCTCTTCTCATAAGACGGTCGCTATCCCAGCGAGACTCAGACTGGTGCAATTAAAGATCCTCCATAGAATTTACGTAACTGGTCCACAGCTGGTACACATGGGTGGGCTGACAGACGGCTCTTGTAGGAGGGGATGCGCACAATTGGGCACATTCATGCACATAATATGGCACTGTGCGCCGATCCAGGAATACTGGCGTAACATCCATGCGGTCATGAGTGCAGTGTTGGAGGTAGTAATCGAACCGAAGGCACCTAGATGCCTCCTTAATATCTGGGAACCTACCGACCTCAACACCTATACTAAGACATGGGTCACGCTCGGCTGCATGATCACTAAGAGAAATATCGCACAGCTCTGGGGAGCCCCACAGCCGCCCACGGTAGTAGCCTGGGAGCAGGATCTAGACTGGTGTATGCTGAGAGAGAAAACAGTCTATGTGGCTAGGGGGTGTCCCCGAAAATGGTCCAAGATATGGGCCGCCTGGAATGCATACCGAGGAGATATATGTACACCTCCCCTTGAAGACGATGGTGAAGACCCCCATCCCCGTGAACTCCAATGAATTATATTGCTGTACTGTATGTAACCTGATTTTGCTGTAACCCTAATTGATTCTGTGAATATGTACCTTATGTCGAGACTGTTTAATAAAAAGATGTTTTAAAAAAAAAAAAAAAACATATTGCTTACATTTTGTAAGGATATAAGCAATGGACTTTGAAAAGGGTCCCTTCCAGGCCCTGTAGTCATGTCCCTAACTTTTCAGGCAAAAACACTCATTCATTTCTGAATAATGAGTGTTAAAGCGTTAAGGTAACCATGTTGTTCCTGCTTACATTTCACATGCTTTACTTAATCTTGCATTCCCTATGAGTATTTGCTTTTTTCAGGATATTTTTTTTTTTCAGGCAGCACATTACTCTTGTCTAGTGCATAATTTGAATTGTGTAGCAACCAGATGTTTATAGTGGGGCAATAATTGGGTTGTAGCTGAAGGCAGTGCGAGTTTCTCTCAGTGGGCCAGTATGGTATTCAGTGGGGGACAGGATGTGGCACTATGGCCAGAGCTGACTAATTTGGAACTGGGGAACCAGGTTCAGCCTTCATGGCCAGTCCACCAGACTACTCTCCTGAGGGAGCACATTGCTGTGCTAGACCTTAGAAGCCCTGGTGTCTTAGCACCAGCAGATGGACTCTAGTGTTGGCAAGTGTGAGTTAACCTTGAAGGCCTGTCCACCACAATCCATACTGAAGTTCATCTGCAGTCTTATGGGTGGGCCTACGAAGCAGCACACCCTAGAGCGACAGTGACTCAGTCACTGAGGTCACAGGACCCTTGAGGCTAGTCCGTCTCGCCCATCGGTACTTCCGTTGGCCTTGTTTCAGCAGTAGTAGAGCAACTCACCAGGGATCGGCAATGCAGGATTTACACGCACACCAAACTAAATTTGCAAACTTCACGGTCTCTCTACTTCATGCACAAGCACTTTTAACATGTGCTGCCTGCTTTGGGGCCACTAAAAATAAGCAGCAATGAAGGACAAAATGATGTTGCAGTGTTGACTAAATTATGCAGCAAAAAAAGGCTGCAGCGTAATGCGGTATATTTTCTGATACTTTATTATTTTTCCATTTTTACACATACTAACAGTCTTTGTAAAGATGTTGCCTCTTTAGTACCAGTGTATTATGCAAATGCAGCAGTGAGAAAGCTGACCAGTCAACCTTTGCAAAGAGCCCTCCACTTCACAAGCATCACAAGTCACATTTTTAGTAACTTTTGATCCTTATGAGCTGCAAAACAATTTTTTGTTAAAATCGTCAGATTATGCAGCAGATGATGTATTATGTGCAAAATATGGCAGAGCCATAATTATGTGGAAAACATGTGCAAACTAGGATATTTTGCCATTCATGTTTGAACTGCTCTTGTGGAAAAGGGAGAAGTGCTGATGACAAAAACTGCATGGCTAGGGATTCCAGTTTTAAGCGTACTTGGGACATTCTGTGTTTGGAAACATATCCCACATTGTGAATGTATAATGTCAATAACTCATAGGGCGGGAGGGAGTCGATATCATGTAACACACAGTGGCACCGTGTCAGTTGGCTGGTCCGATAGCATTTTTTGTACAAGTGCAACAACGTTTTGTGATTCAGGTCATGTGAAATCTGTTTAGGCTTTACACTCATGAATTGAAAAACAGATTTGTGAATCTGGCAGCTACGTCCCCTCTCATTTTCTCTTCACTGACCTCACATATCGGTGTCTCCTGTAAACACACTACTGACTACTGACTTGTCCTCCCTTTTTTTTTTCGTACCCGCGCATTGATCCACTTTAACTGGTCTCATAGTGCCATAAAAATGTACACGGATTGGAATTATCATCTTAAAAAAATGGTAGTATGTGATAAAGTTGACTTTAAATATTACCACTACATTAAAGTTGAGTTGAAATTGTCCAGGTATTAATGTTGTGTCCTTCGCTATTGCCTGTGGCAAAAGTGTTGGATTGCATCAGTTCGTTTTATTAGATGCATTCTTTAATTTATCTAACTGTACCCTAATAACTCCTTACTATTCCTTAATGCTTCCCATCCCGGAACCCTTAAAGTCCCCAAACTACCGCTTCATGCTACCCTTACCTGAACCTTAAAAGCTCCTAACTACGCCTTAATACAACCAATCCTTGATTCGTAGCAATCCCATACTACCTTGTAACACTCTCCTTCCCTGAACCCTAAAAAGCCTTACTACCATTTTACACATCGTTCCCTGAACACTAAAAACCCCTTAACCCTACTCTTCCCTGAACCCTAAATACCACTTACTACTCCATAACACTACCCTTCCCGAACCCTAAATACCCCTTACTACCATTTTAGCTACCCTTCCCTAAACCCTAAACAGCATTAGCTATCCCTTAAGGCTACACTTCCCTTAACATAAAAAAACCTTATTTCTCCTTAATGCTATCCTTTCATCAACCCTAAAAATCCTTATTATCCTTTTCTGAGGCCCATCCCTGAACCCTAATACCCTAAACTGCCCCTTTAAGCTACCCGTTTGCTGAACCTAAAAACCCTTTACTTTCCCTTAACAATGCCGTTACCTGCACCCTAAAACCCCCTTACTCCCCTTTAACACTAGCCATCCCTGTACTCTAACGAATTGAACCACCCCTTAATGCTACCCTTCCCTGAACCTTCAAAAACCATTTTGCATTCATGTCATTTTCACTTTAACTTATTATCTGTTATAGAGTGTTTAGTTCCGAGTTTGCCATGTGTACATTGGGGTTGTATGTTGGAACCACGCAAGCCATTACAGCGCATGGCTTTATAACGCGGTCTTTACAACGACCCGTTTTTAACACTGCAATCTTTTACCACGCGAGCAACGACTTCCCTTGGGGGAAAGCGCTGGACTTTGGAGAGGTATCAATTACTATTCCAACTCCTGTTGGCACAACAGTAGGGGAAGCATTGGACTTCGAAGTCCAACACCGCTTCCCCTATGGCAAGTCATTGGAAAGACTTGTGTGGTAAAGGAATGCAGTGGTAAAGACGCCTCGTTGTAAGAAAAGACCACGTTGTAAAGGCAGTACCTGGTTTAGACTTTGGTGTAAACGTTGTTTCCGGTACCCTGAGGTTGTTATATTGTCTGTTTAAGGTGATATATGTGTGTTAGTTATATCACTTTCGCTTTCCCTTATTAGCTGTTATAGTGTTTATTTTCTAGTATGCCATGCCTACTTTCATGAGGGTTTCCGAATCAAGAATGTAAGCGGGGCTGATTGCTTGTGACCTGCCTGGCATACAAATGTGGGCCGTGTGCTGCGCTACAGATAAACTTCCTACTAAAACTCAGTGGATCTCAGCTATTGAACTTAACAAACCCTTACTACCCCTTAAAGCTACCCTTACCTAAACACTAAAAGCGCCTAACTACTCCTTAACGCTACCAATCCCTGAATCATATAAATCCTTTTTTTTTTGCAGTTTTATATAGCACAACTCGACCCGAAGGTATTGAAGCCTTCACATGAGCACCAGTTACATTACACAAGGACACATTTATTTTTGGTAGGCAGGGGAGATTAAGTGATTTGCCCAGGATCACAGAATGTTGAGCCACGCTGAGTCTCTAACCTGGTTCCCCAGCTCCAAAGTCAGCAGCTCTGACCCTTATGCCACATCCTCTAGTCGTCCCACATCACTTTAAATGTTCCTCTCTACTTTAGCAGGATGCCACCTTGCTCCTAGTAAGCTTACCTTTGCCCTATAAGGCACAATATTTTTCGATCTTGTTGTAGCAGCACCTTTTTTTCATTTTAATTGTACAGCGCACTGCGTTTTTGACACGACTTTTTTTCAGTGTACTTTTTCCCCCACAATATTTTTACTGCAAACCAACATTTTTTTTTTTACAGGATTCCAAACGTTCTCAAAACATGGGTCTGTCTATATTTTCCCCATACCAAATGCCCAGTCACATAACCTTACTATCCAAATATTGTTCACTGACACAAATCTATATTCTTACAGAAAACTACTCGATTTGTAAGCGGGTTCACTTGTGTGTTTTTTCCACCTTGCCCTCGTAGGAGCAAGTGTGAAAATGAGTGCAAATATTATTAGCCTCTGGTGTAGCTCTTGTTCGTGTGCCTAAGAGAAGGACCTTGTTAGTGTGTTCTCTTCTCAGAACCTGTCCTACAGGAAACAGCCCCTCCCCCACACCCAAGCACTGCTCTCCGTGGTTTATTTATTTTGGATTTTATCTGGCACGGGCCAAGTGGCCAGAGCGGTTTACGCTGGTGAAGGCAGAGCACAGAGGGCCATGTGCGAGCACACTGTGTGCAGTACAAAATACAGAAACAACGAGGGTGTAAATGCAAATGCAGATCATAAAATTATACCTTCACCGCCTACATCAGACTGGTGAGCCGCAAACAGGGCAAAATGTATCTTTGATTGCCGAACATCCTTGAGAGAGACGGGTCTCAGGAGACAGTCTTGTTTTCACTGACAGGTGGCACCCCAATATAAAAAATAAGAATTCTCCATATTTTGTTTTTACAGTGATTCTTTGGTTAAAAAAAAACTCTGATGACTAAAAAAACATGACGCAGCGGTGAGACAATATAATGTGATATTCGCATTTATGGCGGTGAGAAACGGCAAACTTGCACTGAGGCGCTATTTAAAGAAAAAAAGTATTGTTGTTTTGGGGAGGGGGGGGGGGGTCTCGGCAAGGGATGGGCGGGAGGAAGATGTTGTGAGGTGCCAGTCTCGCTGTTTGCAGAGGTTAGAATCCTCTTGGGGGCTCTGGACAAGGTGTGTGGCCAGTGAGAGGACGCTGCGCTGTGATGTCCTAATATTTACAGCACTTAGAAACCACACCAGTGCGGTTGAAGCGCTATATAAAAGAGGTTAATATTGCTGAGGGCTCCCGTATGGTTGAAGCGTGGGCACCAAAAGGAGGATTCTCTGGAATGTGGTATTTTTTTTTTACAGCGGTTAGAAACCAGAGAAGTGAGGTTGAAGCGCTACATAAAACAGGTTATCGTTCTCATTACCGGGGCCGTGAGAGGAGGCTGGCTGAGCTGACGGGCTGAACTGAGCGGTTCCCAGGTACAGCCTCCGTTGTCTTTTGCTGCCGCTGCCTCTCCCGCAAGATCCAAGCTAGCGCTGCGCCTGCACCTCTGGGCGCACAGTGAGGCTCGTCTGCCGAGGGCACGTGCAAGGGAAGGAAATGCGAGTTTCTCTATGAAGGCCACGAGGAACTCGGAAAACGCGGTGGAGGTTGTATGAGTTTAACAGGGAAAAAAGTATCCACGTGGGACAAAGTTCAGCGGAAAAGGGGTGCAGCAGGCTGAGGGGGTGCAGGAATGGGGCCGATAGCCATTTATCTTCTAGTCTACACCTTTCAAGCAATCCATTATTTAATGACCGCCTTGTTTGGGGCACAGTTTGAAAATGGCGTTTTCACTTTGTTAAAGTGTCCGATTTGTCGGAAACCCTTTGATTAACGATGGCGCCCACTTCAGGTAGAATTGGCGCAGGGAAATCGATCAGAGGCGCTAGCAAATCTTTTCCAAGAATATAATCAGACCGTCTGATTATATACATGGAAAAGCTGTGCTAGCGCCTCGCATCGCTTTCAATTCAGACGCCACACAGAATGTCAGTGGCATTATTGGTGACATAAGAGCGACCGGAACCGACCGTACATAACTGTCACTGGACCCGCCCTCCCTTGTCATTTAACGGATTTAACTTTACTCACTGAAACAGCAGACGGGCTGTCAGGTAAAGTGTATCCTTTCAACCCTGTTGATGAAAAGTGTTTTTTTTCTCTTCTTTACTTCTCATTGGGTGTGATTGTGATACGGGTGTATGTTAGGCCGTGTCTCCATGTTACCCGAACCAGTTTTGAGAGAAATCAACACAGCGCCGAGCAGTGACGTTTCCGGGCCCTGATGGTTATCCCAGAGGACCAGTCCCTAATGTTTTATGTAGTTTGTAGAAAATAGGCTTTTAGAAATTGAAACTGAATTTCATAATTAACCATGAGAAATAATGAGGCACGTTCAATTAGTTACATAAAGAACAAATTACCAGTTACAAAAGCAACTGGAAACATATCCATAGTAGTTCGTACCCCATATGCCTTCACCTATATACAGTGGTGACAGATCCGGTGAAATGTTCGCCAGGGAGTGTGGCACATACTGCTTTGATGCGAAAACTTTTTCATCCCTTCTACACACTAAGAATCCCCTCTCCACCTTCCAAACAACACAACAAACGATGACGACAGCATATGTTCGTGGCAGGATCGGATCTACAGTCCTTTTTCCTTCCTATGGCGCACACATGAAGAGTTATTGCCTTGCAACTAGTATTACCGCGGAAGTGGGCAGCAAAGGCAAACAATCCTAATCCTTTTCGTTTGGTTTTATTGAAGAGTACAAGCTATGCAGTTTGGGGCTCCAAGTGAAAAAAAATCAAACAATAAAGAAAGCGTGCCTGCAAAAGAGTGCCTTTACTTCTCTAGCGCTTCGGGCTGAACAAATCGCCTCTATGAGCTATGAGCAGATATACTCGGGTCGGGCCATGTGTTTCTCGGGCTTGGTGTGGACAGCGACCCCTCCCGTCTTGAAGTGCGGGGACAGACTGTGCACATACAATGTGCTCACTTCCCATCCGGGCAAACTGTGGAAACCTCCCCATACTACCTACAAAAATATATACAGTGCAGGGGACCTCAGTGCCTCATGTTAACGCCACTTTGCTATGCCCCCCCACACACACCTTATCTCTGATCGTGACAACCTCCCGTGTAGTTGCAATAAACACTCGCAGCGCTCTGGGCTCCATGCGGCGAGAAGCCGCCAGCGCGTTTGGCCCATTTGGTAGCTTCGTGGCGCTGTGAAAAAAATGATTCCGCGGTGAACGTGCAGACTCTGTTTAGGCCCTCTAGTGTCACTTTGTCCTCTTGGAACTTATTCCTCTTTTTGTATTTGGTTTGTTTGTTTTTTGCACAATTGTCACTTTTCCTCATGCAATGTAACGCTTGCCTTTGTATTATGCTCATTTGTATCCTCCTCCTTATGTAATGTTGCTGTTCCTGTTGTGAAGCGCTCTGACACCCTCGGGTAAAGTCCGCGCTACATAAAAACGCATAAATAAATAAATAAATAAATAAATAAATAAATAACGAGGCTTGGTTGTTTGGAAACATGCGGTGCCACAGAGAGCACTAGGCCAGAGTCTTTATGTATATAATATACATCAAGGGAATTGTTAACGAAGATGTATATTCAATTCCCATCTTTTTCCAGAAGACATAAACACCACGCATATTATAAGAAACCATACGAGTACATTAGATACTCTGTCAATGGGTTTACTCTGCAATCTTAGCGCGCCCTTCACTCCATCCTTTGAATTACTCGGTTTCCGGTGTCAGTAGCAAGCCAGGCATTGCACAGAGCTCACGATCACCGCCTCAGCGGTGCTCGGCCGAATCCAGCTTTCCTTGAGGTAATTCATGTTTTTGCTTCAGTGGTGATACCGCTGCACGGGAAGGGAGGCACCGCACTGGAAGCTGCGAAGAGTAAAGCTGGCTCCCAGATGAAGTAGTGCCGCCCAGAGCACGTGGCCCCCGCCCTCGGAGGCCTGTAAATACACCCTATCACCGTGTGACCTTGATAAGCCACACATGGTGAAGGTGACTGTGAAGGGGAAAGGGAGACATGCCCGGAGCCTGCGCCACTTAGCGCTCTTATCTGCCGGGCCCAGCTCGCCAGCGCTGTGGAAAGTGCACCCAGTTACACAAACACCGTGCGGGCAAGAATGTCTCCGCGCGCCTCGAGCCGAGATAGCGCCTCCCCTGCCGGAGACACCGAAGCCGCGGGGAGCGGAGTCTCGTCTGTCGCCCTTCTGAGGGCGGCCCGCTTGGGCACCGCTGCTGCTGTGGTGCTGAACCTCAGGGCACCCAGCAAAAGTGCTGGGACTTACCTCGCTGTGCTCACGGCAAAACTACTGGGACTTACCTCGCGCCGCACCTGCAAAGCCACTGGGGCGTATGTCACAGTCAGCCTGCTCTCAGCAAACCCCGCGCGCTCACCTCAGAGTGCACTCAGTCAGCAGGACTCTCGATACTTACCTCAGACTACCCTTCAGCACCAGTGCAGATGGGACTTACAGACTGTAGCATACCCCCCAGTCACAAGTGCTTTACATATTGACGTGATAGACAATAATATTAAAAATCACACAAACTATTTTTTATTTATTTATTTCCCCTTTAATACATTTAGAGTGTATTTTTTGTGTGTGTAGCAACCGCATTATTCTTTTGGTACTGAACAGCAGCCAACAAGCGTGTTGTCCTTTAAGTAGGACTCTGACAAAGCTGTGCATTGTAAACAATTAACAGTGAATACATTATTAAAAAAAAATATATATATATATATATATAAATATATATATATATATGTATATATATATATATATATATATATATATATATATATATATATATATATATATATCTCTCTCTCTCTCTCTCTCTCCACAAAAAAGAGTTGCCCCCAAAGGACGAGCCCACAAAGGTAGGTTTGGTTCTCCGTTTATTTACAGGAAGCTGCAATGAAGTCCGCAGAATGCCTCGCATACACAGATGCCTGACGCGTTTCGTGCTGGCGTGCACTTTATCAAAGGCAAGTTCATGTGAACAGTGCAAAGCATGTCGGGCACAAATTTAAACACTTGGTATCCGCCCAGTGGTCGCTGGCAAAGCCTGCTGGTACCTGTAGTGTCCGATAAGTATTCCTTCAGTGAGGCGCTTATACACAGTCAATGAACAAACAATAAAAACCCCAGTGCGTTTGCGTAGACATCCTGCTTTCCACATTGCCTCGTAGCACTTCCATAACGACCTCCTATCCCACTGCTGATAACCATCTGGCATCACCACAGGGCCGCTTCCATGCGGCGGGGCTCCGTCCACGGCTGGGCCAGCCGTACCAATATCCACAAAAAGAGTTGCCCCCAAAGGACGAGCCCACAAAGGTAGGTTTGGTTCTCCGTTTATTTACAGGAAGCTGCAATGAAGTCCGCAGAATGCCTCGCATACACAGATGCCTGACGCGTTTCGTGCTGGCGTGCACTTTATCAAAGGCAAGTTCATGTGAACAGTGCAAAGCATGTCGGGCACAAATTTAAACACTTGGTATCCGCCCAGTGGTCGCTGGCAAAGCCTGCTGGTACCTGTAGTGTCCGATAAGTATTCCTTCAGTGAGGCGCTTATACACAGTCAATGAACAAACAATAAAAACCCCAGTGGGTTTGCGTAGACATCCTGCTTTCCACATTGCCTCGTAGCACTTCCATAACGACCTCCTATCCCACTGCTGATAACCATCTGGCATCACCACAGGGCCGCTTCCATGCGGCGGGGCTCCGTCCACGGCTGGGCCAGCCGTACCAATATCCACAAAAAAGAGTTGCCCCCAAAGGACGAGCCCACGACCACTGGGCGGATACCAAGTGTTTAAATTTGTGCCCGACATGCTTTGCACTGTTCACATGAACTTGCCTTTGATAAAGTGCACGCCAGCACGAAACGCGTCAGGCATCTGTGTATGCGAGGCATTCTGCGGACTTCATTGCAGCTTCCTGTAAATAAACGGAGAACCAAACCTACCTTTGTGGGCTCGTCCTTTGGGGGCAACTCTTTTTGTGGATATTGGTACGGCTGGCCCAGCCGTGGACGGAGCCCCGCCGCATGGAAGCGGCCCTGTGGTGATGCCAGATGGTTATCAGCAGTGGGATAGGAGGTCGTTATGGAAGTGCTACGAGGCAATGTGGAAAGCAGGATGTCTACGCAAACCCACTGGGGTTTTTATTGTTTGTTCATTGACTGTGTATAAGCGCCTCACTGAAGGAATACTTTTCGGACACTACAGGTACCAGCAGGCTTTGCCAGCGACCACTGGGCGGATACCAAGTGTTTAAATTTGTGCCCGACATGCTTTGCACTGTTCACATGAACTTGCCTTTGATAAAGTGCACGCCAGCACGAAACGCGTCAGGCATCTGTGTATGCGAGGCATTCTGCGGACTTCATTGCAGCTTCCTGTAAATAAACGGAGAACCAAACCTACCTTTGTGGGCTCGTCCTTTGGGGGCAACTCTTTTTGTGGATATTGGTACGGCTGGCCCAGCCGTGGACGGAGCCCCGCCGCATGGAAGCGGCCCTGTGGTGATGCCAGATGGTTATCAGCAGTGGGATAGGAGGTCGTTATGGAAGTGCTACGAGGCAATGTGGAAAGCAGGATGTCTACGCAAACCCACTGGGGTTTTTATTGTTTGTTCATTGACTGTGTATAAGCGCCTCACTGAAGGAATACTTATCGGACACTACAGGTACCAGCAGGCTTTGCCAGCGACCACTGGGCGGATACCAAGTGTTTAAATTTGTGCCCGACATGCTTTGCACTGTTCACATGAACTTGCCTTTGATAAAGTGCATGCCAGCACGAAACGCGTCAGGCATCTGTGTATGCGAGGCATTCTGCGGACTTCATTGCAGCTTCCTGTAAATAAACGGAGAACCAAACCTACCTTTGTGGGCTCGTCCTTTGGGGGCAACTCTTTTTTGTGGATATATATATATATATATATATATATATATATATATATATATATATATATATATATATATATATATATATATATATATATATATATATCCAAATACTCTCCCAGGTAAGGAAGAATTAGACACAGCTCCGGGGTACACTTCAGAAGAGGCTTTATTTGATGTAGTGTGCGCTCAGTAAAAAGTTCTTGAAACGCCGGCAGACGCGTTTCAGCCTCCAATACAGCTTTCATCAGTGCCCTGTTTCAAGTTCTTTCTCTTCTCCATGGGGGTCCGTTATGACGATGATATAGCTGAGGCCACTCCCAATCACGTGGTCACTCGCCCCTCCTCCACCTCAGTAATACGATGCACCTCGCGCTCCTCCTGCAGCCCCGCTGCATGTTGGGTGTTGGAGTTTACCGCGAAAGCCCAATGAGTAATGGGACATTTCGAACATCTGGTGACGTTCCACTCTCTGTGGCCGGTATGCCCCACACCACTGCAGCTGTGTGCCGGAGACAAAGCCTCTTCCAGTACCTCTTCTCAGGCATTCAGATAATGCCTCCTCTCTCCCCACGTATTCATACGTTCCAGGTGGAAATCATCAATACCGGGGGGGGGGCTCCGCGTTGCAGATGCCTGCTCAACCAACAGCGCAGGAGAACCGCGGTGCTCCAGACCGAGAGGGCGTGTCGTACGCCAGCTCCTGCTCCGCTGGCCAAATACAAAACCAAATACTCTCTCAGGTAAGGAAGAATTCGACACAGCTCCGGGGTACACTTCAGAAGAGGCTTTATTTGATGTAGTGTGCGCTCAGTAAAAAAGTTCTTGAAACGCCGGCAGACGCGTTTCAGCCTCCAATACAGCTTTCATCAGTGCCCTGTTTCAAGTTCTTTCTCTTTTCTATGGGGGTCCGTTATGGCGATGATATAGCTGAGGCCACTCCCAATCACGTGGTCACTCGCCCCTCCTCCGCCTCAGTAATACGATGCACCTCGCGCTCCTCCTGCAGCCCCGCTGCATGTTGGGTGTTGGAGTTTACCGCGAAAGCCCAATGAGTAATGGGACATTTCGAACATCTGGTGACGTTCCACTCTCTGTGGCCGGTATGCCCCACACCACCGCAGCTGTGTGCCGGAGACAAAGCCTCTTCCAGTACCTCTTCTCAGGCATTCAGATAATGACTCCTCTCTCCCCACGTATTCATACGTTCCAGGTGGAAATCATCAATACCGGGGGGGCTCCGTGTTGCAGATGCCTGCTCAACCAACAGCGCAGGAGAACCGCGGTGCTCCAGACCGAGAGGACGTGTCGTACGCCAGCTCCTGCTCCGCTGGCCAAATATAACAAATATTTACACGTATACAATACAAAAATTTTGTATGTCTATCGAGAAATATCTACTCTTTCTCACCTTTGGTACAAAATATAAACAAGCATTGGCAAAGCCAATAGGTCTAGCCTATGGGACCTATTGGTTTTGCCAATGTTTCTTAGCCATATTGTACAGCATTGTGGCTCCTGTGCAGCAACGCTTAAAAAGGATGTGATGGCCGCACATCATTTTCTGAGTCTGTGCGTTCTTTCAACACACAAGCATGCACCTACAAAAGGACACTGACTTTTTTATTTTTATTTTCCAGTACAAGATGGATAGGTAAATACAAAAAATAAGTAGCGCAAAAGCAAGTTTTTACATCGTAGCGTGAAATTGCTTAAAAAGATTATGAGACGGTTGAGCGGGTACCGGAAGGGGGTGGGTTGTCTCAAGCAATATGGCGGACTGAGGTGAGAGACAACAGCAGCGCAGAAAAAGCAACATGGCGGTCAGGGAGAGAAGAGACAGAGAAAGAGAACATGGGGGCAATGGGAGTAACACATGGGCGAAAGAGAGCACTGTGGCGTGCAGGGGGGGGAGAAGCACACAGGTGAGCTAGAACAACATACTTTCGAGTGGGGAGAGGAGCCCATGGACAAAAGAGATCAAGTGGAAAGTGGGGGAAGACATGAGGGAGACAGCTGGAAAACACATGTACCCTCATGGAGTCCTTAAACAAAAAAAAGTTATTCCCTAAAAGTAGGTGGAGGAAGCACAGAAGCCAATCAATCAAAGAGGTCGTAAAGAGGCTAAACTCCATGGGAGGGACAAACACAAGATGGACAGACTGAAACAAGGAAAGCTATCCAATAGAAAGCAAGCAATGAGAGTAATAGTAGAGCTTACCTATGGTAAGCTATGGGTGGGCTTCAAGCTCTTTTATGTTCTTGAAGCCCACAATATGTCTTTCCCAACCACATACTAAAAATAGTCTTGGGCCCTGTAGTCAGTGGATCATCCAATGTGTTTCAGTCTCCTATAGGGCCATTGTTGGATCAGATGAGCTGAGGTTTGTGCCTGGTACGCAGTGGCCAACACGTCCAGGACCTTTGTCCCAGTACACTCTACGCATATTGCAAAGTATTCTGTGCTTGAGGCTGGATTCCGCAGGAAGCCAGCGAAGAGCGTTCAAGGACTGGCTCCGCGTGATTATGTCACTGTATGTGCAGGCACATTTTTGGCTGCCGCACTTATACTGCCTGGTTGTACCTCAGAGTGGGCCCAGATACCTGCTGAACTATCTCAGAGGACACCCGGCAAAGCACCAGGTACATACCTCAGAGTATACATCTGGAACAGCACCACAGAGACAAACTTTGAGTGGGCCCGGCTGCAAAAGTACTCAGATTCACCTGAGAGGGCACCCATGAACTACTGGGACTTACCTCAAATGACACTCAGCAGAACAACAGGGACTTACTTGACAGTATACTTCAGTACCAATGCACCAGTCCAACAGCACCATTTAGCATTTCCGTCAAAGTGCACACAGCAGCCAACATGGGACTTCCCCGAGAAGGCAACAGCACAACTACTGAGACTTACCTCAGAGCACACCCGGAGAAACTGCTGGATTAACCTGAAGCCGCAACTACTATCTATGCCATACATTAGAGGACACCCCCCAACACTATTGGGGCTTACCCTGAGAGTACACTCAGTCTGGGACTTACCTGAGAGTACACTCTGTCTGGGACTTATCTGAGAGTACACTCTGTCTGGGACTTACCTGAGAGTACACTCTGTCTGGGACTTATCTGAGAGTACACTCTGTCTAGGACTTATCTGAGAGTACACCCAGTCTGGGAATTACCTAAGAGTACACTCTGTCTGGGACTTATCTGAGAGTACACTCTGTCTGGGACTTATCTGAGAGTACACTCAGTCTGGGAATTACCTGAGAGTACACTCTGTCTAGGACTTATCTGAGAGTACACCCAGTCTGGGAATTACCTGAGAGTACACTCAGTCTGGGACTTACCTGAGAGTACACTCTGTCTGGGACTTATCTGAGAGTACACTCTGTCTGGGACTTATCTGAGAGTACACTCAGTCTGGGAATTACCTGAGAGTACACTCTGTCTAGGACTTATCTGAGAGTACACCCAGTCTGGGAATTACCTAAGAGTACACTCTGTCTGGGACTTATCTGAGAGTACACTCTGTCTGGGACTTATCTGAGAGTACACTCAGTCTGGGAATTACCTGAGAGTACACTCTGTCTAGGACTTATCTGAGAGTACACCCAGTCTGGGAATTACCTGAGAGTACACTCTGTCTGGGACTTATCTGAGAGTACACTCTGTCTAGGACTTATCTGAGAGTACACCCAGTCTGGGAATTACCTAAGAGTACACTCTGTCTGGGACTTATCTGAGAGTACACTCTGTCTAGGACTTATCTGAGAGTACACCCAGTCTGGGAATTACCTAAGAGTACACTCTGTCTGGGACTTATCTGAGAGTACACTCTGTCTGGGACTTATCTGAGAGTACACACAGTCTGGGAATTACCCTGAGAGTACACTCTGTCTAGGACTTATCTGAGAGTACACCCAGTCTGGGAATTACCTGAGAGTACACTCTGTCTAGGACTTATCTGAGAGTAAACTCGGTCAGGGACTTACCTGAGAGTACCCTCAGCCTGGGAATTACCGGAGTGTACACTCAGCCTGGAACTTACCTGAGAGCACACTAAGTCTGGAACTTGAGAGTTCACTAAGTCTGGCACTTACCTGAGAGTACACTCAGTCTAGAATTTACCGGAAAATACATTCAGTCTGAGACTTACCTGAGGGTACACTCAGTCTGAAACTTACCTGGCAGTACACTCAGTCTGGAACTTACCTGAAAGTAAACTACTGTACCAGTACCATCTGGGATTTACTGGAGAGCAAACAGACAGAACCCTAGCTTAGAGCACCCCAGGAAAACTACTAGAACTTACCTCAAACACCTATCCTAAAGATTGGTGACCTCAATGTACACCACGGCCCAGGCCCAGTAATGTGATTTACCTAAAAGTACACCAAGCCTTATCAACACTAATGAGATCCAAGTCACAGCCCTGTTACTGCGACTTACTGCAGCGCACACTCAGGTTCTCTGCGACTTACCTGAGTGCAAACTAAGGATCACAATAGTGAAATATATCTTAAAGTAAACTCAGCACTACTGCTGTGGCTTACCTCAGTCATAGAAACCTCCTGGGGCAGACTGTCCTTTAGGGTCAGTCATGGGGCACACCAAATCTTCCATCATTGGCTTGCCACCCTTTTATTTCGCATGTACACGCATCTTTAAATGCGTGTGAGTAGTAATGAATAAGGCACTACATTGATATTTGTTTCTTTATTTAAGACATTCCAATCTTATAATATATTAAGACCCATGACAACTTCCATAAGTTGCCATAAAGCAATTACAATGGCATTTCAATCTTATAACATATTATGACACATGACAATTTCCATAAGTTGCCATAAAGCAATTATCATGACATTCCAATCTTATAACATATTACGACCCATGACAACTTCCATAAGTTGCGATAAGGAAATTATCATGACATTCCAATCTTATAACATATTACGACCCATGACAATTTCCATAAGTTGCCATAAAGCAATTATCATGACATTCCAATCTTATAACATACTACGACCCATGACAATTTCCATAAATTGCGATAAGGCAATTACTATGACATTCCAATCTTACAACATATTACGAAACACATGACAACTTCAAGCGAACAGTTCCATCTTCCTAAATTCGCCTGAATATTCACACCTATTTCCAGTTTCTGATTTCATGATGTGTTACACAGCACTCGGTTTCACTTCTAATATCATTCTAACAGGACCACACTGGTGAAACCACCTGTATCCCTGGGGGTGGTCCCCCACCTCTGCCTAACGAAAAACAGAAGTCGAATACTGACAACCTTTTGTTGATGCTACTAGCAAACAAGTAGATGGAAATCTTGGTGATCTTGGAAAAGTGCTTTGAACCTAATACAAGACAGTATGGAGAGCCAATGCAGCAAAGCCAGATGGTAGGAAATATGAGACCTACATGGGAAATGGAAGATAGCTCCAACCGCTGCATGCTGGATACTGTTAAGGCAAGCAAGTATAACAAGCATCTGCAATGCAATAGGTCTCGCATTTACGCGAGTTTGAGCTATTGGCATTGTAAATGACAATGCCTTTTATTTATGTTTTAGTTTTTAAAACATAAATGAAAGGCATTGTCATTTACAATGCCAATAGCTTAAACTCTCACAAATGCGAGACCTATTGCATTCCAAATGCTTGAAGGCATCGCTGAGTTGCCCCCTTCTGTCTCCTATGGCCTCTGAAGAGCTCCCCGTTTGCGACGAGCTAAATAAACAAGCTGGTGGTCACAACTGCGCACGAGAGCCCTCCTGAAGTAAGAGAAACTCATTAAAGAAAATAGTGCTTACAGACTAAATAAGACGAACCATGTAACAACCGAAGTAAAAGGGCCAGTCCTGGTGGGAGGTTACAAATGAAGACAAGGCAGTACTAAGTAGGGACTAACAGGCCCAATAACGAATCAGAAGCCAGCATTTACGGAGGACAAGGACACAAGCCAATGACAAATATGGGCGGAGAGTAGGCGGGGCTTCAAGTACATACTCCAATACAGCATGGCTCGCAGAGCAGCGCATGTGCTGCCCAGGCTCGACCTAAAAATGAGGGAAGACCCAGATTCAAGGAGTTACAGTAGTCAACGCAGGAGAGAATAACCACCTGAACCTCTCCTAAGGCGCCGCGGGGAACTCGAGCACGCCGCACATATGGCGGTTGTGCCGGTCCCCGGGACGCATTTCCTGCGGGGGCAGGGTCGGCAAGGCGATGACACGGGCAGGGATTGGTTCAGCAGTTGCGTGCCCCGGAAGTGCAAGAAGCACTTCCGGGGCACGGTAGGAAGAACAGGTCCCGGATCCTGCCGGGACTTGTTCCAACTGCATCCAGGGGGGAAAAGCCCCTTAAAAGCGAGCGTGGAGCGGCGGCAAGGTCTTTTCTTAGCCGCTCCGCCCTGGGAAGACCTGCACGCCTCCGTCCACGCAGCGGAGAACTTATTAACTGCAATTTTTGTTTTCTTTTTATCTATAGGTTCTTCATCAGCCACTGAATTGTTTGAACACGAGGAGCAGCAAGCAGCTTTGGGCACCCTTCTCCTTTTCCACTCTCCTCCCTGGTGGACCTGCACTACACCTACAGCCGGGAGCCACGCGGGTTAGCGTGTATACTCACCTGCCCCACTTGATTGGACTTGTGGGAGTGGCTCTGGCTGTGGGGATGCTTGGGGTCAACCAGGTGCTTTTGGACGGTTCTTGTCCTGGAAGGGAGGTAAGGGGCTTTGACCTAAGGTAGTTAGACTCCAGTGTGCAGTTAGGGCTGGGGGTTTGGTAGGGTCAGGCCACGGTAGGGAGTGGTGTTGTTGGCTGGCAGGCGTAAATTTATGGGAGTTTGCTGGCAGTTGGGAAGTATTAAGCCTGCATTTTGTAGTGATTGTGACTCATACATCTGCATAGTGTCTGACTGTTGGGGCAGCTAGGGGTACTTGTGTGAGCTAGCAACTACTTATCTGACTAGGCCCTCTTTTGTGTCTGTAATTCAGGGAATGGCACCCAAGGCAAAGAGGGGTCAGGGTCCTGCGCGGATGGAGGAGTGGATGCAGGCAATGATGTGCACAATTAATGATATGGGGCAGTCCTTAGCAGAATTGCGTAGGATGGGCAGGAGGAGGCTGAGGACAGGCCTAGGCATTCGGGGGTGGCCCCCAGGGCAGCATTCCCCCCGGTACCCCAGAGGCCCAAACCCAAGCACGGGAGCGGGGGGCTGCGCCGCCAGGGCTGCCAAGCCCAGGGATTCCAGGGCCCTCTGCCCCGATAGGGAGATCCCGGCCAGAGGGGGGCAATGGGCCAGCTCCAGGGAACGGGCCAGAGCCAGTGGTGGTAATCCCCCCAGAGGGTGCAGGGGGCCCCAGCCAGCCAGGCGCATCGGGGAGTCCCAGTTTGGAGGGGGCACCGACCCAACCAGTGCCAGTGGTGCCCCCGGCGGTTGGGGTGCCTGGACAACCATATTTAGTGGCCAGTCTAGCGGCAGTGCTCCCTTGGTTAGCCAAAGCGGGGACGGTGATTCCTTCTGCAGGAAGCGGTGTTTTGCTAGCTGAGGGGATGCAATAGAGAGAGCTAGAAAATTGGTGGCACAAGTGGAGGGGGCTAAGCAGTGTGTGCCACAATCAGTGGAAATGGGCCCACTGGCATCAGTTGTTGGGGTTACGAGCGGGGCTGGGCAGAACAGCACAGTGAGTGACAAGAGCGGCCCGGAGCCTGCCAAAGTGGGCACATCTAAGGGGACTGAGCACACCAAGATGCAAGCCACCACGACTACAGGTACGGAGCAACTGTTGCCAAGTTTAGGTTTGGGGGAGCTGCGCTCATCCCGAGAGCATCTAGGGAGACACCTTTCGCAGGAGGTGAAGGAGCAAATCTGGAAGGGGGACTATGTGAACATGTTTTCTCTACTAGTTGATAAGGATGGGAAAGAGGAGGCTAAAAAGATGAGGGAATGGGCTCATCCAAGGGATTGGGGCAATTGGCCCACCAGGAAGAAGATTGATGAAACGCTGGTTAATTGGATCAAGGCATTTTCCAACTTTCATGCGATAATGGTAGAAAAGTTCCCGGGCTGGGCGCGCAATTAGCTTGCTACCAGAATAGGATCACATGTGCACATGATGAGTATGCAGGGGTGGGTTGGAAAGAGTATGACAAGGATTTCCGGAGGGCAAAGGCCTCTGACCCGGGCTTAACCTGGGATCAGATGGATATCATCTTGTGGTTGCGGCACATGAAAACATCGAGCCAGGGCCAGGACACACCAAGAGGGCAGCCCTTTCGGTCGGGTGCACCCCATAGCGGGGGAGGGAGTGGCAAGAAAGGGGCTTGCTGGGATTTCAACAAACTGACCTGCACTAGGCCCGGGGGTTTTTGTAAGTTCAGGCATGCCTGTTCTTTCTGTGGCTTATCTTCCCACCCGGAATCCAAATGTTTCAAGAAATCAAGGGATAAGGGAGGCAAGAAACTGGAATAAGGATTTGTTGCTTAGCAAAGCACACTCTCCAATAAAATCAATGGCCTTGATACCATTGTTAAATAAATACTGTTGCCCAGACACAGCCCAGACTTTGTTACAAGGTTTCTGGGATGGTTTTAGGATTCCTGCACCCGGCTACTCTGGGGTCTCTTACTGCCGTAATCAGCAATCAGTGAGGGACAACAAGTCTGTGGCAATAGCTAAAGTTTTGAAGGAAATGCATTTGGGGAGACTGGCAGGTCCTTTTGACACAATACCGGTTGATGATTTTGTCTGCTCACCACTGGGGATGGTGCCTAAAAAAGACCCTGGGGAATTTCGCTTGATCCACAACTTATCCGCCCCCAGGGGTCAGTCATTGAACGATGCTATCGATGGGGCCCTGAGCACTGTGAGATATGTGTCATTGGATCAGGCGATTGCCATGTTGCAGTCGCTTGGCCCAGGCACGTTGCTTGCTAAATCTGACATAGAATCCGCCTTCCGTATACTGCAAGTTCACCCACAAGACTTCCATCTTTTGGGGTTTCAGCTAGAGGGGAAGTTCTACATGGATAAGTGCATGCCAATGGGGTGTTCGGTCTCTTGCTCATATTTTGAGAAATTCTGCTCTTTCCTAGAGTGGGTTTTCAGGCAGGTTACTGGGTACCACTGGGTATTGCATTATTTGGATGACTTCTGTTGTTGGGGGCACCAGGGTCACAAGAGTGTGGCAAGGCCTTAGGAGTGTTCTGCGTGGTCCCTTTGGCGCCAGGAAAGCCAGTGGGGCCGGCTACAAAAATTGAGTTTCTGGGCATCGAACTGGATTCAGTGGAGGGGGTATTACGCCTGCCACTGAGTAAGGTGAAAAGTTTTACGCTAGCCTTGGAAGATTGCCGGAGTAAAGAAAAGGTCACATTA
The DNA here is from genome assembly GCA_963921515.1 of Calotriton arnoldi. Taxonomy (NCBI): domain Eukaryota; kingdom Metazoa; phylum Chordata; class Amphibia; order Caudata; family Salamandridae; genus Calotriton; species Calotriton arnoldi. The sequence goes on from CAWUFW010012819.1 coordinate 43,485, forward strand.
CATCAGCTGCAGAAGGCAGTGGGAATGCTTAATTTTGCATTACGAATCATTCCCATGGCCCGCCCCTTTTCACGTTCTATTGCACAGGCAATGTCTGGTTTGACACTGGATTCAAGCTAGCCTGGCTGATGAGGGTTGTTAGCCTAAAACCGGTCCCAGGATGCTTGTTTACGGTCCAGGGAAGACATGGCTTGGCAGTTCGGGCTAGACTGTTCCCATGAGGCACAGGGCCAAGACTGATTTGCATGTAGCTGTGTCTGAACTGGGGTGGCGAAGTGAGCTAAAGAACGATGATGGATTCAACCCAGATCTGTGACTGGGGGTGAGTGTCTGAAACGTTTCAGCGCTCCGTCCATCATCTCCTTGTGTTTGCTTTGTTCGCCCTAAGTTGGCAGGGTATGCCCAGACGTGGGTCCCTTGCTCACTTTGCCACTGGATTCAAGCTAGCCTGGCTGATGAGGGCTGTTAGCCCGAAACCGGTCCCAGGATGCTTGTTTCCGGTTCAGGGAAGACATGGCTTGGCAGTTCGGGCTAGACTGTTCCCATGAGGCACAGGGCCAAGACTGATTTGCATATAGCTGTGTCTGAACTGGAGAGGCGAAGTGAGCTAAAGAACGATGATGGATTCAACCCAGATCTGTGACTGGGGGTGAGTGTCTGAAAAGTTTCAGCGCTCCATCCATCATCTCCTTGTGTTTGCTTTGTTCGCCCTAAGGTGGCAGGGTATGCCCAGACATGGGCCCCTTGCTCACTTTGCCACTGGATTCAAGCTAGCCTGGCTGATGAGGGCTGCCAGCCCGAAACCAGTCCCAGGATGCTTGTTACCGGTCCAGGGAAGACATGGCTTGACAGTTCGGGCTGGACTGTTCCCATGAGGCACAGGGCCAAGACTGATTTGCATATAGCTATGTCTGAACTGGGGTGGCGAAGTGAGCTAAAGAACGATGATGGATTCAACCCAGATCTGTGACTGGGGGTGAGTGTCTGAAAAGTTTCAGCGCTCTGTCCATCATCTCCTTGTGTTTGCTTTGTTAGCCCTAATTTGGCAGGGTATGACCAGACGTGGGTCCCTTGCTCACTTTGCCACTGGATTCAAGCTAGCCTGGCTGATGAGGGCTGTTAGCCCGAAACCGGTCCCAGAATGCTTGTTTCCGGTCCAGGGAAGACATGGCTTGGCAGTTCGGGCTGGACTGTTCCCATGAGGCACATGGCCAAAACTGATTTGCATATAGCTGTGTCTGAACTGGGGTGGCGAAGTGAGCTAAAGAACGATGATGGATTCAACCCAGATCTGTGACTGGGGGTGAGTGTCTGAAAAGTTTCAGCGCTCCGTCCATCATCTCGTGTTTGCTTTGTGCGCCCTAAGTTGGCAGGGTATGCCCAGACGTGGGTCCCTTGCTCACTTTGCCACTGGATTCAAGCTAGCCTGGCTGATGAGGGCTGTTAGCCCGAAACCAGTCCCAAGATGCTTGTTTCCGGTCCAGGGAAGACATGGCTTGGCAGTTCAGGCTGGACTGTTCCCATGAGGCCCAGGGCCAAGACTGATTTGAATATAGCTGTGTCTGAACTGGGGTGGCGAAGTGAGCTAAAGAACGATGATGGATTCAACCCAGGTCTGTGACTGGGGGTGAGTGTCTGAAACGTTTCAGCGCTCCGTCCATCATCTCCTTGTGTTTGCTTTGTTCGCCCTAAGTTGGCAGGGTATGCCCAGACGTGGGTCCCTTGCTCACTTTGCCACTGGATTCAAGCTAGCCTTGCTGATGAGGGCTGTTAGCCAGAAACCGGTCCCAGGATGCTTGTTTCCGGTCCAGGGAAGACATGGCTCGGCAGTTCAGGCTCGACTGTTCCCATGAGCCACAGGGTCAAGACTGATTTGCATATAGCTGTGTCTAAACTGGGGTGGCGAAGTGAGCTAAAGAACTATGATGGATTCAACCCAGATCTGTGACTGGGGGTGAGTGTCTGAAAAGTTTCAGCACTCCGTCCATCATCTCCTTGTGTTTGCTTTGTTCGCCCTAAGTTGGCAGGGTATGCCCAGACGCGGGTCCCTTGCTCACTTTGCCACTGGATTCAAGCTGGCCTGGCTGATGAGGGCTGTTAGCCCGAAACCGGTCCCAGGATGCTTGTTTCCGGTCCAGGGAAGACATGGCTTGGCAGTTCGGGCTGGACTGTTCCCATGAGGCACAGGGCCAAGACTGATTTGCATATAGCTGTGTCTGAACTGGGGTGGCGAAGTGAGCTACAGAACGATGATGGATTCAACCCAGATCTGTGACTGGGTGTGAGTGTCTGAAAAGTTTCAGCGCTCCGTCCATCATCTCCTTGTGTTTGCTTTGTTCGCCCTAAGTTGGCAGGGTATGCCCAGACGTGGGTCCCTTGCTCACTTTGCCACTGGATTCAAGCTAGCCTGGCTGTTGAGGGCTGTTAGCCCGAAACCGGTCCCAGGATGCTTGTTTGCGGTCCAGGGAAGACATGGATTGGCAGTTCGGGCTGGACTGTTCCCATGAGGCACAGGGCCAAGACTGATTTGCATATAGCTGTGTCTGAACTGGGGTGGCGAAGTGAGCTAAAGAACGATGATGGATTCAACCCAGATCTGTGAGGGGGGGTGAGTGTCTGAAAAGTTTCAGCGCTCCGTCCATCATCTCCTTGTGTTTGCTTGGTTTGAAAGAAAGGCATCATCACACGCGGTTGTCCAGCGAGGTCAAGCAGGACATGCGGATTTAGATGGCATTCCTGCGTGATTTCAATGGCACTGTAGTGTGGCCTGGCCCCGCTAGGTCCAGCCCAGACCTTGGCCTCATGACAGATGCTGCTGGGAGTGAGGGTTTTGGTGCCATTTTGGGTCCACAGTGGGCAGCACAGCGCTGGCCATCTTGGTGGGTGGACACCGGCATAACAGGTAACATTGGATTCCTGGAATTGTTTCCCATTTTGGTGGCACTGACCATTTGGCCTCACCAGTTTCGTAATCAATCAGTGGTTTTCTGGTCTGATAATATGGCAGTGGCGGAATGCATTAATCAGCAGTCTGCTAATTGTAAAATAATGCTTCGCTTGTTAAAAGAGATAGTGTTCCAATGCATGAGATTAAATGGATGTTTAAGGCTAGGCATGTCCCGGGAGTACTCAATCACGCTGCTGATGCATTGTCTCGTTTCAAGATGCAGGTTTTCAGGTCCTACCACCCAGGAGCAGCGGACAGTCCAACGCCTTTTCCAGAGCATCTGTGGCAACTTGGTGCCCCAATCTATCGGACCTTGTGGCAGCTAGCCTAGCACCCAGGACTAGGTGGGCCTACGAGGGGGCTTTTAACACTTACTGCAATTTTCTAGGAGACGAATGGGAGGGGGCATGGCACGAGCCGACATCTGTCATATCATTCGTGAAGGAATTGAGGGATGGGGGGCGTTCAGTGGCCTGCGCCAGACGCCACATGGCAGCAATAGCCTTTTTTGCTAAGGTACAGGGCCATAGGGATCCCACGGGCTCTTTTGTAGTACAGAGGGCACTGAAGGGGTGGCAACGCCTGCAAGGTCCCCAGCCGGACACCCGGCACCCGATTAGCATGGAGGTATTGTCAGCCCTCATGGAGACACTAAAAACAGTATGTAGATCCACGGGAGAGGTCCAGCTCTTCAGGTCTGCTTTTTCCCTCGCCTTTTATGGTGCCTTCAGGGTGGGGGAATTGGTGTAGCGTAACAAGCACGATTGGCAGGGTGGGATGCAATTTGCACATGTCCACCTGCAGGGGGGGACGGTATCCTTATCAATTCCCAGGTCCAAGACTGATCAGAACGGGAGGGGGGATCATGTTATTTTGCACAGAGCTCGAGGGAGCACATGCTGCCCGATAGACAACCTAGAGGCTTATCTGGCTTCCAGGTCACAAGGCGCAGGAGGGCCACTTTTCATCCACCATGATGGGACCCCCCTCACGAAATTTCAGTTCGGCAGGATATTGACATTGGCACTGGGGGCGGCAGGCCTGGATACATCCAAATTTGGCACCCACTCTTTTAGGATTGGGGCAGCCACTGAGGCCACGGCGCAGGGACTACAGGGGCATGAGGTTCAAAGAATAGGGCATTGGTCTTCTGACTGTTACAAGTGATATGTGCATTTGCACCTGCTTTAAGTGTAATTTGCTAATAACCGGTTTTGTTTCAATTTCCCGCAGTTTCCATGTCCTGAGCCGCAGGAGGGGAGCTAGCCGTCGTCTGCCGGTCATCAGAGCCGCGCCCATTCCAGGTTCCCGTCTGGTGGCCAGGCCACAAAGAAGTCTGGATTGTAGGTCACTCATATGTGAGCAGGCTGAAACAACATTTTTTCACAGGAGATTTCGCGGACAGGGCCCGCCAGGCGGGTTTCAAAGTGTCTCTACATGGACAAGGGGGATTGCGACTATTCCAGTTTCGTAATGTCTTTCATACGTGGCTAGCTAGGACTCCGGAGTCGCCCGCGGTGGTAATTGTGCACCTGGGAGGTAATGACCTTGTACACCTGGGTAGGAAAGGCGTAGTGGAGGCCCTGATCACGGAAATGGGATGGTTGGCCAAGAGATGCCCACAGGCAGTGCTGGTGTGGGCCCACATGATCCCGATATTTCAATGGCGGGGGCGAGTCAGCGTGGGCTCTGAATCATTCCGTGAAGAGAATTAACAATAGGCTTTTTCGGTCCCCCAAGTTGCAGACAATGGCACATGGGTGCATCCGGGGGAGCGTTTTTTTCTCCAAGACGGGGTTCACCTCTCTAAACTGGGCAGTGATTATTTAATTGAGAACGTGCTTGCCTGGATGGCAGGGGCCAAGGACAGGGCATGACCTTTTGTCAGCAGGCGGAGCGGGGCCAGATAGTTGGTCAACTATACTGGCCTGTGGCGGTAAGGTCATGATTGGTCGGTCAAATTTTCCATCTCTTAGTAGGCATCCATTATTTAACGGGGACGCCTGGGGGGACAGTGGTCTCTCATCACACTCCAGGGGGCGTTTACGGCTGGTAGGCTGAAGGGTGTGGGGGTAGGAAGTTCTGCTTCCGGCAGGCCCTTGGGCCAATCCCCTCACAGACGCATGGGCGCCAAGTTGGCATAACATCAGTCCCTGGGAGGTAGTATTGGAGGGCGTAGGGGGTGCCTGACTGAAGGAATCTGATGGGCAACCGGGTCTCCTGCGCAAGGTCACTCCGGTAAGAACGGGGACCTAGCAAGTAGTTGGGACCAGTCATGACCTTGCACGTAGGCTCATCCGGGAAACGCAGAAAACAAATTGTACACAGTTTAGGTTAGGTATGGCTATGTATTAGACATTTGTTAAGGTTAGCCATAAAATGTGTAAATACATTGTATATGAAATGTACAAAGTTATTGAATATGTGTGGGTGTTCTGCGTATTAAAATGTGTTATTACATTTTATTATGATTTTTAATTTTAATAAAATACAGCCGGGTTTTACGACCCCTAATCCAAGTTCGATGTTGAAAGATTTATTATTGTCTGTGCCTCGGGGGAGAGAGGGGGGGGACGGGAAGCACCCCCGGGTCTCTGGAGGGAAGGTTGGGGTCAACCTGCTGGTAGGGGACTCGGCAATACCTGGCCATATCCTAAGGCGCCGCCGGGAACTCGAGCACGCCGCACATATGGCGGCTGTGTCGTTCCCCGGGACGCGTTTGTTGCGGGGTCGGCTAGGCGATCACGCGGCCAGCGCCCGCCCCCCGCCGGCAGGGATAGGTTTAGCAGTTGCGGGCCCCGGAAGTGCAAAAAGCACTTCAGGGGCACGGTATGAAGAACAGGTTCCGGATCCTGCTGGGACCTGTTCCAACTGGATCCAGGGGGAAAAGCCCCTTAAAAGCGAGCGCGGAGCGGCGGCAAGGTCTTTTCTTAGCCGCTCTGCCCTGGGAAGACCTGCACGCCTCCGGCCTCCACGGCGGAGGTCTTATTAACTGCACCTTTTGTTTTTCCGACCCACCATCCCCTGAGGCAGCAGTTTTAGGAAGTGTTTCATGTGGAGCTTTGTATATGATTTCTCTTACATGTGTGAACTTTGTTGGTTTTTCTTTTCAGGTATTACCATGTTGTGCTAAGTATGTCACATTTGATATGTTTTTGTATTACAGGGCGACGTTGAATATTGCTTGTCGTATTTTATGTTTGAGTATCCTTGGGTCTGCGGTAAGGTCATGATTGGTCGGTAAAAATTTCCATCTCTTAGTAGGCATCCCATTATTTAACGGGGACGCCTGGGGGGGACAGTGGTCTCTCATCACACTCCAGGGGGCATTCACCGCCGGTAGGCTGAAGGGTGCGGGGGTAGGAAGTTCCGCTTCCGGCAGGCCCTTGGGCCAATCCCCGCACAGGCCCATGGGCGCCAAGTTGGCATAACATCACTCCCTGGGAGGTAGTATTGGAGGGTGTAGGGGGTGCCCGACTGAAGGAATCTGATGGGCAACCGGGCCTCCTGCGCAAGGTCACTCCGGTAAGAAGGGGGACCTAGCAAGTAGTTGGGACCAGTCATGACCTTGCACGTAGGCTCATCCGGGATACGCAGAAAGCAAATTGTACATATTTCAGTTTAGGTTAGGTATGGCTATGTATTAGACATCTGTTAAGGTTAGCCATAAAATGTGTGAATACATTGTATATGAAATGTACAAAGTTATTGAATATGTGTGGGTTTTCTGCGTATTAAAATGTGTTATTAAATTTTATTATGATTTTTAATTTTAATAAAATATGGCCGGGGTTTTACGACCCCTAATCCAAGATCGGTGTTGAAAGATTTATTATTGTCTGTGCCTTGGGGGAGAGGGGCGGGGGGGGGGGAGAGGGAAGCACCCCCGGGTCTCTGGAGGGAAGGTTGGGGTCAACCTGCTGGTAGGGGACTCAGCAATACCTGGCCATATGATTAGCTGAACAGGGTAAAAATTAAAGGGAGTAGTTCGCGCAGAATATGAATGGAGTGAAAACACACAGAGGAGAATTATAGATCTGGGGTGAAAGTGAATGCTGCTAATCAAAGGTAAAACTGAGATTTATCACTGAAGTGGACGGAGAAGGTACAGGAGACGGATCTTCAGGCCACCATTTAGGAGTCCATCCATGAAGAGAGGTACAGACGTTAAAGATTTCAGTTTTGTCAAGATTGATTTTCAAGGAATTTGCATGCATACAGTGGACCACTGCTGTAAGACGTCAAATAAGACAGGACCGAAATTCAGTCACGGCCACAACTAGGCGGATTAAAATGTGTGTGTCATCAGCATATGTCATAGCATTAAGTTAAAAAAAACGAATCAACTAGGCCAATGGGGTAACATATATGTTAATGTGGACTCAAGGCCAAACCTTGGGGTACTCCATGTGGAGTCAGGCGAGGTTATGAGACAAACTGAGTTGTGGGCACAGATTAGCATCTGTCAGTCAGATGTTAAATGTTCCAAACCAATGCATTGCCCTGCACTCCTGCTGAAGGAATCCGAATTTGCTGTGAAACTGTCGAACACAGATGATAGAGCTGATATAACCAGTGTCGCAGGGTCCCCTTGATCAACCATAAGCCTTAGGTCATCTAAAATGGCAATCAGTGCTTTTTCTGTACTTTGCAGCGACTGGAAAACTGATTGATTAGGGACCAAGCGAATTTTGGTTTCCAGAAAATCAGTAACGTGACTATTGATATCGCTTTCTAAAATTTTGATGGAAATTGGGAGAAGAGAAACAGGACAACAGTTACTAAAAATTGTTGGGTCGTGGTAGGTTTTTTTTAGCAAGGGAACTACATGAGTATATTTCTAAATTTGTAGGAAAAGTTGCACTGCATATAGAAACATTGCAGATCTCTTGAAAAGTCTGTCCAATGATATTAGAAAGTTTATGGTTAACTTGCACTGGAGAGGGTTCTAGGGGTGAACCAGATGTAACAGAAACTATACAGTCAACTGTGGAATCCAAGGACAACAAAGAAAAAATAGAAAAACAGGATTCATCCTGACTAGCCAAACTCAACAAAGGAGTGGGCAAGGGAGAATGGTGCTGCAAATCATGGAAATTTTGTCCTCAAAAAATGTAGCTAAATTTTCACAAAGCAATTTGGAAGGTTATATATTTACATATAATTAAGCTTATAAGGCAGCAATACATGATATATAATTTATTTGCACTGTGTGTCTAAATTAGGGGTGATCGGAGCTTGCAGAGTTTTGCTCTGCGGAATTCCACGGAGTTACATAAAAACTCTGCGAGATTATGTGGAGTTCCGAGAGCAGGCGGAATTTGACACATTCCGCTACTTGTGCTGATTTATAGCACAGGAGCTTGTTCCACGCTGTGAAATCAGCGCGAACAGCACCACGCAGCATGCCAGAGGGCGCTGCTTCTTTCTGCCGCTCAAGTAGGTTTTCTATTCTAGTGCCAGCTGCTGTGATCGCCTGCATTGATAAAATCTCACTGGGAGGCGTTCTAGAGCCCAAAAATCACACAAGGGGACGCAAATTCTCGTTCACTCTTGCCAACTTAACATTGGTAAGCCGAGCACGAGAAAAAAACTCCACCGTGCGGTGCTTGGCAGAGTTTTGTCGGAACTCTGTGATACTTGCATAGTGCAGAGTGGACAAAACTCCACGAACTCTGCCAGCGGAACAGAATTTTCCACCCATCTCTAGTTTAAATGCAACCAAAGCTTTTAAATAGATGTTGTGCCGTTTTTGTCCTGTAAAGTGGAGTAATCTTACACATAATGCAGTGGCATAAAACCCATATTTCACACAGACCCATGAAACATGGAAAATATTTTACAAGTTCTGTAAAATATGATTAGATTAGATTAGATTAAAATACTTATAAAGCGCATGGCTGCCTCGGCAAAGAGGCGTCCCAGTGCTAAAGCCAGTCCAAGCAGGAGTCAAGACAAAGGGAAATATATCTGGGAAAGAACAGGGACAGGACAGAAAGGGAGTCAGACCTGGGAGAAGAGCCAAGTCTTCACAAGGCGTCTGAAAGCCTGATGGTCAGGGTTACTGCGGATGTATAGGGGGAGAGCGTTCCAGAGAGTGGGGGCCAGGCGTCTAAAGGAGCGGCCACCCGATCTAGCTCTACGTATGTGAGGGATACATGCAAGATTCTGGTTCGCCGAACGTAGGGCACGCGAGGGGGTATACAGAGTGCAAAGGTCGCCTAGGATATCTGGGGCACTTCCTGTCAGTATCTTATGCGTGATACAAAGCGTCTTGAAACAAACACGCTGTTCAAGGGGCAGCCAGTGCAGGCGGCGAAGAAGATTAGAAGCATGACTGAATTTCGGAAGGGCAAAAATAGCACGAGCTGCCGCGTTCTGGACCCGCTGCAATCTATTAAGCACAGATTTATTAGAACCGAGAAGAAGCACATTGCAGTAGTCTAGACGGGCCAGAATAGAAGCTTGTATAATCATTTGGCGTGTTTGGGCATCAAAGAGACCCAAAATCGGTCGAAGGCCGCGCAATAGTCCAAAGCATTTCCCAGCCACTGATTTGGCATGTGTTTCAAAGTTGAGGTTATTATCAACTATGAAGCCTAAATTTTTCACTGCAGGTTTGGGATCAGGGGATCACCAAGTGCCCGAGGCCACCATTCCTTCGTCCAGAGATGAGACTCTTTGCCAACCAGGAGAATCTCTGATTTGGTAGAGTTCAATTGCAGAAAGTTAGCCGTCATCCATTCTGCAATTGCAGAGATGTCTTCTTTAAATGTTATTTTGTCTCGCTTGGGATCATTAGACAGGGCAATCACTAGTTGGGTGTCGTCGGCGTAAGACACCAAGGAGATTCCTCGTACTTTGGCCAGCCGTGCCAAAGGGCTCATATATATATGGAAAAAGAAACCACCGTTCCCTGTGAAGTATGTGGTTGACAGCACAAACCCCTCTGCACAGCTTACCGTCGTCCATTTTTACTCAACATTCTATTCAAGAAATGTAAACAAAACTTGAACATTCTAATTCAAATCAGTGTCCATTGATAGTTGTAACTTGCAGAGAACAGCTTCAACAATCTCTTTCTTCCTACACACTGAATATGTTTAACAGTTTGTTGTTTCAAAAATTCAACATTTTAAACTAAAATGTTAAATATTTTTCTCCTCTTTTTTTCTATAGTAAACCAAACAGTATAGTCCAGGGTTGAACTTACAAACTAAAATTCAAAATGTGATGCAGCGTGCGCAACTAAATTAGTTTTATTTATTTATTTGTTTACTTACCTCTGTTCGGCCGTATTCCGGAGTTTACTATCCCCCACCCTGCCCCTCCCCCACCCTGCGTCACCGCCCGGCAGCACTCCCTCCAGGAGCCGCTACTGTCTGTGACCCAGCACAGTACTTTGGGGAAACAGCGTTTACAACGCGGGTAGGTTACAACGCGGACGTTACATCGTCCGCGTTGTTACCACGCATGGCATTACATCGCAAGTCGTTTCTACGACTTTCGCTAGATGGCGCGCAACACCAGGGAATGTGTTGGATTTTAAATCCAACACATTCCCTGCTGTTGCGCTAACTGGATTAGGAATAGTAATTTATACTATATCTAAGTCCAGCGCGCCATCTAGCGCAAGTCGTCCAAACGACTTGCGATGTAAAGCCATGCGTGGTAACAATGCGGACGATGTAACGTCCGCGTTGTAACCTACTGCGGGGTAATGGATGGCGTAGTAATGTCATACATTCAGTACTTTGTACTGTGTTAATGGTTTGAATAACTTTTCTTCCTTTCACGCATTTTTACAAGGGAAAGCAGTGATGGTCACGTTGTTTTACTACTTCTTGGATAACTTGGGAACCAACGGTGGAAGAAAGCTAGATTTGATTTCATTAAATATAGCAGTAAATAATAATTAATTAGACACAAACACCCTAAAATATAAACCATGTAGCTCAAACAAATATATAAACGACGCACATTAAATGATCGGGTGATTTCATTGCACAAAACGCAGTGGTTGAAAACAAATAATTCACAGGGAATCGTGAAATATGGAAAAAATGTCATAGGTCCCCTTGAAATGTGCTTCATCATAAAAAACGACTGCCCCCAAGCCACTATATAGAGCTATTTCTTTGTCAGGGGCACTAGAATTGTGTGACAAGTGGGACTGAATTATGCGGCAGGGATATCTAAATCATGTGGCATGGAAAGGCAAATTATGCAACTTCCTGTGACACTACATATATATATATATATATATATATATATATATATATATATATATATATATATATATGGGCAAGAGTGATAGTTACTTGACATAACTGTAGCTATAACCGCCTCATTTCTATGGTTTTGTGTGAGTAAAATCTGAACATATCTATAAAATGCCTGTAACCTTTGGCTTTTCAGTGAATATTTATATTTATATATATGCAATGATGTGGAACCAGCCTGCACTCAGCGTGTCTGCATGTTTGACTATGTTATGTTGTTTTTTTCTTTCTTGTGACTATCAGTCCAGCTTTGTTACACGCCGCAAGGACTGGATTCTGTTATTTAGTACGCATGGGTTTCTTGTTACACTGTTTTATGGTATCAATTTGGACCCAGGTCTATCTTCAGCAATAGCAAATACATGAATCTCTGTGTCCAACTGCACTTGACCCAGTTGATAAGTAATCTTTTTTTTTATCAGGTCACACTTATGTTTTACTGTTATAATACAAGAATATTATTGGGTAGTTAACTTGAAAAAGTTATTTCCTTAAATGTGGCTAACAGTGAGCACAGATTGGATTTAGAAAGTTTGGTTTTCTTTACCATTCATGAATTATTTTTTGATAAGGCAATGAACACTGGTGAGGACAAGTGAATGTATGAATGGTATGCATGTCTTTGGCTGCATCATTTATCTGCATTAAGGACTTAAAGCATTTGTCATGTAATTGGCCACATAATTTCCAAATTTCACAAAATTATTTGTGCCCCCAATGGATGACACTATATTGCCAGAGAGTAGGATGCATATTTTGCTGCATAATTTATATACGCTTGCAGCATAATTTAGTCTATACATAGGGAGGTTTTTCAGTCATTTAAAGGAAATCCTCGCGCTGCCTGGATAAAGGGTGTATTATTTAATAAATACAAAAAGGAGTCTGTAGAAGTGCCTTCCATTCTTTTCGGATTAAGTGAAATTGGAGTAACGCAGACACACACACACGTGGCTCTGATGTAGATAAAATCTGTCTTCAGTGGTTACCGTATTTCACATAGTTACTGCAACCGGGAACAGTTTAAAAGAAAAGATGTGGAGACTCATTAGAATAATGCGCAGACCTCGCAGTGACGCGCCCGTGTGCTCTGTATTCACAATGCGTAGAGGACATTCGCAGTGCACTCTTTATTTTAAAAATGAAAAGAACGGTGCCACTCCCTGGCCCCTCCCATCTGTACCGGGGGCTGCCTCTCCACAAACGCCAGCTCCCGCTAGGAGTTGAGGTAACCCCCGCAGGGCTGCCGTCTCCGCCTCGAGTCCCTTTGATTGAAGACAAGGCGCTATATTTCCCAAATGAGGCCGGAGACATAGCGCCAAAGGGCGCAGTGAGTGGATTACGGAGCCTCTCCCTGCGGGCTGCGGTTAGGGGTCGTGGTAATGATATCAGGGAGGCCCGGGCAGGGGAGAGCTGCGTGCTGCAGATGTGGGGTAAAAACGGGGTTTCTCGGCTAGAGTCATCAGGGGTCGGGGCAGACCTATATCTGGGCCCAGGATCCCCTGTGGGACGAGGGAGCTACTTCTAATCCGAGGCGGCGCGATGATCATATCAGAGGCCCGGGTAGTGGTGCTGGGGGGCAGGGGACAGCTGCATGTGGGGGTAAAACCGGGGTCTCCCGGCATCAGTCACCAGGGGTTGTCGACAGACCTTCATCGGCGACCAGGAGGAGGGGCGGGAACGAGCGGCGGGGCAGAGACAACCCTCAGATGGAGGGCGGCAGGGGACAGAGCTCCACGTCCCCTCACCTCATCATGAGGGCGGCTCCGCGGCAGAGGAATGCGCGTCCCTCGGAGCTTTCCGTCCATTCTTCACATGTTTACTTCTCCCATCTTGGGTATTTCATATCGCTCTTTCAATGCTGTACGCCCGTGTTTCATTCTGAGCAGATATTAGAGCAGACACCACACAGCAATGCTTTCGGAATGTTCGTGATACATTTTACACGGCAATATATCAAAATAACATGAGATTATATAGTTTCAGACCATATAACTTTTCGTTGCATTGCGAAAAACAACATGAATCAATACACAATGTGATAAAATAATACATTAATGTAAATAAAATATTGTAACTCAAAACAGTCGTAGAATACTGCCTAATATGTTATGGGGAATAATATTGAAATGTAACATAACAAATTGATATGACAATATGATACAATATAATAACTGTAATGCAATATGCAAATGTATAATCTGATACTATGTATGTAATTATATAATATACTATAATATAATATAATATACTAAAATATACTATACTATACTATAATATATTATAATATACTATAATATACTATATATACAATACTATATTATAATATACTATACTATACTATATTATAATATACTATAATATACTATATATACAATACTATATTATAATATACTATATTATAATATACTATAATATACTATATATACAATACTATATTATAATATACTATATTATAATATACTATAATATACTATATATACAATACTATATTATAATATACTATAATATAATATACTATAATATAATATACTATACTATAATATATTATAATATACTATAATATACTATATATACAATACTATATTATAATATACTATAATATAATATACTATAATATATTATAATATACTATAATATACTATACTATACTATAATATATTATAATATACTATAATATACTATATATACAATACTATATTATAATATACTATATTATAATATACTATAATATACTATACTATACTATAATATATTATAATATACTATAATATACTATATATACAATACTATATTATAATATACTATATTATAATATACTATAATATAATTGTACATTCAGGGCCACTGGAATTGTGCAGCAGGAGAGGACCAATTGATGTGGCAGAGTGGACTAAATCATGTGACAAAAAATGCAAATTGTGCGCAAAATGCAGCGCATTTTGTAGAACAAAGGTTTCACCCCATTGATACCAATTTAACACCCAGACACAGCGATAAGCAACAGATAGGACCCAGCCGCCCTTTGTGAAGGGGCTTCTGCTGTGTGCAGCGCATATCACTGCAGTTTTAGTAACTTTTCATCCCTTTGAGCTTGAAGCAGCATTTTTTGTTAAACCTGCAGATTATGCAGATGATGGATTATGGCAACATATGCGGCAAATCCACAATTATGGGGAAATGCTGCTGTTGAAAAATCGCATAATTTCAGTGGATCTGAGAAAATTACAAGGATATTCCAAGTCACCAGGGCCTGTCGGGATTATATAAAGGTACAACACCAAAGGCCAAGTTGCAATATTAGGTTTTGAAACTCCAAGGTGACTTTCATTTTTTTTAAAAGATACAGTAGAGGGTATTTTGTTCCTCGTAATGCTCAGTAACAAATCACTCTTCTCACAAACCTCTTGGGAATCTCGCCCGTTCATATGAAAGTGACAGTGTGGTTGCAGATATGATAAATAAAAGCAGAATCTCAAATATGAAATTAGACCCACTAAAAACAGTCATTTTTGCAAAAATATATTAGAAACAGTTAAATGTAAGGCTGATTAAAAAAGAATGTCAAGAAACATACAGAGAGGTTGTCTTTCCTGTAATGACCTATAGCATGCAAAAGATAAATATATGGACACAATATCTCCCTTCTGCTGGTCACTTCCCTTTGGATAAGCAGTTAAAACGAAGGGCAAAGTTCTGTAAATGCAACTGTAATTATGCTCCCTGACTCTCCTCTTTCACCCGGGCTGCAGCATCTGGCAACAATGATGTCACAACTCATGTGTAATAATTTATTACCGTTGAGTCAGTGCGTCTTTTCGTTAATAAAGGTGACTAGAGAAGTTAAAACTCAACCGTAATAGAGGAATTAGAAGCAGGCTTTCATTTTGGCATTGCAGAATATAATATAATATAATAATGATATGTGTGTGTGTGTGATATAAAATACAGTTAATTTTAAAAATATAATACAAATTTGATAAAATAACACAATATGTTACATAATACAAAATAATGTGACATGCTGGAATAGGATCGCATGTGAATATTACACTATAATATAACAGTAAAATACTTATGATATAAAATGTCAGACACCTGCAAACACATATCCACATTGTGTTTAATAATTCGATTGTGTATTTTAATACGGCTGTGCAGACACATCACAGTAAATACGTAAACACTATATACGTACACATTAAACACACTCCGCGTCGCCTTTGCCTCGCCCGGGTGTGTGGGCGCTTCGTGCCGGTCACATTCGTTGTTTCGCCGGCTCCTTCCCTCGCCCGCTGCTGGCAGAGGGGCCGCCGGCTTTAGGGGTGATTTATGACCGGGCGCCACCGGGGAAAACGAAATCGCGACTGTCTCCGATAGAGATTCAGAAGGAGCAGGTTGTAAGTCAGTGTTTCGTCGCTGTTGTGTGTGAGGCGGTCTGCAGAAGACGGGGCAGCTCTAGGCAGACCGAGTGAGAATCCAATGCAAGGAGTGGGCAGAATACAGTGCCCGAGTCCCCCGGACGCACAGGGTCTGTGCCAAGGGGTCTCGTGCCAGCCCACGCACACCTCAGGGACATGAGACCAGGCAAGGGGTGCCGGTGACCCCCCACCCATCCCTGGAGGGGTCTGTGTCAGGTGAGCCCAGTGACCTGACGCCCAGCGGAATGCACCCTCTCTGTGCCAGGGCGGTCCGTGGACCCTGTCTGTGCCAGGGGGGCCCGTTGCCCTCCACGGAACCCGGGGCCCGGGTCCGTGGGCAGTGAACTTACACCCAGCTCAATAGATGCGCCTTGGGGTCTGATAACCCTCCACCAGCCGCTCGATTCCGTGCCAGGCGCATCCCGCGAGCCTGAGACCAGCCCTGCCGCCCTGGGCACCTTCCAACCCCGCACTGCACTGTCCCGCGGGAGCCGCTCTTTCCCTCCCTTCCCTTCCCCACTATGGGTCATATCAATGTGTACACACGACAGATAACCGTGGGCGCTCGCGCATCGAGGTCTTTATTCTACTTTAGAGTGCGCGACCAGGTCACACACACACACCTCACCCCTGGCACACCCCGGAGGGGGTATAACCATAAACACTTCCCCCATTTTGAATGAATGGACCGGTCGAAGTCACTGCGAACTAACGCATGGCCTCGGCTGGCAAAAAAAGATAAACTTACCCAGGGTCACACCATGTGATTAAACGGGCAAGCTAGGATTCTTGAGTGATAATATAAATGCACGTGTCGTCGTTCCCGTTGACGTTATCTATAGTGGAAGGAGTAGGGGGAGTGTCGTTGGCTTACCTTCCACCCCCACAGTTTATTTAAGAGATGACCACCTGTGGGCTGGTGTTTCCACTGAAACGTGAACTGTCCGTTCCCTCTGGTTACCCTGGAGCTGGCTAAGCCGTGAGCGCTGCCACAGGATGGAGATGTTACGTCAAGGCTTCGGGCACAGTCGCCATTGCTAGGCCGCAGCAGGGAGCAGGCTTTTCAGGAGGGTCTTGGTGCTTTATGAGTGAAACCAGAGGGCCTGTACGCTTGTGCTTTTCCTAAAAAGCCTGCTCCCTGTGTGGGGAGTAGCTGCTTTGGGTGGCTGGCTGTTCAGAAGGGACAAACTAGTCGCCATTCACCATAACCATCACCACCAGCTCGGCGAGGTTCGTAGATGCTGCTGGACAGGCATTTGCATCATTTCCGGTGGGCCACTTGCCATTTTATGGAAGTTTTGGGAGTGGAAGCATACGGCAATAAGAGCCCATGGTAACAAAGGGATACCCTCTTTGACATGCTGACCTCTGACTTGATGCCTTATTAACTTTGTCACACCCTGCCTGCCAATTGTACTTGGGTTTCACTTCAGGTTATTTCTGGTTTGATTTTACGTGGGGGTGCGATGTTTACTTCAGAGTTAATTGAGCGATTAATGTCAGGCAATTCATCTGGTAATTCTGTACATAATTACAAGCCTCATTTTGCTATGTTTCTATGCTGCCATGTTGTGGAAGTTTGTCTGGGTAGAGATGAATGTTCAATCGAGGCACTCTTTATTCGCCACTGAACATTCTTTACAATCATGCCAAGAATTGCGGACCAAATGTTTCCCTGGTTTTCGGGCGACGGTTCGGGAGGAAGGCTACCCTGCCACACGGGCGCTCTTGCCACCGGCCACGATTAGTGGGGTGAAGAGCGGGCGCCTGGCCTGCAAGGTGCGATGTTTGTGGGCTCAAGTCTGCTCCTCAGTGGGTGTAGAGGGCTCCCTTGATTAAAAGAGGGTCTCAGAGAACGAACACTCTCGCACAGTTATTATCAATGTGGCCTTTCGATTATTTTGCAGACACTGACGCACTTTATTTTACCTGTATGGTATGTCGATATATTTTTCTGAAGTATAATAAAAGTGACCGTTCATTAAAAACACGTTGCATTATAGGAGTCGGCACTGCGGCGCGGCTCGGAGTCCTATAGGGTGGTAAACATGCTCATTGTTGGGCACAAGTGACGTCACACGGTGCCCTCCCTCGGCAGGTAGAAGGGCTCCATTCCGTGCCACAAAAGGCATGACCTGGGCTTTAGAATACCAATTCAACAATAGAAAACAACTAGTAAATTAGCAGTTGTCGACGAGTGCGCATTTCTTTTGGGGGGGGAGGAGGGGGGGATTTTTTATAGCGCGAACTGGACCCGAAGGTATCACAGCGCTTTACATGAGCAGCAGTTGCGTTACAGACTTCCGTGCTCACTCAGGGGAGGGGCAGTCTCACCTTTTTCGCCCAGCTGCCACTGATTTTCACATGTTAGGCTTTGAGAGAAGCATGTGATATATGCACTGTTAAGTTGTGGGTATGTTGCACAATGTATGGCCATGCGTGTCAGCTCGACCTGTTTCCAACTCCACGGAGAGGTTGCAGGGACCAGGTCAAGCAGCTGAAGGGACACCAGGGAGGGCACCAGCCACCACCTGTGCCCATGCCCCTGTGGCACTGGCCAGTCTACTGGGGTGTGTAAGAAGATACATTCATATGAACTCAATTGGCACCACACACTATCCAGGTTTTGTCAAAGTAAGGAAGGAAGCAGGAAGGAAACCACTTTTCATTATTGCATTTATGCTTTCATAGGCAAGTAAGCAAACACATGCTTTTTCATCTCATTGACACTAGTCTGCGTGTGTGCGTGCATGTTTGTGTATACATATATGTGAAATAAAAATTCATCATTATAATGACAGCCCCAAACCACTCTGCAGAGCTTTTGGTCCATTGTCTAATCACCTTTTCTACTCCTGAAAGGTAAACAAAAGCTGAACACTGTAATTGCAATCAGTGCCCATTGTTAGCTGCACCTTGAAGAGAATAGATTCAACCAGCTCTCTCTCTCTTCTAAAATGTGGTTTTTAACAAAGGAAATTGATTTTTCTAAAATTCTACATTTGTGAGTACAGTAAATATTTCTCGCTTCCATTACTACAGACGAACCAATCAGTACAGTCCAGCACATCACTTATTATTTTCAAGAAGCATTCACCCGTTTGCAAAAACTGCTGTTTCAAGGTCATTTCCCAAAAATAAATCTATGACAAAAAATAAATAACCGGAAACATCATTAATGTGGCCTTGCACTGTCTTCTCAAACTTCTGGTGACATTCACATACTGCTCAGCATCCAAGCTCAGGATTTATGATATCAACAGAACCCCTTCATGGCAACGATGCACCATATTGCACGGTCACAAGTTATGTACCCCTATACGTATATACATATAGCATATATTTTGGCCATTACATCAGTATTCATGAGTTAGCTGATGAATTTTGGACATCGAAGTGTACTTTTTTGAACTCATTAATTTTTGGTTATTATAGTTTTTTTATTCGGTACCTTTTAAACTGATAGAATTTAATTACATTGAGCACTTTTTTGATCTCAAACTGGAAAAGTGCGGTGACTTTCTGTTAAAGATATATGTAGGACCTACAGAAATATATGTGTGTGTGGTATGTGTGGTGTGTGTCAATTTTGTAAATTTGTAATTTTGTAAATTTGTAATTTTTGTAAATGTGTGTGTTTCAGAGCCAGTACAAGTGAACTACTGTGATCCACATCTATCTGCTGAATAACATATTTTGAAAACAGGAAGAATCCCAATAACATATTTTGAAAACAGGAAGAATCCCCTGGTGTTGTGAACTTTTCCTATCTTTCCATAACTATTACTATCTTTCCATCTATCTATCATCTGTCTATCTATCTAGCCATCTGTCTACCTATCTAGCCATCTATCTATCATCTGTCTATCTATCCATCTCTCTATCTATCTATCCCTCCATCCATCTATCAATGGTGAAAATGTATCACTCAGATACAAAATATTTTACAATATATAAAATATATTTGAAAAACTGAACAGATCCAAAGATGCTAATAGGAACCTGACCTAAGGTGACACAGAAACTGGAATGAATGTTAATCACAGCGCCAATACCACCAACACCTCATCAGAGTAAAATCTTAGGTGTGACACATCATATTTTGCTCAGTCTGAGAATGTATTTTAATGTTGCACCTCTATTGTAAATAATTTCATATCTGGTACTCAATGTATTCATCCCAAAATGATGGAAAGCTGAATAAGACCTCCCAGGGTTTCAAACGTGTGACTTTAGGAACACCACATGTTTTAGTGGCGAGTGTGAAATGCTTAAAAGGGAGTGGAAAGAACATCTTTTAGGGTATTCAGAAGGGCAAGTCTGAACTGCCTGTTGGAATGAATGTAACAGGTGTTTTTAAGGAATGAAGGAAAAATCATAAAAATGCCATGTTCATTCCCTCCTTCACCTTCTTGTAAACCCTGCATTCATCAACCTTACAAAACTGTGTGCGGGACTGCCATCTGCATCTTATTCGGCTAACAAGCCTTGAACCCGAGGCCATCGCTAGAGAAAGAAAGCTCATACACACAGCCATACCTTTAGGATTGTAGTTCGCTTTGGGGATTCCAGTTGACCAATTACAAATGGAGCTTTAGGTTTAATTATTCACATACAGATCTTTGGACAGCTTCTGAACTACTGTAGAGAAGATCCCAGTCCCCTGTAGTTGTGCACTGGACCTGCCTCCCAGGGCCCAATGGCATCTCCTGCAGGAAGTGCCAACATTCAGGCAAGAACAGTTTATGAAACAAACATTCTCTGACAGCAACAAGGGTCTGAAACTCCCTCCCACCAGCTCTTTGCACACCCTCGAGCCTGGCCACGTTTAAAAATAATCTCACAACCTCTCCTCTTTGAGAGACTTTGGATGAAGGTCTGATCACATCTCCGCATCCCCTTTTGACCTGTCCAGTCTACCCACATGCAGTCTGCCTGAACTTCCTCCCCTGATTGGGTTCCTCTGGTGCTTCTCTGTTATGTTTGTGTTGATTGTTATCTGCATTATTCTTATAAAGCGCTCCGATTCCCTTGGGTCCAGTTTACGCTATATAAAACTGCAAAAATAAAATAAATAAATAAATAAATGACCATTGGCTTCAGTTGGGATTTTATTTACCTGGTTAAATTATCCACGCTTTTTACCAAAAGACAGCTCATTGGCCAAATCCCCATTTTCTACAACGAGGACCACTAGAAACCATTGGCAATTAGTCAAATTGTATGTGCTGTTCGGCTATTGAAGGTGTTTTTTAATTGTTAATGAATATAATCTATTAAGAGCGGGTTTAAACGTCTTGTCATTAGCATTTTATTTAAGATAAAATGTTAATTTGCCGCAATAATCATAAAAGGGTGTTTGGTATCGGTACATTGTGATGGTTCTTACAGTAGAACTCGAGACCTCGCAGAGAGTCAGAGCTGCGAGATTCAGCGGCTACGTGAACCCGGCGCGCCTCCTGTGCCCTCCTGTGACCCTGGTTACCCCTCCGATGAACCCTCTCTCTCTCTAGTGAGGGTTTATACTTGCCTGCTGCAGGCTGTTAGTGCCCCCGAGGCCTCTGGCCGCCGGCCTGTCTCAGACCTCTGGCGGGGTGTGAGAGGTGTGAGGGAGGCTGGCACCCCCGGGGACCCCCGAGTGAGGGAATCCAATCATTGCGGCGGCGGCAGGGCTGCGAGGAGCGGGGGAGGCGCCTCCCTCGGCCCGCCCCCCTCTCTTCACCTCTCTCCTCCTCTCCCTCCGCCTCCCGCTGCTCCCAGGCTCAGAGCCCTCTTCCCCTCAGCGGTCAGTCGCCGCCAGCAGTGCCCGCTCTCACTCCGCCTTTCCCGGCTCTCCGCTCTGGACGACCCCCGCAGCACCCCCGGAGCCCGCGCCCATGGCCCCGCCGCCTGCACCGCTCCAGGTCTGTTCCTAGGGGGCGGTTATCTGGCCGGTACTGCCCTTATCTCTCAGGACTCTACCCTGAGGGACGGATTACACGCCTCGGGCTTTATCTGGTAACAGTGTTCGTGCGGTTATCTGCACGAGGGATGGGGACGGTGGGGGCTGCGGTGAGGGGGTTGGTCCACGATCGCTATATCGGCTCTTTCTTTAAACTTGGCACGGTCTGTGACTTGCAGCCCAGTATCTGTCTCCCGGGCTCATCCCGGCTCTTTGCGCCTCGCTGTTCTGGGGTAGATAGTGTCACGTTTACGAGAAGTGAATGGCATCTCCCTGGCCTACCTTTCACCCTTTACACGACTGCTCTACCCTCAGCACTGTCTTACCTTCTCTCACACCTGCCTGTCCCTTGCCCCAGGCTGCTGTCACCCTGTTCACCGCCCTCTCTCTCCCTAGCCATGGTCTCGTCTCACTTTCACTGACTGCTCCAACCTCAATTCTTTTTTGCCCCCAGTCCCCTCTTCTCCTTTAACTACCCGCTGCTCTGCCCCTTGTTGGCCCAAACGCCCAAACCTGCCAGCTTTACCTCGTGCTCTGCTTGCTGTCACTCCTGCAAGCCTTCTCTCCCCTGCCTGCTCTTAACTTCTGCCCTGCCAGCTGTCATTCTCTCAACCTGCTGCCGAGCTCCCTAGCCTAACCTTACTCGGCCTTTCACCCGTCTTTTACCTGTTTTCACTCTCCGTTCCTCTACATACTGCCCTGTTTCAACCCCACTGCCTCCCTTGCTCTCACCCCTTTCACCCCTGAATCTACCCACACCACTTTCAGACCATACCCTTCCCAGCCCTCTGGTTTACCTCTTTTACTCCCTTCCCATTTCAGTTCACTCCTGCCCGCTCCCACCCCCCTGGCCCACTTGCTGTCATCCACCACCCTGCCTGCTGTAACCCATCGCCCCCTGCAGCTCTGACCCTCCCCGCCCGCTGTCACGTCCCTGCCCCGCACCCTGCCGCCCCCGTCCCTCCTCGCCCTGGCGGTGCCTTCTCCAAGGTGTGTTAGTCAGAGGTCTGGGCCTGCGGCTGAGCGTTGCCCTTCCGGGAGGCCCCGGGTGCACGGCGCGGGCTGGCACGGCGGCTTCCACCCAAGGTACACACACTTCCTCCAATCCTCCCAGCTCGCTCTGCATTTCTCTTTCTCTCTCTCGGCGCCGGCACACCCCCCGGCCGAGCCACAGGCCGCGAGGAAGGAAGCCGCCGCTGGCTTTTCAGCTGACTCCGAGCTTCCTCCTGGGGCCGAAGGAAATGGGAACGCATACATCCACGCTGCCTGTGTGCTTTCTGTGCTCTGTCGGCGTGGCGAGGGCGACTGCTTTTCCCTAACAATCCCATGTATTAATACGGTTAGACAATTTACTGACAATTTTGCTGACAATAAAAAAATACGTGTTTTCCTTCCAGTTCAATATACTGGGAAACAACTGTAGGACCGAATACAGTCTTCATTTCTGAAGTTTAGTGCAAGGCTTGGGCGCCAGTACGTTGCAAGGGAACCGCGGGCCATAATGCATTCATACCACGTCCATAACTGGGGAGCAATGGGAACGTCACAATCTTGGGGCCCGGTGCCACTGCACCTGCTGCACCTCTGATAATTCCGAATCTAACGAGACACATTTGGAGAAGGGGGTCTGCAGTACACAGAGGGGCTTCTGTTTGTCTCTGAAAACGTGGATGGGAGAGAGCACCAAATGTTGGAATTGTTAACATTTTTGGCTGATTCAAGGGGTCCCCTCCCTAAACATGTAGAGGAGGCACAGAGGGGACGGGGCAGGTTTGATTTGAGAGCACACACCTCTGCATGTTTGAAGAAGATAGGGGTGGCCCGGGCGAGGCGCCCATTGTCAGGCCCTGCCTGCGCAGGGCTGTTAATGACCCCTGCCCGCCTGATCTCATTAACCCTGGCCCAGAGTGGGGAGACAGCCCTGATTAAAGCGGCCTTTTGT
Source organism: Calotriton arnoldi (assembly GCA_963921515.1). Lineage (NCBI taxonomy): Eukaryota > Metazoa > Chordata > Amphibia > Caudata > Salamandridae > Calotriton > Calotriton arnoldi. The sequence continues at coordinate 67,018 of CAWUFW010012819.1, forward strand.
TTACACCAGTGTAGATGAAGCTCATTAGAGCTGGCGTTTGTCTAAGCCTGGGGTGGTGTGCTCTGCGACGCCGCATCTTGGGGACCAGTCTCTGGAGCTTGTACTGACTTGGGATATTGTTTTCAGTGCGAGCAGCACAGAGGTGTCACTGTCCGGAGGGTCGGATTTCCTGGCTGGGCTGGAAGGGCATGATCTGGGGAAACTGGATTCCCAGAGTGGCCCAAGTGGGTGTCAGACTCTCTGGGCTGCGCACTGCTAACGCTTCTCTCTCGTGTGTTTGTATTTTCAGGACTGAGGGGGCAGCCCGCTCTCACGTTTCTTCCACCCTCGAGCTGGATGGACCTCAATGAAGCCAGCTGGTCCGTGGTGAAGAGGATCCCCGCCATCCCCTACTACCACCACCTGCCCCCCAGCAGGGAGCCGGACCGCTCGTCGTCGTCGCCCTCCTCGTCCTCCTGCTGCTCCCAGGGTGACCCCGGCTCCTCCAGGACCCCGCAGTTGGACACCGAGGGGTCCCGCCCTCCGGTGGCAGAGGCCCGGACCCCCACCACCCCTTATCTCCACTTCGGGCCTGGCGCCCCCCACCCCTCCAGCTTCCTCAACTCCGAGGACATCCTCTTCTTCACGGACTTGGACCAGACCAACAAGTTGATTGTGTCGAGCCGGGGACCCAGGCCGGGCCCCTACCCCGAGCAGCCCGAGGACATGTACCAGACACTGGCCATCTCCGCGGGCCAGGGCCCCGCCGCCTACGACGGCTCCGGGGGCGGCTTCATGCACTCCGCGGCCAGCTCCCCCGTCTATGTGCCCACCACCCGCGTGGGCTCCATGATCTCCGGCATCAACTACCTCCAGGGCGGCGGGGTCTCGCAGTCCGGACACCCGGGCACTGGCTGGGCCCAGACCGTCGCCGACAGCCCTTCCTACAGCAGCGGCGCCAGCCCGCACGCCCCCGGCCGCTTCCCTTACTCTCCGAGCCCACCCATGGCCAATGGCACCTCCAGGGACGGGGTCTACGGGGGCAGCTTGGGCGTGAACCCCAGGGACCAGTACAGCTCGCTGTCACGGCCGCTCAATGGGTCGTACGCCAGCCCCTACGGCTCCTACATGGGCCCGCAGCTCAGCGCGGCCTGGCCCACGGGGCACTTTGAGAACTCCATGCTGCACAGTCTGCAGAACCGAGCACCCATGCCCGTGCGGGGGCCTAGCGGAGGTAAGCGCCATGTCGTTTTATTTGTGACCCACTGTGCAACTGTAACCCCCTCTAGAGGCGTCCATTTTACGCATGTACCTTTCAAGAAGTGTGTTATGTTGTAATGTTACCGGCCTTTGTGATGCACATTTGTGCCGTAGCCATGGCCTTGGAGTCTTGGCAGCCTTTTCGGATTCTTCTGGAATGTCTCATTGCCCTAGACACAGAGGGCTGGTGTCATTGTGTTTGGTTGCCGAAGTGGCAGGAGGCCGAAAGCCAATATAAATCATGAAAAATCACGATAACATTGGAGCTGAGGTACAGAGATGAAGGATAACTTGATGTGCGCAGTACCTCAACGTGTGATCTTGGGGCTACTGGTTTGAGTTTTTTTTTATATTTGTCAGGTGCTCAAATCCTCAATACTAGTTATTAAGAGTTATTTAAGAATTGGGGGTGCAATCATGCCGACTGCCGTTTCTGTCTCTTGCGTATAAATCTTTTGTGGAACTAGATGAGGTTTTCTTCCATTGGAATGTTGAGTGAGGTAGACTTTACCATATGTTACACCTTATATGACAGTCATTGCTGTTCTACCATTAAGTGGCAACCGTAGATGTTGTTATGTGCTAAAATATCAGCCCTTGCATTCAGCCACTTTACAGCTAGGGCCGGAATGAAACACTTTTGTAATACTAGGAAGGTGCATATGGCGTCTCTTCTGTCGGGCTGCCAAGTCTGAAAAGATGAGCGCAGACTATTGCCATAGTAATTTGTAGGACAATCCATGCAATAGAGCCGGTCTTTGCAATGGCATGGGACTTTTTACTCCTTCCATCTACAGACTGACCAGCTGTGACGTCGTACTGCTACTACTGTCATACAATAAAAGTGTGAAGCATAACCGTATATCTGTTTATTATATTATGTATCTATATAATAAATCTCCCTTTCGATATATATATGCGGGTGTGTATATATACATACATATGTGTGTGTGTATATATATACATATATATATATATATACATACATATACACATCACACACATATATATGTGTGTGTGTGAAACAACGAGTAACGTAAAATATGGTCCAATATTGCCATTGAGGAATTCTTGTGACATAAATGGCTGACTGGTTTATAAATGTGACCCGAACCCCGATGACCATATTATGCATGTTGCCCGTTATGTATTTTTATATTACATGTTTATTTTTGAGCAGTCAGCCTGAAAAGGCTGCTTGTTTTCTTCAAAGTGCTCCTAACAATGAGCACTGAGGGGAATTAAAATGCTTAGGTTTACTTTCATGAATTAACTGTTCATAAACAATGGACAACAGTGAGGACCAGTGAATGTATGTGTTCCTGTAGCATCAACCAATTACCACATAATTAGGGAGTTGCAGTTACTGCATAATTTGCCACATCATTTGCAGATTTCACAAAAAAATGTTCCGGGGTGAAATGGATGAATATACTGCCAAATAATTTTTTGCGTAATTTGGCATTTTGTCCCATAATTTAAATAACCATGCCACATAATTTGGATAACCTGGCCACATAACCCTAGTGGCCTTGACAATGATAATGCCAGGTAGGTCGCTCCCCCACCACACAGCTCCGCCTGTGCTGTCTGCCCGCTGCTCCTGTAGGTAAGATCGCCCTCCGCTTGTGGCCCCGGTGCCAGTTTTGTCTGCTTGTCTCCCCTTTTCCTTTCTGTGCCCCTCGCTGCCCCACTGTTGTTGTGCCCGTGATTTGCCTGCTCTCCCCCCGTTTTTCCTTCTGTGCCCCTCGCTGCCCCACTGTTGTTGTGCCCGTGATTTACCTGCTCTCCCCCCGTTTTTCCTTCTGTGCCCCTCGCTGCCCCACTGTTGTTGTGCCCGTGATTTACCTGCTCTCCCCCCGTTTTTCCTTCTGTGCCCCTCGCTGCCCCACTGTTGTTGTGCCCGTGATTTACCTGCTCTCCCCCCGTTTTTCCTTCTGTGCCCCTCGCTGCCCCACTGTTGTTGTGCCCGTGATTTACCTGCTCTCCCCCCGTTTTTCCTTCTGTGCCCCTCGCTGCCCCACTGTTGTTGTGCCCGTGATTTGCCTGCTCTCCCCCGTTTTTCCTTCTGTGCCCCTCGCTGCCCCACTGTTGTTGTGCCCGTGATTTGCCTGCTCTCCCCCCGTTTTTCCTTCTGTGCCCCTCGCTGCCCCACTGTTGTTGTGCCCGTGATTTACCTGCTCTCCCCCCGTTTTTCCTTCTGTGCCCCTCGCTGCCCCACTGTTGTTGTGCCCGTGATTTACCTGCTCTCCCCCCCGTTTTTCCTTCTGTGCCCCTCGCTGCCCCACTGTTGTTGTGCCCGTGATTTACCTGCTCTCCCCCCGTTTTTCCTTCTGTGCCCCTCGCTGCCCCACTGTTGTTGTGCCCGTGATTTACCTGCTCTCCCCCCGTTTTTCCTTCTGTGCCCCTCGCTGCCCCACTGTTGTTGTGCCCGTGATTTACCTGCTCTCCCCCCGTTTTTCCTTCTGTGCCCCTCGCTGCCCCACTGTTGTTGTGCCCGTGATTTACCTGCTCTCCCCCCCGTTTTTCCTTCTGTGCCCCTCGCTGCCCCACTGTTGTTGTGCCCGTGATTTACCTGCTCTCCCCCCGTTTTTCCTTCTGTGCCCCTCGCTGCCCCACTGTTGTTGTGCCCGTGATTTGCCTGCTCTCCCCCCGTTTTTCCTTCTGTGCCCCTCGCTGCCCCACTGTTGTTGTGCCCGTGATTTACCTGCTCTCCCCCCGTTTTTCCTTCTGTGCCCCTCGCTGCCCCACTGTTGTTGTGCCCGTGATTTACCTGCTCTCCCCCCCGTTTTTCCTTCTGTGCCCCTCGCTGCCCCACTGTTGTTGTGCCCGTGATTTACCTGCTCTCCCCCCCGTTTTTCCTTCTGTGCCCCTCGCTGCCCCACTGTTGTTGTGCCCGTGATTTACCTGCTCTCCCCCCGTTTTTCCTTCTGTGCCCCTCGCTGCCCCACTGTTGTTGTGCCCGTGATTTACCTGCTCTCCCCCCGTTTTTCCTTCTGTGCCCCTCGCTGCCCCACTGTTGTTGTGCCCGTGATTTACCTGCTCTCCCCCCGTTTTTCCTTCTGTGCCCCTCGCTGCCCCACTGTTGTTGTGCCCGTGATTTACCTGCTCTCCCCCCGTTTTTCCTTCTGTGCCCCTCGCTGCCCCACTGTTGTTGTGCCCGTGATTTGCCTGCTCTCCCCCCGTTTTTCCTTCTGTGCCCCTCGCTGCCCCACTGTTGTTGTGCCCGTGATTTACCTGCTCTCCCCCGTTTTTCCTTCTGTGCCCCTCGCTGCCCCACTGTTGTTGTGCCCGTGATTTACCTGCTCTCCCCCCGTTTTTCCTTCTGTGCCCCTCGCTGCCCCACTGTTGTTGTGCCCGTGATTTACCTGCTCTCCCCCGTTTTTCCTTCTGTGCCCCTCGCTGCCCCACTGTTGTTGTGCCCGTGATTTGCCTGCTCTCCCCCCGTTTTTCCTTCTGTGCCCCTCGCTGCCCCACTGTTGTTGTGCCCGTGATTTGCCTGCTCTCCCCCCGTTTTTCCTTCTGTGCCCCTCGCTGCCCCACTGTTGTTGTGCCCGTGATTTACCTGCTCTCCCCCCCGTTTTTCCTTCTGTGCCCCTCGCTGCCCCACTGTTGTTGTGCCCGTGATTTACCTGCTCTCCCCCCGTTTTTCCTTCTGTGCCCCTCGCTGCCCCACTGTTGTTGTGCCCGTGATTTACCTGCTCTCCCCCCCGTTTTCCTTCTGTGCCCCTCGCTGCCCCACTGTTGTTGTGCCCGTGATTTACCTGCTCTCCCCCCGTTTTTCCTTCTGTGCCCCTCGCTGCCCCACTGTTGTTGTGCCCGTGATTTACCTGCTCTCCCCCCGTTTTTCCTTCTGTGCCCCTCGCTGCCCCACTGTTGTTGTGCCCGTGATTTACCTGCTCTCCCCCCCGTTTTTCCTTCTGTGCCCCTCGCTGCCCCACTGTTGTTGTGCCCGTGATTTACCTGCTCTCCCCCCCGTTTTTCCTTCTGTGCCCCTCGCTGCCCCACTGTTGTTGTGCCCGTGATTTACCTGCTCTCCCCCCGTTTTCCTTCTGTGCCCCTCGCTGCCCCACTGTTGTTGTGCCCGTGATTTACCTGCTCTCCCCCCGTTTTTCCTTCTGTGCCCCTCGCTGCCCCACTGTTGTTGTGCCCGTGATTTACCTGCTCTCCCCCCGTTTTTCCTTCTGTGCCCCTCGCTGCCTATCGCCATTCCCGCCGCTGCGTCCCTGCGGCCCCGCCCCCTGACTGCCCATTCGCTGCCCCTGCCTCCCGCCTCCCAGCTGCTCCTCCCTCCCACCTCCCCATAAATGGCGGCCGCTGCACGGTGAGGAGAGCGACCCTTGACCTTGCCAGGTAGGTCGCTCCCCACCACACAGCTCCGCCTGTGCTGTCTGCCCGCTGCTCCTGTAGGTAAGATCGCCCTCCGCTTGTGGCCCCGGTGCCAGTTTTGTCTGCTTGTCTCCCCTTTTCCTTTCTGTGCCCCTCGCTGCCCCACTGTTGTTGTGCCCGTGATTTGCCTGCTCTCCCCCCGTTTTTCCTTCTGTGCCCCTCGCTGCCCCACTGTTGTTGTGCCCGTGATTTACCTGCTCTCCCCCCGTTTTTCCTTCTGTGCCCCTCGCTGCCCCACTGTTGTTGTGCCCGTGATTTACCTGCTCTCCCCCCCGTTTTCCTTCTGTGCCCCTCGCTGCCCCACTGTTGTTGTGCCCGTGATTTACCTGCTCTCCCCCCGTTTTTCCTTCTGTGCCCCTCGCTGCCTATCGCCATTCCCGCCGCTGCGTCCCTGCGGCCCCGCCCCCTGACTGCCCATTCGCTGCCCCTGCCTCCCGCCTCCCAGCTGCTCCTCCCTCCCACCTCCCCATAAATGGCGGCCGCTGCACGCGCGCGCAGCGGACGTGCGCAGCGGGCGCGCCGCTGGCGCGCCGAAGGCAAGCCCGTCTGCGCCCGTCCGCGACTGGACCGCGCCCAGCGCCAGAACCCCTGGATCCCACCGATGCAACACCACTCGACGGACCTACGACGCCGCCACACTCACCGCACTCAATGCCGGCCGGAACCCTGCCTGCTACCGAGCCTCACCGAGACGCACCCACGGACCCTTCACCTGCCAAACCTGCCGGTTCACCTGCCCCCTGACGTGCACCACCTCCGCCAAGTCGAGCAACAGCAGCAACCACCTGAAATGCATCCTGCTGAACACCCGCTCCGTCCACAGGCACGCCGTGGAACTCTGGGACCTGCTCGACGCAACAGCACCGGACATCGCCTTCCTCACCGAAACCTGGATGAACGCCTCCTCAGCGCCTGACATCGCCATAGCCATCCCGGATGGATACAAGATCACCCGGAAGGACCGCGTCAACCAGACGGGAGGAGGCATCGCCATCGTACACAAGAACACCATCCGCATCTCGACTAACTCCGACGAGACCTTCACCGCCGCCGAACACCTACACTTCCAGATACACACGGACCCCAAGACCACCCTCCGAGGCACCCTCATCTACAGACCCCCGGGACCACGCACACTATTCAGCGAAGACATCGCAGACTTCATCAGCCCGCACGCCATGCCCTCCGCCGACTACATCCTCCTAGGGGACCTCAACTTCCACCTGGAGAACAACAACGACAGAAACACCACCGCCCTGCTGGACAACCTCGCCAACCTCGGACTCAAGCAACTGGTGAACACGCCCACCCACTACGCCGGCCACACGCTTGACCCCGTCTTCTCGTCCAGCAAGCACATCTCCTTCAGCCACGCCACCGGACTCCACTGGACCGACCACAGCTGCGTCCACTTCAGCTTCAGAAAGACTGCGACCCACCACCACCCGCAACAGGCTCCCCGCCGGAGCTGGAGCAAGATCACCGCCGAGCAGCTCACCGCCTCCCTCAGCCAGAACACACCCACCGACACAACGGACCCAAACGAAGCAGCCAGCAACCTCGCCAAGTGGCTGACCGCCTGCGCCGACGACCTCGCACCACTAAAAAACCCTCCCAGCAGACCCGGAAGCAAGAAAACCCCTTGGTTCACCAACGAACTCAAGGAATCCAAGAAGAACTGCCGCACTCTCGAGAAAACCTGGCGACTCGTCCAGACCACAGACAACAGGACCGCCCTCAAGCACGCCACCCGCAAACACCACCAGCTGATCCGTGCCACCAAGAAGTCGGCACTCAAAGAACGACTGGACAACAACGCCCATGACAGCAAGGAACTTTTCAGCATCGTCAAAGAGTTCTCCAACCCCAGCGCCGGAAACAACGACATCACCCCCTCGCAAGACCTCTGCAACTCACTCTCCGCGTTCTTCCACCGCAAGATCACCGACATACACAACAGCTTCGACGCACAAACAACGCACCCTACCGCCCGAACCAATGCCCGCCACCACCACCCTCTGCAACTGGACCCCGATCAACACCGAAGACACCACCCGCACGATGAACTCCATCCACTCCGGATCACCAACCGACCCCTGCCCACACCACGTCTTCAACAAAGCCGACGCCACCATCGCACCCCATCTCCGGGACATCATCAACTCCTCCTTCCACACCGCCACCTTCCCGGAGAGCTGGAAGCACGCCGAGCTTACCGCCCTCCTGAAGAAACCAACGGCGGACCCCACCGACCTCAAGAACTACCGCCCCATCTCGCTCCTTCCGTTTCCGGCCAAAGTCATCGAGAAGACCGTCAACAGACAGCTTGCCGCCTTCCTCGAGACGAATGGATCCCTCGACCCCTCGCAGTCCGGGTTTCGGGCCAACCACAGCACCGAGACCGCCCTTATCGCAGCCACCGACGACATCAGAACCCTAACCGACAACGGGGAAACAGCTGCCCTCATCCTCCTGGACCTCTCCGCGGCGTTCGACACCGTCTGCCACCGCACCCTAGTGAAGCGCCTCAGCAACATCGGAATCCGAGAGAAAGCACTGGAATGGATCATCTCGTTCCTCGCCGGAAGAACCCAGAGAGTCCGCCTCTCCCCGTTCAGATCCGAAGCCACCGAAGTCATCTGCGGCGTTCCACAAGGATCCTCACTCAGCCCGACCCTCTTCAACGTCTACATGAGCCCCCTCGCAGCCATCGCACGCCGACACAACCTCAACATCATCTCCTACGCCGACGACACCCAGCTGATCCTCTCCCTCACCAACGACCCCACCACCGCCAGAGCCAACCTGCACGACGGGATGAGAGACGTCGCCGACTGGATGAGGAACAGCCGCCTTAAACTGAACTCAGACAAGACGGAAGTCCTCATCCTGGGCTCATCACCCTCCGCCTGGGACGACTCCTGGTGGCCCCCGGCCCTGGGCACCGCACCCAAGCCAACGGACCACGCACGCAACCTGGGCTTCATCCTGGACTCCTCCCTATCGATGACCAGACAAGTCAACGCCGTCTCATCTTCATGCTTCAACACCCTGCGCATGCTCCGCAAGATCTTCAGATGGATCCCCACTGAAACCAGGAAGACCGTCACCCAGGCACTCGTCACCAGCCGACTGGACTATGGGAACACCCTCTACGCCGGAACCACAGCCAAACTTCAAAAGAGACTCCAGCGCATCCAGAACGCCTCCGCACGACTCATCCTGGACATCCCCCGACACAGCCACATCACCGTACACCTGAAAGACCTGCACTGGCTCCCCGTCAGCAAGAGAATCACGTTCAGACTCCTCACCCACGCACACAAGGCCCTCCACGACCTGGGCCCAAAGTACCTCAACGACCGCATGTCCTTCTACACGCCCACACGCCAGCTACGATCAACCAGCCACGCCCTCGCCACCGTACCACGCATCCGCAGAACCACCGCCGGAGGAAGATCCTTCTCCTACCTGGCGGCCAAGACCTGGAACTCCCTCCCCACTCACCTTCGGCGAACCCAGGACCATCTCGCCTTCAGGAAGCAGCTCAAGACCTGGCTGTTCGAGCAGTAACTTACCCCCTCCCCCAGCGCCTTGAGACCCTCCCGGGTGAGTAGCGCGCTCTATAAATGCCGTGATTGATTGATAAAGCACTGCAGAGTGATTTAGGGGCTGACATGATGATGATGAATCCTGTATTCCATATGGAACCATGAATTATTTCCCAAGTGTGAGTAGTAACTAGCTTCCCAGTACAATCTGGGCTTTCTTTGCCTGGCATGCACGGAGAATAGATCATTGGTGTGGCTAGTTGCAGATTATTAGATATATTAACTATTCACTGGATTTTATAAGGTTTCCAGCAGTGGCACTCTCTTGGAGACAACATTTGATCACAACCCTATATGGGTTTATTTCCTGGAAAATGTTTGATTTATAATTTATTCCTACATTTTGGTATTTTTAGAAGACACCCGACATTTGGTGGCTAGCTCCCGTTCCAGTCGCCCGTGACTTTCCCCATCCTCGTTGTGTTCCTCTCTCTCGTGTTCCTTTCCTAATGCCCTCTTTTGCTGAGGTGTCTGCAGACATGCCCGTCCAGCTCACACTGCATGCCCCCCTCGCCCGGCCGATAGTAATCCGGGGTGCAGGGCGTCGAGACCCCCGTGCAGTCCCGCTGCAGACATTCCTCAGAAGGATACGCAGCCTCCGTGGTGAAAAGTGACAAAAGTCTGGGCCGAAAGTGCATTCATTATTCAATTATCACCAGCAGCAAAGCGCCAACATCCGAACACACACCCGTGTGCAGCTGAAGTTAAAATGGCACCCCGAATGCCACAGACACTTTACGGTTCCCTCTCACCTGGGTCCCTCTTCAGTTTCTCTTCATCGCTGTTCTTCGATGGTCTCTTCGCGGCTGGGTTTGTAAATGCAGTTTTATTTCACAATGTTAGGGTCACAAGGGCAGAGCGTGCGTGAAAACCCTTTACACCAGTTGTGTCCGAAAAACAACGGGACAATCTTACTTTAGCTTTTAGTGTATAATGTCCACGGGGAACGCGGACAAATGTCTTCATTTCACCACGCTTTAATATGAAAACTGGTCTGTATTGCAAAGTTCCCTAAAGCGGAAGGTAGACTACGTGCGTGGCTCTTTAAAAACAGGTTAAATAGGTATATAAAATACGCTATAATTATTCATCTCGTCCAAACTATGCATGAATTATGTATATAACTGCACTCCCCAAACAACTGTATTTTGCTGTAGGTTTGCATCTATACAGTTATACCCAGAATCCCATATAAAGGTACCCCCGGCCTATATAATTATACTGCCCACTCGCATTTCGAACACCTGTTCAATTCTGACCCCTATATTCAATTTAATTCTCTATAAATGTGCACGTCTTGTACAGCTGCATTACCTACACAACTGTAGCCCATTTAAAAACGTGTCCTCAGTTGGCACACCCTAGCCAGTCCGAATCGCTCTATATTTAAAGCAATCTATAGCTGCACTCTCTCTCTCTCTCTGTCTAGTTGAACTCTTTGTACCTCTGCTCTTCCTCTCCAGCCACACTTTCACTGCATTTGCACCTCTAAGAGTTACACTCTCTACAATGGAGCAGCTTGGATGCTACGGCCCCTCGTGCCAGTAAGGAAAAGGGCCCCTCGGGCTGCTGCTGGGGTAGTAAAATACAGCAGTCAGCATGGTTCAATGGGCCTCGGTGTACTGCGCCTGCCGCACCAATGGTAGCTACGTCACTGCTCTATTTATTTTTTTTGCTCACTCTTCTATTATTTCCGCCCCTGTACAGTCTCTCAGTGTACTTGCGCTCGGACTACCATAGAAAGATGGCGGTGACCCGGTGCGCTCAAAGCTGACGCGTGGGCGCCATGACAGCTCCTGTCTGCGTCATATTCCTTATTAAGGCGGGACGGGGTATTATTGTCCTATATACCGTGGTGTAAAGCTCTTGCGCTACTGCCCTAATGTGAGTGTGCGTGCAGTGTGGGCAGGATTCTGAAAACAAGGACCCAAGAGACCCCGCGTCTCCCTATCTGTGTCTGTCTATCAGCCCAGACGCCTTTGATGGATTGGGGAGGAGGCAGTCCCCTCTACCCCCTAGAGGTTAGCGGAGGGCGCCTCTCGGCGTGGGGCTGAGATAAAGGTTTGAGGGATTGGTGGTTTTATATCACCTAACTCCACATGAAGGCCTCCCACTCCAGCACATGCGGCCATGCTCCCCAAAATCCATGTCCGTGTGGATGACGGCCGAGCTAGTGCGAGGATAAAAGGAGGAGCGTCCTGGAATAATTTAGTTTATTGAAGAAGCAGCCCCTTGCAGCGCGATCTGTGCCTCGTTATGCTCACTGAGATCAAGGGGCACTGGTGGCGACTTCCAGGAACTCACCTCAAATAAACAGGGTGATAGAGGCGTCTTGCCCATTAAACCGTCCCCTATCGCGGTGTTCTTCTCTTTGAAAGTGTGGTATTTTTGTTTTGTGATTTATTGCGTTCTTTTCAAATAGAGGTGCCAAAAAGTAAAACAGACGCAGTCTGTGCGGGTGGCACTCAGCTGCCCACAAGGAGGCAGGAATCTAGCCTCAACTCATAAACAGTAAACTCACCAATGACTAAGACCGCTTCATTGCTTGTGACGTCATTAGTGAATTCACCTATGACCTTGACCTCACTAGTTATTTTCCTTATTAATTACTGTGAGGTTACCCTCACCAGTGAACTCACTAATCACTGTGATCTCACTAGTGACCTCATCAATTGCTGTGTTCTCAGAAACGACCTTGACCTCACCAGTAACTGACATCACTAGTGGATTTGACCTCATTGGTGGCTGCAGCCTTGTGACTGTGCCTTCCTTCACAAGTTACACTGACCTCAAAATGATTCTAACATCACCGGGCACTGTGTCCTCAGATAGCCACTTTGAACTATACATTGTCCACGACTCACTAGTCACTTTGCCCTCATTGGTGAAATACAATAATAGGAAAAACTGTGGAAAATGCAACTTCTTAGTTGAAAATGATCCCACAACGACCGTAAAAAATATCAGAAATTGGTGTTGCTGAAAAGAGGTAATGTGATGCTCACTGTGCCCCAGGTAGGCCGTATACAGCATATTTAAAAGCATTTAACCTTACCCCCTCTCCAAACCTGCAGAGGACTCCAAAAGGAGCCGAGTTCCCTCACTGGATACCGGCCCTTTAAAACTTCTCTGTGGGTAAGTGTGCAGCAACCTAGCCCACCGGCAGCACAACCAATACAATAATAGTGTAAAGTATTTTATAAAGTTCAAAAATACTGTCAAAGAAAACCTGTTTCTGGCGGCTGCTGACGAATATAAACAGCTCGCAGGTGATGGGAGGAATGCTCGAATTATCTCTGACACTTTTAACTCTGGTTCGCATTCCACTCCACCCTTTCGTAGCTCGTCCGAAAGGGACAAGGTATAAATTAAAGAATGTAAGCCGGTTCTTGGATCAGCTCTGAAAGCGGTTAAGACTAAAGGGCGTGTTGTGTTCATACCATGTGGGGTGCAGACGGACCTCAGACCCTGGTGCCACTGCTCCTGCTGCACTCTCATCCACGGGGAACTTCTGGCCTCCTTCCCGTGAGTGCTCTCTTCACAGTCACTCCTGGGCCCGAGGGCAGCCGAGGGGAAGCCGCTTTCTCCACAGACTGCGATGTCACCTGCAGACATGGGGCACAGAATGTGAGCGCTCATCAACAGAGAAAGCAAAACAGACGTGGCTCTAAGGAAATAAAGTGCAATTTTCAAACCCACTATTATCTGTTAATTAAATTGCTTTTTGATAACAGTTGCTAACTAGTCCTGGTTTGGGACACACAAAAACGTGCCTCCCTCTGTTTTTAATCGACCTTCTCTTAAAACATGAGGACATTTTTCTGAAATCTGCCGGAAAGCTGCTGAAAAACCGCCATTGTACCCGCAAACCCAGGACGCCTGGTCACCCTAACATAAGTGCAGTGTCTATAGCTCATACATTTAACTCGGAATATCTCCAATCCAGTCCATTAGCTGCAGACAGCAAAAGTTCTGAAACAGAAGTGATCACAACATACTGTTTCTGAACTGGGCTTTCTGCGGTTCATGACCAACTAGAGAAATTCCAAGTTAAATGCATGGCTTTAAACACTTCAAACACACAAGAAACACACAGGCGCTCCGCTCTGTACCAGCTAAACTGTATAATAAGACCCCAGCGAGGTGCAGCTGTCAATGGTACAAGATATGCAGTGCCCCTGGGGCCCAGACCCAAGTGAATCCTGATCTTTGATTTATTTGCTACCTATAGTCAGGGGCCCATTTTTATACATACTTACATTACATCGCTAATGCACAAACGCCACCTGGTATTTCCGAAAAATGACGTAATCAGTGCTTTAAATTGAAATGTAGAAGTGCAGTTACTTAAACTTTAGAGTACCTGATGTATTGAAGCAGTGTTCAGAAGTGTAGGCACTCTCCCTCTCAAATTGAGGAACTGCAGGTACTCAGTACCGGACAGCACCTGCCCATTTAAAGCACTGATGTCATATCCATGAACTGTACTGCAAGGACACTTTCCACAGATGAAGGATTTCAAACGATGGGAAACCTAGATTTTTGTTTTTACATGCAGTATAGTAAAAATATGAAGGGTAATGAGTGAGTTAAGGCCTTGTGGTAAAATACCATGCCTTGTTTATTTATATGTTACGCTTAGATGGCATAATGGGGTTAAACCCAGTAGGCACACGCACACACACATATACATGTGTGTGTGCTAATGTGACCCAATAAATATGCTATTGGAACAAGCACCTAAAATACACATTCACACTCATTTATTGCTGCAGACCAGAGGCCAAATTATTACATTCCATGTTATTGCATAGACTAACCTTCTTGTTTCTCACATTTGAGTGATCCCATCCTAACAAGGCTATTGAATGAGATTGTATCCCTCTGCAGGCTGTTCTGTGGTCCTGGTGTTAAATACTTGTGTTTATAACATTTGCAGCATGCAATGCACCCTAGATGCAGATCTTTACCAAGTGCACTATGCTCTTTATTGCCAGAAGTGTGGAATGCATCACTCCTGTTTTAAGTTAGTTCACATACATCAGTTGTTTCTGTGCCCAGGATGCTTGTTTCCGGTCCAGGGAGGACCTGGCTTGGCAGTTCGGGCTGGACTGTTCCCACAAGGAACAGGGTCAAGACTGATTTGCATATGGCTGGGTCCAAACTGGGGTGGTGTGGTGAGCAAAAGAATGATGGATTTAACCCAGATCCTTGTGACTGGGGGTGAATGTTTGCATTGTCCAGCATTCCGTCCATCAATTGTTTCTTTTGCATTTGTCGCCCTAAGTGGGAAGGGTATGCCCAGACGTGGGTCCCGTGCTCACTACACCACTGGATTCAAGCTAGCCTGGCTGAAGAAGGGTGATGCCCTGAAACCGGTCCCAGGATGCTTGTTTCCGGTACAGGGAGGACCTGGCTTGGCAGTTCGGGCTGGACTGTTCCCACAAGGAACAGGGTCAAGACTGATTTGCATATGGCTGGGTCCAAACTGGGGTGGTGTGGTGAGCAAAAGAATGATGGATTTAACCCAGATCCTTGTGACTGGGGGTGAATGTTTGCATTGTCCAGCATTCCGTCCATCAATTGTTTCTTTTGCATTTGTCGCCCTAAGTGGGAAGGGTATGCCCAGACGTGGGTCCCGTGCTCACTACACCACTGGATTCAAGCTAGCCTGGCTGAAGAAGGGTGATGCCCTGAAACCGGTCCCAGGATGCTTGTTTCCGGTACAGGGAGGACCTGGCTTGGCAGTTCGGGCTGGACTGTTCCCACAAGGAACAGGGTCAAGACTGATTTGCATATGGCTGGGTCCAAACTGGGGTGGTGTGGTGAGCAAAAGAATGATGGATTTAACCCAGATCCTTGTGACTGGGGGTGAATGTTTGCATTGTCCAGCATTCCGTCCATCAATTGTTTCTTTTGCATTTGTCGCCCTAAGTGGGAAGGGTATGCCCAGACGTGGGTCCCGTGCTCACTACACCACTGGATTCAAGCTAGCCTGGCTGAAGAAGGGTGATGCCCTGAAACCGGTCCCAGGATGCTTGTTTCCGGTAAAGGGAGGACCTGGCTTGGCAGTTCGGGCTGGACTGTTCCCACAAGGAACAGGGTCAAGACTGATTTGCATATGGCTGGGTCCAAACTGGGGTGGTGTGGTGAGCAAAAGAATGATGGATTTAACCCAGATCCTTGTGACTGGGGGTGAATGTTTGCATTGTCCAGCATTCCGTCCATCAATTGTTTCTTTTGCATTTGTCGCCCTAAGTGGGAAGGGTATGCCCAGACGTGGGTCCCGTGCTCACTACACCACTGGATTCAAGCTAGCCTGGCTGAAGAAGGGTGATGCCCTGAAACCGGTCCCAGGATGCTTGTTTCCGGTACAGGGAGGACCTGGCTTGGCAGTTCGGGCTGGACTGTTCCCACAAGGAACAGGGTCAAGACTGATTTGCATATGGCTGGGTCCAAACTGGGGTGGTGTGGTGAGCAAAAGAATGATGGATTTAACCCAGATCCTTGTGACTGGGGGTGAATGTTTGCATTGTCCAGCATTCCGTCCATCAATTGTTTCTTTTGCATTTGTCGCCCTAAGTGGGAAGGGTATGCCCAGACGTGGGTCCCGTGCTCACTACACCACTGGATTCAAGCTAGCCTGGCTGAAGAAGGGTGATGCCCTGAAACCGGTCCCAGGATGCTTGTTTCCGGTACAGGGAGGACCTGGCTTGGCAGTTCGGGCTGGACTGTTCCCACAAGGAACAGGGTCAAGACTGATTTGCATATGGCTGGGTCCAAACTGGGGTGGTGTGGTGAGCAAAAGAATGATGGATTTAACCCAGATCCTTGTGACTGGGGGTGAATGTTTGCATTGTCCAGCATTCCGTCCATCAATTGTTTCTTTTGCATTTGTCGCCCTAAGTGGGAAGGGTATGCCCAGACGTGGGTCCCGTGCTCACTACACCACTGGATTCAAGCTAGCCTGGCTGAAGAAGGGTGATGCCCTGAAACCGGTCCCAGGATGCTTGTTTCCGGTCCAGGGAGGACCTGGCTTGGCAGTTCGGGCTGGACTGTTCCCACAAGGAACAGGGTCAAGACTGATTTGCATATGGCTGGGTCCAAACTGGGGTGGTGTGGTGAGCAAAAGAATGATGGATTTAACCCAGATCCTTGTGACTGGGGGGTGAATGTTTGCATTGTCCAGCATTCCGTCCATCAATTGTTTCTTTTGCATTTGTCGCCCTAAGTGGGAAGGGTATGCCCAGACGTGGGTCCCGTGCTCACTACACCACTGGATTCAAGCTAGCCTGGCTGAAGAAGGGTGATGCCCTGAAACCGGTCCCAGGATGCTTGTTTCCGGTACAGGGAGGACCTGGCTTGGCAGTTCGGGCTGGACTGTTCCCACAAGGAACAGGGTCAAGACTGATTTGCATATGGCTGGGTCCAAACTGGGGTGGTGTGGTGAGCAAAAGAATGATGGATTTAACCCAGATCCTTGTGACTGGGGGTGAATGTTTGCATTGTCCAGCATTCCGTCCATCAATTGTTTCTTTTGCATTTGTCGCCCTAAGTGGGAAGGGTATGCCCAGACGTGGGTCCCGTGCTCACTACACCACTGGATTCAAGCTAGCCTGGCTGAAGAAGGGTGATGCCCTGAAACCGGTCCCAGGATGCTTGTTTCCGGTACAGGGAGGACCTGGCTTGGCAGTTCGGGCTGGACTGTTCCCACAAGGAACAGGGTCAAGACTGATTTGCATATGGCTGGGTCCAAACTGGGGTGGTGTGGTGAGCAAAAGAATGATGGATTTAACCCAGATCCTTGTGACTGGGGGTGAATGTTTGCATTGTCCAGCATTCCGTCCATCAATTGTTTCTTTTGCATTTAGAACACAAAAGGCAGAGTTATAAAAACATTTCACAAGAAATTGTGAAATCTGGAAAAATATGTCATGGTTCCCTCTGAAATATGGATTTCATCCTCATAATGACAGCCTGCAAACCAGTCTGCAGAGCTTTGCCAATTTCAGGGCAACTGGTATTATGTGATATTGAGGACCAAATTATGTGGCAAAGTTATTTTACTTATGCAGCAAAAACATGCAAATTATGCAGCACAATTTCTTCACCATTTTCATCCATTTCAGCTACAACGACGTTTTTGTGATATCTGCAAAAAATGCAAATGAGAGGTAAACACTGCACCCACAGAATTGCATGAATCAAGTTGCCCTCAGCATTGTCCATTGTTTTATCAAAAACGTATACATGAAAGCTAAACAAGACCTAAACATTCTAATCCCAATCAGTGCTCATTGTTAACTGCACTTTGCAGAGAACAGCCTTTTCACACTAATTACCCCAAAATAAACATGCAATATATAAACTACATAAGGCATAAGTGTAAAACGGTCCTAAATTGATATCTAGGGGTCTGGTGACATTTACCATCCAGTCGGTTGTCAGCCTTGTGGTTTCTGATGTCACTAGAACCCCTCAAGGGCAATATGGTTAATGGGACCTTATTACACAGGTAACTGTTATGTATTTTCTCATTTTATCTCTCCTCATATATGTCTGTGGGTATATAATAAGGATATATAATCACCAAGTTTCCACTCACTGTTGCTCAAGGAGATAATATGAGCCACTCCAACCAGTTGCTATTTGCAAAGTGTATTTTGGCAGAAAGAAAAAAAGAATATATATATATATATATATATATATATATATATATATATATATATATATATATATATATATATATATATATATATATATATATATATATATATATATATATATATATATATATATATATATATATATATATATATATATATATATATATATATATATACCCCACATGCGAACAAGCCTATATGTAAGCGTATAGGTATAGAACCAAAAAAGCTTAAAGGCACATTTAGGGACTTCCCCCTGGCAGGACATGTGGTAACATGAATGTAAAATATACGGTACTTCCCAATATCTTTCCACAAACCAGTACAATGCCGCCATTTCCCAACTGCCACAGACGTCATTAATAAAGGCCCTGAACGACTACCTGAATGTAAACACCCCTCCCCCGCACCTCTGAGCCGGAGTTTTATTGAGAGGTGAGATTAGCCGGACTCTGGAGCGGTCTCAGCCCAGACACACCGGCTCCTCTCTGGGCCGATTGGAAATAGCTTAATGAATGACAGGAGTCAGGGGGTAGATAGTGGAGGCGAGGGTGGAGGGCGTAGGGGTCTAGTGGCGGGAGATCGCTCTGTACGCACCCCACAGCCCGTCGCACAGAAAGACCACCACAATTACCACAGTTGGGTGGTCTTTGAAGGAAGGAGAAAGGGCTTCTGGGGGAGCTCCCCTGAGCAACAGCACCAACGCAGTGCAGAGTTACCACTAAAAACGTGGCTAGCACCTTGTGGCTGCAGCAAGCCACATTTAACCTCGGGTTTCCTTTCCTGTCCCCTCCTAAATGGCGATTACAGGAGCGGTTCATGGGACTCGGTGCCAAGCCACGCCCACCTTCCGTCGTCATCAGACAGAGCCCAGGCCTCACAGGGGTTTGGTCGTACAGTTCCACTGGGGCCGAGGCCTAGAAGAGCACCCTCTGGACACTGACTACCCCTAGAGCTGGGGGTCTGGGTCCAAAGCCAAGCCTTCAGTATCTGTAAATGTGCACCAACATGAACGCCCCTCTGCACATGACATACATAGAGGTTGAAGTCAGCTGGAACTAATGGGAAGAGTCAAGTCACATTTCCTTCATTTTTTTATGTTGTAAAAGTTCCGTGCCTCTTGCAAAGCAAAACTCTCGTGTTATTTGTATCTGCTTAATTCGGTACTTTTTTTGTTCGCCTACAGCAGGTCTATTTTGATTTTGAAGCCTTTTTCACACGTGTGTACCTGCTGAAGTGGGACGCATGAAAATAGTCTATTTAAATAAAATAGCGGTAGGGTTTCTAACCCTACCAACCCTCCGGGCACACTCCCCACCTCCATCTTCAGTCAGTCCCGACAGTATATTTGTTGCATTTGTACCTCTTTTCGCGGGGGTGGGGCCTGCTCCGAGGACACAGGGCTGCCCATATTCTATGGCTTGTCATGTGCACGGTAGTGACGGTACGTGTGCGTTTTAACAGGGCCCTCATAACTTTCAGCTAGTCCAGTGGTAAGAACTTTATTTCTGGCCGACAGGAACCAAAGGGTGAGCTCGTTTTCTCAGGATATAATGCGCACACGCACACCCTCGTGCCCACACACACACTGGGGACGTGTGGTGAAGCTGCGTTAGATGTCTCCCCCTTACGTGCCCGACAGCGAAAGCACTTGTAAAACCTCTGTCTGGCTACACGAAGGAATACAGAAGCGCGGCAATGAAAACCAGCCTAATGCAGCTCCTGGTCCAAGGCAATAAATCCTAGATTTTGAACCCACAAACTAAAAGCGTTAATTACCATCGATAAGCTGCTATAAGACTAATGCCAAAAAGGGAGGACAAGGGAACCCTACTCACTACGGAACCAGGGTAACTGAGTATTACAAGAAAACAACAGTTCCTGTGGGATAATATGTATCTGTATATATATATAGGTGTACAATCGCGATAAAAAAGGGTTTATAAGGATGTCATAGAGAGAAAACCAAAATACCAAGGATTTTTGTTATACACATATATTTGTATTATTCACACCATATACAAAAATTATACAAAGGCATTTGTGAAGAAGTGTCCCAAGTGTAACATGAACCTAACAGTTGAGTGACACAATGTGACAATATTTACAAGGTTTCACTATTTATCAAACGACCATATCTGAAATTTTTACATCATATATAGCAACTTTATACAATAATAAGTGCTATGTCAGTGGTTCGTTTTTCATCAAAAAAGGTGTCGACGGCGTTTCGACCCTCTCTAGAATGTGGGGTCTCATCAGGACCTATGATACTGGGAACATCTGGGAAAAGAATGAAATATGTATAAGATAATATAGACCTAGTAACAGCATACTAGTAATGGCTGATGTTACCATCAGCCTTTTTTATCGCGATTGTGCACCTATATATTATATACAGATACATATTATCCCACAGGAACCGTTGTTTTCTTGTAATATAAGACTAATGCCGAGCATGTTAGTTAAGGTGTGTACGTCACTTCCTCCGTTCTTGCGGCGTTATTATAGCACATGGGATCGTTAGGTCACTCTAGTGCAGCGGATATTGGCTCCTGGCGCAACTGTCAAAAAAGAAAGGGGTTGTGAGTACGTTAATGTCTGTAAATTATTATCAGTAAAAATTGTAGTTTATATTTTGGTATATCAGTGCCTGCCCCCTCCTCCCCCCAAGTGCGCTGGGCCTAGTCCGCGCAGTGCCTCTGAGGCAAGGAGATGTGTGTCTCTCTGTGTGATACTGCACACAGAACTCACGGGCATGCCCTCTCGGACAGCAGAAGTAAACACTGCATGTTTGGCTCACCGGTTAATGTTTACAACAAGCCCGTTTATTTTATGACACAATTGTTAAGAGTCAGCGGCAGGCAGGGGCTTTAAAAGAGTTTATGGGTCTGTGTATGCCTTGGATTGTGCTCAGTGTGCCATTCTTGGAAGTCCTGCCAGGGAGGCACCGGGAGCGGCAGAGGGACTGGGTACCAGACTCTCCTTTGAAGGGGAGGGGTTAGGTATCTCAGGAGACATTTGTAATTGTCAGCAGAACGCCTACATGGTATCACTGGGCCTGGTGTGCCATACACGTTTTAATACAAAATGAACGGGTATGACAACACGCCCGCGCGCAAGCAGACTCGCGAGCACGCACGCTCTCTCTCTCTCCATGTTCCTCACTCGGCTACTGGCTCCTCATCCCCTTCTGCTCTCCTTGCTGTGCCCTCTCTAAGCTCACTCCCTTCTCACTCAGCCCCTGCCTCCTCACTCCCCCACTGGCATTCTGTCCTCTCCAGCTCTCTTGTTCAAACCCCACTCGTCCCCAGTGCAGGGGCCCCCAGTGCAGGGGCCCTCCTCTCCCCGCTCTCACCTCTCAGACTCCCTCGCCTCAGCCCCCACTCGTCCCCAGTGCAGGGGCCCTCCTCCTCTCCCCGCTCTCTCCTCTCAGACTCCCTCTCCTCAGCCCCCACTCATCCCCGGTGCAGGGCCCTCCTCTCCCCGCTCTCCCCTCAGACTCCCTCTCCTCAGCCACCAATCATCCCCGGTGGAGGGGCCCTCCTCTCCCGCTCTCTCCTCTCAGACTCCCTCTCCTCAGCCCCCACTCATCCCCGGTGCAGGGCCCTCCTCTCCCCCCTCAGACTCCCTCTCCTCAGCCCCCACTCATTCCCGGCGGAGGGGCCCTCCTAACCCGCTCTCTCCTCTCAGACTCCCTCTCCTCAGCCCCCACTCATCCTCGGTGCAGGGCCCTCCTCTCCCGCTCTCAGACTCCCTCTCCTCAGCCCCCACTCATCCCCAGTGCAGGGCCCTCCTCTCCCTGCTCTCTCCTCTCATACTCCCTCTCCTCAGCCCCCACTCATCCCCGGTGCAGGGCACTCCTCTCCCCCTCTCCCCTCTGACTCCCTCTCCTCAGCCCCCACTCACCCCCATTGCAAGGCCCTCCTCTCCCTGCTCTCTCCTCTCATACTCCCTCTCCTCAGCCCCCACTCATCCTCGGTGCAGGGCCCTCCTCTCCCGCTCTCTCCTCTAAGACTCCCTCTCCTCAGCCTCCACTCATCCACAGTGCAGGGGCCCTCCTCTCCCCGCTCTCAGACTCACTCTCCTCAGCCCCCACTCATCCCCGGTGCAGGGCCCTCCTCTCCCGCTCTCTCTCCCCTCAGACTCCCTCTCCTCAGCCCCCACTCATCCCCGCTCTCTCCCCTCAGACTCCCTCTCCTCAGCCCCCACTCATCCCCAGTGCAGGGCCCTCCTCTTCTCCCCGCTCTCCCCTCTCAGACTCCCTCTCCTCAGCCCCCACTCATCCTCGGTTCAGGGCCCTCCTCTCCTCTCTTCCTCTCAGACTCTCTCTCCTCAGCCCCCACTCATTCTCGGTGCAGGGGCCCTCCTCTCAGACTCCCTCTCCTCAGCCCCCACTCATCCTCGGTGCAGGGCCCTCCTCTCCCGCTCTCTCCTCTCAGACTCCCTCTCCTCAGCCCCCACTCATCCCCGGTGCAGGGCCCTCCTCTCCCTGCTCTCTCCTCTCACACTCCCTCTCCTCAGCTCCCACTCATCCCCGGTGCAGGGCCCTCCTGTCCCTGCTCTCTTCTCTCATACTCCCTCTCCTCAGCCCCCACTCATCCCCGGTGCAGGGCCCTCCTCTCCCCGCTCTCCCCTCAGACTCCCTCTCCTCAGCCCCCACTCATCCCCAGTGCAGGGGCCTCTCCCCTCTCTCCTCTCAGACTCCCTCTCCTCAGCCCTCACTCGTCCCCTTTGTAGGAGCCCTCCTCTCTCCTCTCATACTCCCTCTCCTCAGCCTCCACTCAGCCCCGGTGCAGGGGTCCTCCTCTCCCCGCTCTCTCCTCTCAGACTCCCTCTCCTCAGCCCCCACTCACCCCAGTGTAGGGGCCCCCTCTCCCCGCTCTCTCCTCAGCCCCCACTCATCCCCGGTGCAGGGCCCTGCTCTCTCCTCTCATACTCCCTCTCCTCAGCCCCCACTCATTCCCAGCGCAGAGGCCCTCCTCTCCCAGCTCTCTCTTCTCTGGCTCCCTCTCCTCAGCCCCCACTCATCCCTGGTGGAGGGGCCCTCCTCTCCCACTCTCTCCTCTCAGACTCCCTCTCCTCAGCCCCCCCTCATCCCCGGTGTAGGGGCCCTCCTCTCCCCACTCTCTCCTCTCTGACTCCCTCTCCTCAGCCCCCACTCATCCTCATCCCCAGTGCAGGGGCCCTCCTCTCCCCTCTCCTCTCAGACTCCCTCTCCTCAGCCCCCACTCATCCCCGGTAAAGGGGCCCTCCTCTCCCGCTCTCTCCCGCTCTCTCCTCTCAGACTCTCTCTCCTCAGCCCCCACTCATCCCCGGTGCAGGGGCCCTCCTCTCATACTCCCTCTCCTCAGCCTCCACTCAGCCCCGGTGCAGGGGCCCTCCTCTCCCGGCTCTCTCCTCTCAGACTCCCTCTCCTCAGCCCCCACTCACCTTAGTGTAGGGGCCCCCCTCTCCCTGCTCTCTCCTCAGCCCCCACTCATCCCCGGTGCAGGGCCCTGCTCTCTCCTCTCATACTCCCTCTCCTCAGCCCCCACTCATTCCCAGCGCAGAGGGCCTCCTCTCCCAGCTCTCTCTTCTCTGGCTCCCTCTCCTCAGCCCCCACTCATCCGTGGTGGAGGGCCCTCCTCTCCCACTCTCTCCTCTCAGACTCCCTCTCCTCAGCCCCCCTCATCCCCGGTGTAGGGGCCCTCCTCTCCCCACTCTCTCCTCTCTGACTCCCTCTCCTCAGCCCCCACTCATCCTCATCCCCAGTGCAGGGGCCCTCCTCTCCCCCTCTCCTCTCAGACTCCCTCTCCTCAGCCCCCACTCATCCTCGGTGCAGGGCCCTCCTCTCCTGCTCTCTCCTCTCAGACTCTCTCTCCTCAGCCCCCACTCATTCTCGGTGCAGGGCCCTCCTCTCCTGCTCTCTCCCCTCAGACTCCCTCTCCTCAGCCCCCACTCATCACCACTGCAGGGACCCTCCTCTCCCTGCTCTATCCTCTCATACTCCCTCTCCTCAGCCCCCACTCATCCCCGGTGCAGGGCCCTCCTCTCCCAGCTCTCTCTTCTCAGACTCCCTCTTCTCAGCCCCCACTCATCCCCAGTGCAGGGGCCCTCCTCTTCCCGCTCTCTCCTCTCATACTCCCTCTCCTCAGCCCCCACTCATCCCCAGTGCAGGGCCCTCCTCGTTTCCCCGCTCCCCCCTCTCAGACTCACTCTCCTCAGCCCCCACTCATCCTCGGTGCAGGGCCCTCCTCTCCCCGATCTCTCCTCTCAGACTCCCTCGCCTCAGCCCCCACTCATCCCCAAAGCAGAGGCCCTCCACTCCCCGCTCTCTCCTCTCATACTCCCTCTCCTCAGCCCCCACTAATTCCTGGTGCAGGGCCCTCCTCTCCCCCTCTCCTCTCAGACTCCCTCTCCTCAGCCCCCACTCATCCCGGGGCAGGGCCCTCCTCTCCCCGCTCTCCCCTCAGACTCTCTCTCCTCAGCCCCCACTCATCCCCGGTGCAGGGGCCCTCCTCTCCCCGCTCTCTCCTCTCAGACTCCCTCTCCTCAGCCCCCACTCATCCCCGGAGCAGGGGCCCTCCTCTCCCCGCTCTCTCTTCTCAGACTCCCTCTCCTCAGCCCCCCACTCATCCCCGGTGCAGGGACCCTTCTCTCCCGCTCTCTCCTCTCATACTCCCTCTTCTCAGCCCCCACTCATCCCCAGTACAGGGCCCTCCTCTCCCCTCTCAGACTCCCTCTCCTCAACCTCCACTCATCCCCGGTGCAGGGGCCCTTCTCTCCCCTCTCCTCTCAGACTCACTCTCCTCAGCCCCCACTCATCCCCGGTGGAGGGGCCCTCCTCTCTCGCTCTCTCCTCTCAGACTACCTCTCCTCAGCCCCCACTCATCCCCAGTGCAGGGGCCCTCCTCTCCCCGCTCTCTCCTCTCAGACTCCCTCTCCTCAGCCCCCACTTACCTTAGTGTAGGGGCCCCCCTCTCCCTGCTCTCTCCTCAGCCCCCACTCATCCCCGGTGCAGGGCCCTGCTCTCTCCTCTCATACTCCCTCTCCTCAGCCCCCACTCATTCCCAGCGCAGAGGCCCTCCTCTCCCAGCTCTCTCTTCTCTGGCTCCCTCTCCTCAGCCCCCACTCTTCCGTGGTGGAGGGGCCCTCCTCTCCCACTCTCTCCTCTCAGACTCCCTCTCCTCAGCCCCCCCTCATCCCCGGTGTAGGGGCCCTCCTCTCCCCACTCTCTCCTCTCTGACTCCCTCTCCTCAGCCCCCACTCATCCTCATCCCCAGTGCAGGGGCCCTCCTCTCCCCCTCTCCTCTCAGACTCCCTCTCCTCAGCCCCCACTCATCCTCGGTGCAGGGCCCTCCTCTCCTGCTCTCTCCTCTCAGACTCTCTCTCCTCAGCCCCCACTCATTCTCGGTGCAGGGGCCCTCCTCTCCTGCTCTCTCCCCTCAGACTCCCTCTCCTCAGCCCCCACTCATCACCACTGCAGGGACCCTCCTCTCCCTGCTCTATCCTCTCATACTCCCTCTCCTCAGCCCCCACTCATCCCCGGTGCAGGGCCCTCCTCTCCCAGCTCTCTCTTCTCAGACTCCCTCTTCTCAGCCCCCACTCATCCCCAGTGCAGGGCCCTCCTCGTTTCCCCGCTCCCCCCTCTCAGACTCACTCTCCTCAGCCCCCACTCATCCTCGGTGCAGGGCCCTCCTCTCCCCGATCTCTCCTCTCAGACTCCCTCACCTCAGCCCCCACTCATCCCCAAAGCAGAGGCCCTCCACTCCCCGCTCTCTCCTCTCATACTCCCTCTCCTCAGCCCCCACTAATTCCTGGTGCAGGGCCCTCCTCTCCCCCTCTCCTCTCAGACTCCCTCTCCTCAGCCCCCCACTCATCCCGGGGCAGGGCCCTCCTCTCCCCGCTCTCCCCTCAGACTCTCTCTCCTCAGCCCCCACTCATCCCCGGTGCAGGGGCCCTCCTCTCCCCGCTCTCTCCTCTCAGACTCCCTCTCCTCAGCCCCCACTCATCCCCGGAGCAGGGGCCCTCCTCTCCCCGCTCTCTCTTCTCAGACTCCCTCTCCTCAGCCCCCACTCATCCCCGGTGCAAGGACCCTTCTCTCCCCGCTCTCTCCTCTCATACTCCCTCTTCTCAGCCCCCACTCATCCCCAGTACAGGGCCCTCCTCTCCCCTCTCAGACTCCCTCTCCTCAACCTCCACTCATCCCCGGTGCAGGGGCCCTACTCTCCCCTCTCCTCTCAGACTCACTCTCCTCAGCCCCCACTCATCCCCGGTGTAGGGCCCTCCTCTCTCGCTCTCTCCTCTCAGACTACCTCTCCTCAGCCCCCACTCATCCCCAGTGCAGGGGCCCTCCTCTCCCCGCTCTCTCATCTCAGAATCCCTCTCCGCAGCCCCCACTCCTCCCCAGTGCAGGGGCCCTCCTCTCCCCGCTCTCTCCTATCATACTACCTCTCCTCAGCCCCCACTCATCCCGGAGCAGGGCCATCCTCTCCCCGCTGTCTTCTTTCAGACTCACTCTCCTCAGCCCCCACTCCTCCCCAGTGCAGGGGCCCTCCTGTCCCCGCTCTCTCCTCTCATACTCCCTCTCCTCAGCCCCAACTCCTCCCCAGTGCAGGGGCCCTCCTCTCCCCGCTCTCTCCTCTGATACTCACTCTCCTCAGCCCCCACTACTCCCCAGTGCAGGGGCCTTCCTCTCCCTGCTCTCTCCTCTCATACTCCCTCTCCTCAGCCCCCACTCATCCCCGGTGCAGGGCCCTCCTCTCCCCGCTCTCGCCTCTCACACTCCCTCTCCTCATCCCCCACTCATCCCCGGTGCAGGGCCCTCCTCTCCCCACTCTCTCCTCTCAGACTCCCTCTCCTCAGCCCCCACTCATCAGCAGTGCAGGGCCCTCCTCTCCCCGCTCTCTTCTCCCAGACTCACTCTCCTCAGTCCCCAATCCTCCCCAGTGCAGGTGCCCTCCTCTCCCCGCTCTCGCCTCTCAGACTCCCTCTCCTCAGCCCCCACTCATTCCCAGTGCAGGGGCCCTACTCTCCCCGCTCTCTACTCTCAGACTCACTCTCCTCAGCCCCCACTCATCCCCAGTGCAGGGGCCCTCCTCTCCCCTATCACAATCCCTCTCCTCAGCCCCCACTCCTCCCCAGTGCAGGGACCCTCCTCGCCCCGCTCTCTCCTCTCATACTCCCTCTCCTCAGACCCCACTCATCCCGGTGCAGGGGCCCTCCTCTCCCCGATCTCTCCTCTCAGACTCCCTGTTTCTCAGCCCCCACTCATCCCTGGTGCAGCCCCCCCCCCTCTCAGACTCCCTCTCCTCAGCCCTCACTCGTCCCCAGTGCAGGAGCCCGCCTCTCCCGCTCTCTCCTCTCAGACTCCCTCTCCTCAGCCCTCACTCGTCCCCTATGTAGGGGCCCTCCTCTCCCCGCTCACCCCTCTCAGACTCCCTCTCCTCAGCCCTCACTCATCCCCAGTGCAGGGGCCCTCCTCTCAAGACTCCCTTTCCTCAGCCCACACGCTGCCCTCGCTCAGAGCAGACCCCACCCTGGACTCACCCTTACCCGAGTGGGGGCTCCGGATCTGTCTAATAGGCTGATATTTCGGGAATGCAGGCTGCCGCCGGAATTACAAATATTGTGGGATTCGCGCCGGGGTGGACCAAAGCCGTGCTTATTGCAGGATGCTAGTATCTCCTGTGGCCGACAGCCCTATAAAATGAGATATTTAATGGGATAAAATAAGAGTATTAATACTATTAAAACTTAAAGGACAGCCATTCCCATTAAGACCCAGCCATATTTTACTATCAATCCACATGTCGGATACACATTTTACTGTCGTTTCCAAACAATTTTAGTGAGCCACCAACCCCCACAGCCATCACCAACACAATCCGTAGGCGTTTTAGAACGAAACAAAAACCTCGAAACATCTGTCTGAGTGCGTCCATTCCAGATCAGTGCATAATCTTCAGCCATGCGAAAGTTGTCGATTTTTTTTCGGTATCTTTCATGTCGTCCAATTGTTAAAAGGCAATAAAACCGCGCCCAGGGGAATAGGTCGTTCTACGGCTCCCTCCAGAAGTTTTTACGGGTTCGAATAATCGAATTCAATGCTGTATTTTTTCTCTTCATATCAGTAATTTTATTTAGATTCACACGTGGGATTTCTTTTAAATTCAAGCTTTAATTTTCGGGTACTGCTGTGGGGACGTGTGGGCATTTGGGAAATATTTCTGCGTGAAATGGGAGAGAAAAAACTTAAACAAAGCATATATTTATATATACATTCATTGTTTTTACAGTTATTTCTGTATTATTTCGCGTTTGAAGGGATGGGTACGAGAAAACAGGAAAAGCATATACTTTGAATGCAGAAATGATACATATAATGGCGAATTATACATATAAGCCTTTGCAGCGTGCTCGAAGTGACGCGCAGAAATAACCCTACTGTGCCTTCGATTACATGGAGGGAAAGGTGTAAATAATGCAACCGGAAGGATGCGTGTGACGTCACTGCATCATTCGGGCGCTTGACAGGAGCAGCCAGTTAAGCACAGGCACGTCACACAGCAGGAAACGTGGTGGCCGTCTCTCGCCTACCTTTTAGCACGTTAGTAGCAATTGTCAGTTCCCGGCGCTTTACCCATTCTATGCGCTAGCCTGATAAAGTATGTAAGTGACTGGTTGAACACTTTTTGCTATTTCCAGACAAAAATCGATATCAAAAGAAATACCAGAATCTTTTTTTGTGTTGGTTTTGTAATTAGAATAAAATAGAATACTAAGTAATGCCACAGAGATCCCGCTGTATTTGATTAGTGTCCTTCGTTTATTTTATGTTGATTTCAAGTTGTGTTGATTCGGGTATGTGTGTCGTGGTGTTGTAAGGATAATTAATGCCTTAAAGCGGACATTATTCAGCCAGTGTGTGTTTAACGTGGATAATGTCTGTTCGGGTGCCCAAAGTCACCGTGTGGTATTCGTGACATTGATTTCTGTGTTTCTTGCAGCACGCTGTGCGTGATGTGTCTCTGTCTGATAATTATGCATAGAGTTGGTCCGCTGTCGCACAGCGCGCCCTTGATGTCTCGCCTTCTCCATCAGCAGCCTGTCATTCTGCACAGACAGAGACGGATACTGTGTTTGTTTGTGTTCGGCGTGCCGATGAGCGTGGCTTTACTTTGCATTCGGGTGTTTTATTTCTCCGTGTTGTTCGTTGTGTGCCAGTTGTACGTCTGTGTTGTTTCTTTCACGCGCTCTGACAGGTCACGTTTTGCTTGTTTCACTGCTGTGCGTGTTGGAGATGCACGTTTTTGTGTAGGCTGAGATGTCTGTGTTTTGCCTTGAATATAACGGAGTATATTGCAGATTGACTTGAAAAATGTGAATCGCCTTTGACCGAGCTACTGAGTTTTTAATGAGACCAAGAGATTTAAAAAAAAAAAATCTTCTCTGATCACTAGATTTTTTTTTTTAATTGTGAAACGAATTTCTTTTGTACAAATAGATTGGCTTTGTCGCAAATTGAATCTTTTGAAACAAATGTATTAGTTATTATAATTTGGTTAATGTATTGATTGGTCTTAACGAGGATCAGTGGCATGTTGATCTAAAAGCAAATTTCGACCAGAGTCTGCCTGTTGCCTTTTTAACAGAATAACAAGAGCGAAGTCCTAGCTCAGTTGTGTTGTGTATTTGCCCTGCCTACTCGAGGTGTGCGCGGCTTTAAGCAGTTTATCGAACGTGTGGTCTGTCGGACACGTGTGTTAATTTGTATTTTTCTACTGACTGTTGTAGGTTTTGTGTGTGAGTGTATTTGTGTTGCTTGCAATTGCATTTCCTGTTTTATTCCTCTAATGTGTATGCTGGCTACATATTGCATCTGTGTGTAGATTGCGTGGACGATTAATACAATGATGTTGTTTTATTTGCACTATTTGTTCTGCATACATCAAAATTAGCAAAACTTTGATAGTGCCTTTTAATTGTATGTGGTAGGTTTGTGTTTTTTTAGTTATTTTCTTGCGTAGGTGTTGCTGTATAAGATGTGTCTGTTTTCTTAATGCAAAGTGTTTTTATTCGTTTTCTGCACTGGAATGCCACCGTTTCACCCTCACACACGCACACACTTTACACAGCACGCTCAAAAGCCCCCCAGCCACACACATACCCACAACACACACAATAAACACCCCACACAGGCTCGCACGCAGCCCTCACGCACGCACTACACGCACGCAGGCCACGGTGACCCCCGCAGTGACCCTGTCGTTTCCCGCTTCCCCAGAGCTCCTGGATGACCTGTCCGAGAGCCGAGAGTGCGTGAACTGCGGCTCCATCCAGACGCCCCTCTGGAGACGGGATGGCACCGGGCACTACCTGTGCAACGCCTGCGGCCTCTACAGCAAGATGAACGGGCTCAGCCGGCCGCTCATCAAGCCCCAGAAGCGAGTGGTGAGTACCTGCCGGGCGCGGGAAGGCATGGGCGCCCCCTCGTAGGAGGGTAAGGGTGTTGGTGCTGGCTGCCCAGTGCCCACCCCTGGAGGCACGTTCACAGCACCGGGGCCGGACTGCAGCAACCTGGTACTGTTAACGCCTGGGAAAATCCATTTGAACATTGTATAAAACAGGGATGGAAGGTGCAACAAAATGATCCTACACTCATAATAAGACCGCAATTTAAATGTAAACCCGGACAAGTGTGTTCTATTTTAATTGCACACTGAGCAAAACTAGTGTAATATCTGTTCCCTCTATAATTAAAGCGTTAGTCATGGTCTAGGATTTTTTTAAAATGTATGCATTAATAATTAATATGATGTAGAAATATATATTTGATTTCACAACCATTTCCCTCAATTTTTCCCCGAAGCAAACGTTCTTATTTACTGTGGACTGAAGGGAAATATGTGTGCCCCATTCCGCATTGTACAGGGCGTAAACATGCTGTTGTGTGCACGCTGTTTGTGCACCAGTTGATGTTTCTTTAAGGCGACCACCTAACTTCCCAACAAACACCGTTTTCTTTAGTCTTTGTGGAACCCCGTGCAGTCTGCTGTAAACATGCCTCAAAAATCTGTCGTGCTGCAGGTGCTTTTAAGTAAACACCACAAAAATATTTTTTTACAATTTGCAAAACGGCCAGGAGTCATGCAGCACTTTTCATCAACACTAAGCAAGTAATAGACGGTGTGTGCGTGAAATAATCTTTCTATGGTGCTCTCTCCTTCACGCACACTTGTGATAAGCGTTTGTATTGTTTTCTGCCTTTGTTTAAGTCTGCCTTTCACCAGATGACAAGAGCTGGTCCAGGCAGCAACGGCTAGAAAGCCGTCTGCCCTCGCCCCCAATGTGTCCAGCCCTTGCGAGTTTGACCCTCGAGCCGCTATAAGCCAGCAGTCTGCAGTAGTGAGATGTGAGTTGGGCCCAAGCACCATGTCTGCCTCCTCCCACTGATACACAACGCTGTCTGCTGGGGCTTGTCTCACCACAGTAAAGGTCAGTCACAACAGTGTGTTTATTCCATTATCACACGGTCTCAGTCGACAATGTCATTAACCGGACAGTCCATGGTGTGTCGCTGCGGCCACAATGGGTCTCTAATGGAAGAAGCCATTTGTAATTTTTATTTTTTTATTTTGTGTGTTTTATACAGCCGCGACCTAGCCACAAAGTACAGCTAACTGCAAACCTCTTAGCCCTGAAGGCATCTCAACGTGTGTCTGAGTGTGTGGGGGGAGAAGGGGGGTTGACTTGGAAGTCATGCATTTTAAAACATAATATGAAAGCGTTGATTTGTACATTCTGTATATTTTATTGCATGGGTGTGGTTTGTAGTTGTACATGACAGGCTTCTCACTTAAAAACAGGTCAATACATGGATTGTAGAGAAGGTGTCTCTAGCCCACCTTGTACATAGACCAGTAGGCATTGTAATATCACACGTGTTCTCATGAACAAATTAGAGGGACGATTTCAACCTAACAGGCCACTCTCCAGCCCCTTCCTAGTACCCACTGATTAGTGCAATAAATGTACCCGTATCTGAAAGGGAGCATCAGTCAAAAAATAGAAAGTGGGGCACAGGGCAGTCAGGTAGACAAATAACTGATAAACAGACAGACTGACAGATACGAAGAAAATTGGAGGGATGAAGGGGCGGACTTGACAGACTCATTGTTAGATAGATTAATAGATAGAAAGGCACCCACCCAGATAACTCGGACAGGTAAGCATCTCTATAGACACACAGACACTCGTGCGGGAATACAGCCAAAGACACACACACACATTCCAGAGATAGACAGAAATATATCTTGATAGTTACATAGATAACTCAAAATATTGTCAGATAAGGATGCGCGATGCCATTGACAGGAGTGACATGCACCAGTGGAAAATGTAATACCATTTTCATTCTGACTGGCGAGTAACAGATTAGTACTTATCATAAAATTCTTTCCCACTATAGCGATGGCTATTGAAGCAAATGCTTGCAGGTCTCATATTTCCCACAACAGTTCAGAAACTTTTCCAAAACACATTCAATCTATGATTTTTTTAATCAAGTTTCTTTATAGAGCTCCAAAGGGTACTACTTTCATGGATTGCAATAAAAATATAGTGTGTTTGCCAGATATTTTTATTAGTTGCTTTTCTAATCGGTCTACTCATTACATGTGCCATGCAAAGATAGCACAATTAGATTTAGAGTTTAAACACTTGCTCTATTCACACTTGTAACATCACAGTCACCTCAAGTCTATCTGAGGCGTGTAAAGATGCCGAAGTGAGACTGATAACCCTTTCTCTTCCTTGACAAACTGAATTTCTTTTCAATCTTCCCAAAGGGATATGTTTTTAATAGTAGATCACCCAAATTACGGAAATGTTGAGTGGATGCGCACTTAATGCTCTTAAGTTGGGCTATGGGATTTGGCATGCAGTCTGGGCCTTGTAAAGTTCATCTTTTATTGTCTCTGCAGTTTGGCTGTCTGGAAGACTTGAGCCTTTGGTTTTCGGCCTGTTGTAAATATTTACATCTAAGTAGGAAGGGGCTGAGGAGGGTTTTGATTGAAAGCGAGGTAGGCTTAGGGATGATGTGCTGCTGTTTTCTCTGAGCACAGCTGATCCTCATACTAACTATTGATTCACCCCATGTCAAGCAGACTGGGTGCTTAAGTATTTTATGGAAGTAGAGACTTGAGCTGTCTTTGTCTGGTACTTATCTCCATCCTTTTTGAGTAATATTAATGGAGATGTGTATTGTTTCTGTCTAAACACAACTGCTCTTTTATGCAGCAAAAAGTACCAGAGCTTAATGTTTAAAAAATGGCTCCATGTGTTTGAATGTGATTTGACTTTTGGAAAAATTCTTATAAAAAGTGCATTTCCATTTTATCCTACACTAAAGACAAACTACAACATCCAGCTGGTTATGTGTAGATTAAAGGGGCCTGGTACCAGAGGTTGTCTAATGGATCAAACTGACCTCTTGTACTCCCACTGAAAGGGCATGTAATTTGCAAGAGCACAACAACAAATCTTGTGCTGAGATAAATTGAGTATCAGCTACATATGCTTATTTTTAATTTATATAACAAGTACTTCAATTTATGGCTGTGTGCCCCTCAGATCAAGCTGGTGGTCTGCAGTTTTTAAAAAAAATATTTGTTTGGATCGAAGTAACGAGAACACAATTTCTTTTCAGTTGTTAGGCGATCTGTTTTTGTGCGATTACTGCTTGAATCCCATCCATGCTGGAGTTTGGAAAAGCAGTCTGTGAGCACACCAGGTTATCTGCTTCACAACTTCACATTGTCCAAAATGCAGCAGCCTCCACGTTACCAGGGCTGTCAGGCAAGGGCTCATTTCAGACATACTTTGTGATTTGTGTTGACTCTTGGTGCACCAAAATAAAAGTTAAGGCCCTCAGTTTAACTTAGCAGATCAACTCTGGTCATGTTTGTGTATCCTCAAGGATGGTTGTGTATCATCAAGGAACATTTCAGCACTCCTGAAAATCTCGAAGGTTCATTGCGAGTGTTCTAGATTTACCAGTTGGCAATTTCACTCCAGAAAATTACCAACAGGCTTCGGCATCTCATGGGGCGAAATTACCCTCCTAGCCTGAGTTCCACAAATCTGAAAGTGGGATAACATGTGGATGCAGTTTTTGTAAATGATAAAACCAGGGTTGCCATCATTCTGAGCTGTAAAACCCATCTTGCATTTCTTTCCCCAAACAAATTTTGCAAGATTTTTCCTGTCAAAATTTGTGTGGGAATAAATACGCTAATTCTGTGCTAAATTTGCACACAATTTGTAATCCCGACTCTGGCACACGCTCCTGGTTTGCACGCGAACCGGGATTAGTATGGCACTTGGAATGAGGTCCTCATTGACTTTACTATGGTTGCAGTATAGCACCATTGCTACCCACTTTTAAGTGCAAAATGATGGGCAGAAGCTTTCTTTGTGTTGCCTTCCTCCTTTTAGAATATCCCAACTCTTGCCCTTTATCCTCGAGAAAATCACACAGGTCTGTTTGCATGGCTGTTCACTAAATAATCTTAGTGCCTATGATGCATTGTTACCGTCTAGCATGAAGTGTTGTGCTTTATACCCAGGCAAAATAAAAAATCTGTTAAGCAATGTATATTTCTGCTCACCAGTACTGATTGTTTAATAACCATGAGAATCCATCCCTTGTAATATTCAAAGAACCGCAATTATGTTTTTTAACCAGCAGCTTACACATTAAGTAAAAATGAAATCCAAAGATGGTGTGTACTTGGCTGCCAAGTGACAGCTGAACATTGCACAGAGCAGCATTTCAAACCCCACTCTGTAAAAAAGCATTCGTTTAAAGCAGTAATTTAAAAAATAAACAACAATTACTTAACTATAACCCCCCCCCCCCCTTAAGCACCAGCACCAAGTAACGGATTTATGCTTTTCTTTTTGCGACAACTCCAGTCTACCTTATAGTATTCTAAATCCACAAAAAGCTTTTGATTATTTTTTTAAAAACACTATTTTTTATGCCAAACCACAACATGTAATATTTAAAACAATATTAAAAATATTGCATATCTGAAAGAGACACGTTAGTGACAGATTCCTTACCTTAGAATATCCCCAGGCGTCAGGCTGGATCCGGAAAGTTTTTTGCGTAGCAGTACCCTTGCGCGTCGGTAGGCGGCGTCGTGCGGCTCCGCGTCCGGCGTCGTGATCGCCGGGATGACGTCGCGGGCAGTACTTAGACGCCGCCCCTGCGCGCTGACGTCAGTTCTTCTTTTTCCGCGCCAGCAAGCGCAGATCCGGGAAGAGCAGTGCCCTAGTCATTTTTTGACTAACTTTTTGGGTGAATTTTTTCACTGTTTCTTTCAAATCGACTCCAAGGTGTCGTAGGGATTCCCGGCTTTAAACGTTGCAACGCCTGTGCTCGGATGATGTCCATCACAGACCCGCATCTGGAGTGTCTCTTCTGCCTCGGCCGAGGCCACGACACGAAGTCGTGTTCCGACTGCCGGGCCCTCAACCCGAAAGCTTTGCGAGAGCGGTCTCGAAAGCTCCTCGAGGCCCGGCAGTCGGCTCCGCGCCACACCAAGCCCCGGTCGCGTGAGAGGTCGAGGGGTCGGTCGCGGAGTCCTCGTCGGTCGTCGGGATCCAAGTCTTCGTCGTCCGGTATGTCTAAGCACAAGAAGTCCAAAAAGCATCATCGCTCTAGGACTTCGCCTCGCCGGTCTCGCGACTCGGCTGAGGCCCCTCCCGGCACCGTCCCCGCGGCCCCGGACATGCCTGTGGAGTCGCCCCCGCAATACCCGTCCTTCCCGGGTTCGGATCCGGCCCAAGTACAGGAATTCCTGGCGGCCATGGCCCGCCTCTTCGGGCCTCAAGGTCCCCCCGGTGCGCCTTCGGGCCCCGCGGGCCCTGATGGGGTTGCCCCGGCGTCGCCGACGACTCCGGTCCCGGCGTCGCTTGTGCCTCCAGCCTCGGTCCCAGCTCCGGCCTCGATCCCGGCTCCGGTGGTACCGCAACCCCCATCGACGCCGGTCGACCTGACCACGCCTCCGCCGGCGTCGATGTCTCCGGTGCCGTTCCTGACGCCGCCCGGGGCTCCGGGCGGCGTCGTCCCCATGTACTCTCCGGCTCCGGACATGGAGCCGGACCGACGCTCGCTCGACGCCGGTTCCGGCGCCGATGGGACCTTGGGTCCCAAATGTCCCTCCTCCTCCTTATTTTGAACCGGAGGAGGACCAGGAGGACTGGGAGGGGTCTGAGGACCCTCTGGCACAGCAGTGTCAGTATGATGAGGACTGGGCAGAGGAACTAGGGGATGCCAGTGGTCTAGATACTTCCCCTGACACTGGCATGCTGTCTCCTCCCGTGGCTACGGAGGAGGGAGCCAATTTTGCAACGGTGTTGCGTAGGGCAGCTGGAGCCTTACATCTCCGACTCCCTACGGTGACGGTCAAGACTAATCTCTTGACAGAAGTGCTTCAGCCGGCAGCCTCCTCCTTGGAGACTGTGCTGCCGTTCAACGATGCACTAACTGACGTTCTTTGGGCGCCTGGTCCAAGCCCAACACAGGGGCTCCTGTGGATAGGAACGTGTCCTGACGCCATCGCCCAGCTCCGGGCGACCCCTTGTTTCTCTCTGTCCACCCCACTCCTGAGAGCTTGGTTGTCCAAGCCTCTGCTTCCCAAACCGCCTTCCCTACCGCCCCTCCGGATAGGGAATCCAAACGCCTGGATCAATTTGGGAAGAAGGGTTTTCTTCCTCCAGTGCTGGCTTGCGGTCCATCAACACCGCTTGTCTTTTGGGCCGATATACCCACTCCTTGTGGGATTCGGTGGTGACTGTTTTGCCCCAGTGTTCTGAGGAGGTCCAGACACTGCTTACCCGCGCCATTGCGGAAGGAAGGGATGCAGCCAAATACACCATACGTTGTGGCCTTGATACCGCCGACTCGCTGGGCAGATCTATTGCAACGACGGTGGCGCTGCGTCGCCACGCCTGGCTGAGAACCACTGGTTTTTCAGGGGATGTCCAGAATACTCTCATGGACTTGCCCTTTGATGGAGTCGGTCTTTTTGGTTCCAAAGCAGACCATGCGTTGGAGCGTTTTAAGGACTCACGGGCTACTGCCAAGTCCCTGGGCCTTTCTGCTACACGCCCTCCGCTACCTTCTGCTTTTCGCCCCTATCGTGGCCACGGAAGGGGCGCCCAGTCACGTCAGCAGCCCAGCCACCGGCCCGCGCAGCAGGCGTCTTCGCGTGGCCGAGGACGTGGATACCGCCGTGGCGGTTCGGGCAACCAGCGTGCGGGTCAGGCCACCACCTCCAACCCGTCCGCGGCCTCCAAGCCCTCCTAGTCCCTCCTTTCAGGTGCACAGCACGCCAGTAGGGGCAGGGTCCGCCATCACCTTCACCACTGGCGTCCCATCACCTCGGACAGGTGGGTCTTGGACATTGTCCGAAGGGGCTACTCCCTCCCCTTCGAGACCACCCCCAGCCATGCCACCTCAATTCCACCGCATGTCAGGGGATCACTTGGTACTTCTGCAGAAGGAAGTCACGGCCCTCTTGGCCAACAGGGCCATCGAGCATGTTCCGACCCCAGAAGTAGGACGTGGTTGCTACTCCCACTACTTCCTGGTGCCCAAAAAGGACAAGGAGGACATGCGTCCTATCTTGGACCTCCGGAACGTCAATCGCTTCCTCCGGAAGGAGAAGTTCAAGATGCTCACACTAGCTAAGGTCTTGACTGCCCTCGACCCTGGAGACTGGTTGGTAGCGTTGGACTTGCAGGACGCCTATTTCCACATCCCCGTCCTGCCGGCCCACCGGCGTTACCTTCGGTTCACGGTAGGCCTAGAGCATTTTCAGTTCACCGTGCTCCCCTTTGGCCTTACCAGTGCCCCTCGGGTGTTCACGAAAGTGATGGCGGTGGTCGCAGCTCATCTGCGCCGGGCAGGGGTTTCAGTCTTCCCCTACCTCGACGACTGGCTGCTGAAGGCGGGCTCGTCCCAGGCAGTCGTCTCCCACCTCCAGACTACGGCCGAACTCCTGCACTCGCTGGGGTTCTCCATCAATGTGCCGAAGTCGCATCTGATTCCTTCTCCACAGCTCCTTTTCATCGGAGCAGTTCTGGACACGACGCAGTTTCGGGCCTATCCTCCCGAACGGCGAGTCCGGGATATTCAGGCTATGATTCCGATCTTTCAGCCTTTATCCTGGGTTTCGGTACGGATGACCCTGAGGCTGCTGGGCCTCATGGCCTCCTGCATCCTGCTGGTCAATCATGCCAGATGGCATATGCGGGCTCTGCAGTGGGATCTGAAGTTCCAGTGGGCGCAGCACCAGGGCAACCTGTCCGATCACGTCCAGATCTCGGAGGGGACTGCAAAACAGTTGCAGTGGTGGCTCTCGAACCGGCAATGGGTCATGGGCAGATCCCTCTCCCTTCCCCAGCCAGAGCACACAGTTGTGACGGACGCGTCCCTTCTGGGATGGGGCGGTCACATGGGAGAGGCGGAGATCAGAGGCCTCTGGTCTCCGGCGGAGTCCCGGCTCCATATCAACCTTCTGGAGCTCCGGGCGATCCGACTTGCACTCAAGGCATTCCTTCCCTCTGTCAAAGGGAAGGTAGTGCAGGTGTTCACAGACAACACCACCGCCATGTGGTACTGCAACAAACAGGGCGGGGTGGGGTCGTGGACCCTCTGTCAGGAGGCTCTGCGCCTCTGGACATGGCTGGAACATCAGGGCATGTTCCTGATGGTTCAACACCTGGCAGGTTCCCTGAACGCCAGGGCGGACGAACTCAGCCGCAGGTGCATGATGGATCACGAATGGCGTCTTCACTCGGAAGTGGCGCAAGGACTCTTTCTACAATGGGGAGAGCCTTGGTTAGATCTATTCGCCACCGAAGAGAACGCGCAATGTCATCAGTTCTGCGCGTTGGAATTTCCAAGGCGGCACTCGCTCGGCGACGCTTTTCGTCGCGAGTGGAGTTGCGGTCTGTTGTACGCCTTTCCGCCTATACCACTTCTACCCAGAGTGTTGAAGAAGATTCGGTACGACCGGGCCCAAGTCATTCTTGTGGCTCCGGACTGGGCTCGAAGAGTTTGGTATCCCGAGCTACTCAGTATGAGCGTAGATCCCCCGATCCGTCTGCCTCTTCGGGAGGATCTTCTGTCGCAGCAGCAGGGGACGGTCCTCCACCCGAACCTGTCCAGTCTACACCTGCTTGCGTGGAGATTGAGCGGCGGCAGTTGATTTCTTTCGACTTGCCTCCCGAAGTTTGTGATGTGATTCTGGCAGCCAGGCGTCCCTCCACTAAGGTGGTATACGCCTGCAGGTGGAACAAATTTGTGGCATGGTGCACAGCAAAGGCTGTGAATCCCCTTTCTGCCCCTCTCTCTGAGGTCCTTCTGTTCCTTCTTTCTCTGGCCCAACAGGGTTCTGCCCTGGGTACCATCAAGGGTTATCTTTGTGCTATCTCGGCCTTCCTCAGGCTCCCTGATCAGCCCTCCCTTTTCAAGTCCCCTGTTGTTAACAGGTTCTTAAAAGGCATTACACACCTCTTCCCTCCTGTTCCGTTTGTGATGCCTCAGTGGGACTTGAACTTGGTTCTTACCTTTTTAATGTGCGCTCCCTTTGAGCCTCTACATAACTGTCCCCTTCGTCTTCTCGCTCTGAAGACAGCCTTTCTGGTGGCCATCACCTCCGCTCGGCGGGTGAGTGAGCTCCAGGCTCTATCTTGCAAACCTCCCTTTCTGTCTGTTCATCCAGACAAGGTTGTTCTTCGGACGCGTCCGTCCTTCTTGCCAAAGGTGGTTACTTCCTTCCACATTGGGCAGACCATCACTTTGCCTACCTTCTTTCCGCCTCCGCATCCTTCCAGAGAGGAAGAGAGGCTCCACCGTCTGGACCCAAAACGTGCGCTCTCCTTCTATATCGACCGCACAAAACACTTCCGGGTGGATGACCAGCTCTTTGTTGGCTACGTGGGCGCCAAAAAGGTCGGGCGGTGCACAAACGAACCATCTCCCGCTGGGTTGCCTTGTGCATCAAGACCTGCTATTCTTTGGCTA
The DNA here is from genome assembly GCA_963921515.1 of Calotriton arnoldi. Classification (NCBI taxonomy): domain Eukaryota; kingdom Metazoa; phylum Chordata; class Amphibia; order Caudata; family Salamandridae; genus Calotriton; species Calotriton arnoldi. The sequence continues at coordinate 107,007 of CAWUFW010012819.1, forward strand.
AGAAGGAGCCTCCTGTTGGGCTGCGTGCCCATTCCACCAGGGCAACGGCTGCTACCACGGCCTTGGGCCGCGGTGTTCCGCTGCCGGTTATCTGTCAGGCAGCTACGTGGGCCTCGCTGCAAACGTTTACAAAACATTACTGCCTTGACAGTCAGGTCCGGAGGGACGACTTCTTTGGCCGTTCTGTCCTCCAGGACTTCCTTGTCTGATCTTTGTTCGCAGACCCACCACCGGGGTTGGTATTGCTGGGGTATCTATTCTAAGGTAAGGAATCTGTCACTAACGTGTCTCTTTCAGATGCACAAGTTACTAACTTGTGTAACGATATATCTGTAAGAGACAGTAGTTAGTGACAGATTCCTACCGCCCACCCATCCTCCCCGTTCTGCGAACTGATTTCTAGGGTTAAGGACATCCCTTTCAGGGCCCTAGTATTTTTCAGACACCTATGTCAGCTTCTTGCATGGCTCTGCGTTCCTGGCGCGGAAAATCGTGTACAGAACTGACGTCAGCGCGCAGGGGCGGCGTCTAAGTACTGCCCGCGACGTCATCCCGGCGATCACGACGCCGACGACGGACGCGGAGCCGCACGACGCCGCCTACCGACGCGCAAGGGTACTGCTACGCAAAAACTTTCCGGATCCAGCCTGACGCCTGGGGATATTCTAAGGTAAGGAATCTGTCACTAACTACTGTCTCTTACAGATATATCGTTACACAAGTTAGTAACTTGTGCATTATGGTCAAATATTGGCTAACAGAGATTCAGGGAACATTTCAAACCACCCAGATTTCAGCCTCAATGTTTAATATTATATCTCCAAACTGGCTAGGTGGCATTATAAGGTCCTCTCTAAAACCCCTAAATGGACGTTCACCTTTTCATAAAAACACACACTAGAATACCCCCAGCTAAATTTGATAATGTTCCATACAGTATTATGTTTAGCATGGAAAAAGAAATTTATATTTTTATTACATCCCTTATAAGCCCCTAACACAACCACCTAATCGATCTTCGTAGCGACTTAGCAAAAAAAAAATAGGAAATTGACTGTGTGCTAGAACCTTGGTTGGAGCTTTAACTGGAGAAAGCATTTTGTCCTTTTGAAGTTAAATGAAAAATTGCATTGAGCTCATGCCTCAAAAAGAACCTGTTTTATTCTAGTTCCCAAAAGTGGCTAATCCAATTTAGAGCGCAAAAAAAAAAAACACTTCACATTTCCCTCTAATTTCCTTTGAAATTTGGTGAGACTTGAGCCAGTTGCGAGGCCAAAGGCTAACAATGGTCCCAAGTCCCAACAAACAAAAGTACATCATTTGGGCACTATAAAGGCATGTGGAATAAGGCATAAGATCATATAGATACTTTGGATACTGTGTCATAATGAGGGTAACCTGGAATTATGCGATTCTGTGGCCGCTACGGTTTTCTCAAAATTATGAATTTGCCACATAATCCATCATCTGGCAGATAATTAGCAGATTATATAAAAAATATGTTTCAAGGTCAAACAAATGAAAAGTTACTAAAAACACATAAACATGCATTGTGGCGCAATGGAAAACCTTTCCCGAAAATGTATTGATCACATTTCAGCAGCCTATTGCTGTATTTGAGTTTTAAAGCAGTACAATTGAGGTGAAACCTTTACTAAAATAGTGTTAACATGGGTAAAATAAAAAGAATGAATGGAGTAATACTGTCACAAAATGTGCCGCATTAGGCGGATAAATTTGCCTTCTTTGGGCTGCATAGTTTAGTTATCTCTGCAACATAATTCCCCCCCCCGCAAAATTCCAGCGGCCCTGGCCATAACTGAGGGGGAGGAGAATTCCCTCTACTAAGATTTTTTTTTCCCAAACCTGAACCCTACTCCTCCCCTCCCTCCCTCTCAATCATCATTTGTTACGTGGGACGCTTGCTTTGGTCTCCTACGTTTTTTGGGTAACTACTCAATAGATTTGTTTAGTTTCAGCGCACTACGGCTGAACCTGTGTAGATGCATTTGGGTTCCACACATTCAACAACACACTTGATATACCCGGACGAGGAGGTAATGGGTTGGCTGGGGTGTCACCGACAGAGGAATCTTTAACACACACATGCACAGCTATCTCGCTCGACAGAGATGTTGACATTGACATGCACCCATAGGCCTCCACTTCGAGCAGAGCTCAACTTATTGCTCAACATCAGATTTACAGTGTGCGCCGAGCGCCGCGGCCCTGATGAATGGAACAGAGATCACTTGTTGCCCGGGCTTTTATAACCCGCTCACCTTCCTCTCGTTTGTTTATGAGGTTTGGCTTCCCTCGTGATATGTGGCTCGCACACTCATAAAGCTCTTTGTTACATGACAGTTCCTGATATAACCCTGCCTGTATCTTGGCTCCAAACTCCACGGGGAGAGCATCATAAATGGCTCATTTATTACACGAACCTTTGCTGCCACACGTTGTAGTTCACGGCGGCGGCTCAGGGTCAGCGTGCGAGAGGGCGCAGCGCGTGACGTCATCGCCATTGTGCGCGCGGGGACTGGGGGAGCGTTCTCGTCCTAGGTCTGTTGCGTGGGATTGATCCGCGCTGGCGATTTATTAGGACCATGCAATGTTGTGCCGTTTCTTTGTAAGCCGCGAGTCAGTGCGGAAAACAAGCGCCCACTCCAAGTGAGTGAGTTCCAACTGAAGAACACGTTTAACGCTTTCATGTTCGAGAGAATGGCAAGATTACAAATACAATTTACAAAACCCCATCCTTCGGTCTTTGCGCCATCTAGCGGCTGGGGTTGGAAAGTGCCAGTTCTCGAGTAAGCTAAGCATTTATGCGTTGACAGTGCACCTGGTAGATGGACTAGATTTTTTTCATTGAGCGCTTCAAAATTGTGTTGAGTTGGTTTTCTATTGCTTGGGTTTACACGTGACGAACCTGAAGCATGCGAAGGTAACAAGTATCGTTTTAAGGGGGTTTGGGGCCCCCGATATGACATGCTTTTGGGCCCCCATGTTTTTTTTTTTTTAATATCTTTTTATTAACAAACATCGACATACAAACAGTCATTAATCCGCTCAATCTCAATATCGGCAAGACAGTATGGGACATTACTCTTGCACATTACATACGGTCAGTAACATTTCAGGGAGGATGCAGGTCATCTAGTTCGACACATTGTGGGGGGGTGCAGATATCTCCTCGGTATGTGTTCCACTGCGACCATACACGTGACCACTTTCTGGGACAGCCTCGGGGGCCCCCATGTTTGGAATAAATCTGAATTTTATTACTCATTTTGTGGTAATTAAAGTATTAATGCATACATTAAACCTTCAGAAATGGGAATACATAAACAGTTGAAATATGCCTGGCCGGAAAAATCCTCAAAATGACAGTGGAGAGGGGTAGAGGTTGAGGTAAAGAAATAGACAGAGGTGAGATAGAGGGAGGCAGGGTCCCGCCTTCTCAGGGAGCTGCTATAAAGGTGGGGTCCCATGGCAATTTTCCACTTTGCGCATGCCTTAAAACGTGCCTGGGTGATATCGTTTTCCACTAGATCATGTGCCAGGTTTCTCTTGTAGGAGGCAACATTTTCCAAAACTAGATTAAGTGCATACTCCACGGAACAAACCTAACAGACGCCGAAATGCTAATATGAGCGCCGGCAGCCAACTTTATATACTTTTATTGCAATTAACACATTAAGACACTAATTCCTCTTGATGATCCACCTGACACTTTGAATATTAAATATTGCAATACTGGCTACTGGTATCACCTTTATTTAGAATTGTGTATCAGAAATGTTAACGTGGCTCAGACAAATTTATCAAATATTCATAGGGTTTTCCTGAAATCTCTTCCAGTAAATGAAAGATATTCTGTAAGAACATTTAAATTTTTGATGTACTGTAGAATTTGTGGTGTAAACCCCGGACCTCTTAAGTCAGTCTGTCACACAGGGAACCCCATGTCTGCCTTTTCTTTATGAAGTGAAGCAAAGTTCAATGTAAACCTGGTAAGTCAGTGCAGTCATTCAAGCATTTGTTGCCGGGAGCTGTAACCTGTATATCACAGGTTCAAATTTCAGTAGGGCCAGCTCTGCCTTTTATCTGTCCGAGGTCAATAAATTGAGTTGGGTAATACTGAAGCCAGTTATTTACAGCACCGTGAAACTAAAAAACTACGGCAGTAAATAAACAAGTGATTTCCTACTTTTATAAAAACCAGCTAGCTTGCAATCACTGAGGGAGGATGTGAAAGGGCTTTGAATCCCCTCTGTTGATAGCGTGTGATACTGGGTACAATTCAACTGGACAACACCTAGCAGCTATCTCTTATGAATAGGTTTGAAGTGCATTTGGTTCCTAGAATGACTTGTCATCGTTGCCACGTAAATGACTTCTAACTGTGGCATTTGTTTCAGACATGCTGACACAAGCACTAAAGTATTATTGCTTTCTATGATTAATGGGCGCGCAGGTCAACACATTCTGGCGCCTACTCATGCAATAGGGTTACTATTGTTCATTTGAAGATCTTATCTAGCTTCTGATTCGTCAGTGGGTTTCATGCTGGGCATACACCTATCTGGTTCACTAAAATTGCCATATAGTGGTACCATGAAACGATTTCAAAATATATAATTATAAATCTTTCTTCTTCAGAACAATAGAAAGGCTCCAGCAGGTAGTTCACCACTTTATTTTCATGTACTGAAGTGCAGTTATAACCAGTACCCACTTACAGCATCCAAGAGGGTGTAAACATTGTACAGTTACCAGTGCTTAATTTGTGTTAGTTATTGTGTGTGGGGTGCACTGGAACTTATGTTTGTGGTCTGGGACTTATTTTTCATCACTGGACTTTAATCCTGAGAGTGAAAGCTAGGAAAAGAGTGACAAAGGGAGTAAATAGGAATATAAAGAACTTACAAGAGTGAGATAAAAAGACAAGAAGGAGAGGGTGGTGAAAGAAAGCGGCATGAGTTGGAATCAAGACTAGTTGGGCTTGGTATTCGCCAATCCTGGCATTCAGCAGAAAAGGTGACGAGACCCTAAGAGAAACTTTGGGACCCTGCATTTATCCTTTTTAAAATATATAAATTCAGCACTGACAATGATTTGGCATGCCACATAATGACCAATGTTTAGAAATGATTATCCCTTAACACTAAAAAGTGTTTTAAATGGCAGTACTCATTTTCAACACTCACTTACTTACTCGGCATTGTTTTCTGAGTTTGTCACTTCTGCATCAAAATCATACCGTTTGCTATGATTTGTTTTGCACATATCATTGTAGAACACAAACAAATGACCTGTGGAAGATATAATTTGCAGAACACAGTATTCATCAATTCCGTAATGCCATTGTCCATAGGAAAGCTCAGCAAAACATAAACCCAGTGCCGTCTTAACGCATGAGCACGCTGGGCAGTTGCCCGGGGGCCCCACAAGCATAATGGCCCCATGCAGACCAGTATTTAACACTAATTTTCTGTTCAACATTTTTATTCATGTGAGTGGTTGTGTAGGCAGGGTCCAGTGCACTGCTTTGCCTGGGGGCCTATAATGCTGTTAACACGGCCCTGCATAAACCTGCAGAGAAAAGTTCGGCATGCCTTTTCCACCATAGAATTTCAGACTAAATGTATAAGTAGAATTTAAATCTGTGCATCTGCATAATTCACTTTGTTCCCTCCTCACCATCCTAAGGCAGATGGCAGAAATTATTTTTGAACTCCCCTTTTCTTATTTTTTTTGCACCAGATGATGAAAATAAATGAATTGTTTCAGGGATCTCTGATTCAACCATTTGAAAGCGACTATGGTTTTGAGTAGCCACTGAGTAGGAAAGATTTTCCTTTGGGCAGCCACTCGATTAATTTCTTTTGTTATCACCCTTATTATCTTCCACATGCAACAGTAAGCTGTAAGCAGATTAGTGATCCATTTGATCAAAATCCATGCACTTAAGCTTTTCTTTTCTTTCCTTGCAGCCTTCCTCTAGGCGAATCGGCTTGTTATGCTCAAATTGTCACACATCAACGACTACCCTATGGCGTCGGAATGCGGAGGGAGAGCCGGTCTGCAACGCCTGTGGACTCTATATGAAACTACATGGGGTATGAGCAATACTTCACTTAAGGCCTTTTGAATTAATAAAAAGGCTACAACATAAAAAAAATGAACAGCGCCGGGCATAAATTGTAAACATTTTAGATGATCATTCTAAACGGGAAACCATAGAAGAATATCTAAACTGGCTGTCAGAGGACATAATGTTAATTCAGGACTAGAGGCAGAAGGTTGATATAGTAAGAGCCCAATTCAGAACACTTTTATGCACATCTAAGTTCAATTTCGGAGTCCCACAAGCCTTTTACAGTCTAAAAGGACTGAACCTTACTCACAGAATCAGGGTTTTCTGTATCTGTTGCGTCAAAGTTACAGGTGGGAATTTAGGTGTCTCCAGGGGAGGGATATAGGGTTAGCCCTTGTCAAGGTATAAACACGTACAAAGTCAAGTAATAACTTTCTGGTTATTTACACTCCGTACAAAAGGTTTTTACACCCAATTTACCCATGGAAACCTAATTCCAAAAATCTAGGAAAATATGAGTTCAAAGGTACCATAAGCATGCCCATTTTTTTTACAGGGGCACAGAGTGACAGACTTCTCCAGGAAAATTTGTTTTCCTGATGAAGAAAAAACCTGCAAAAAATGAGCAAGAGAGCGGAGCAGCCAAAGTGCACCTGGAAATCTATGGTATTTCCAAAAAGGCCATGTCTGCTCTTCAGAAGTTTGAAAGCTACTTTAATCTTAATAGGGTTAACTTTGAATGATACACTTCTGTTTTTCAGCACCAAGATACTCCACAGGGTGAACGAGTGCTTTCCAAATACACACATACATTATTCAGAAATGAGGTGGGTTATGAATTTTTGAAGAGGGAGAACGGGTAGTAGAAGGAGACCCAGTTAATTCATGTGTCAGGAAGGTACCCAGAGAGACCCTTGGCTCCGTTTTTACTGGTGGAGTTGGTCCGCATGAAACAATACTCCTACACACTAGTAATGTGCTTTCTGCCAAAATGGAGTTTGATTGGTGAGAACATACCACTAGATAGCCAGCTTTGGTTAAATCAGACCAGAGCCCTGTCCCCGTTGTACGGCACTCTGTCACAAATGGACACACTGCATGGCATAGAACACTGGTAACCCCTTTATTTGAGATAAGAAGCGAGATAAAAAGCTCATCTGGACACCTCTCCAGAAGGAGGGTGTGAGGGACCTGGACAATGTGCAAAGTCTGGACCGGCTGCAGTCTGGCCTGTGTCCTTGAGCTTTGCTGATGAATGTCATTGTGACCGCATCATTCTCGGAAGCCAATTGTTTGCCAATAAGCCTAGCTACAGATATCGCTGCAACAGCCCTTCCAGCAGTTTTTTTTTCTAGGATTATGGAATGTAGGCGCCAAGTCTGGTGAATATTTTAACAACTTTATTATATGAAACACTTACACTGATAGGATTATTAAGCAATAAGCACTGAGTTTCTCATTCAGTGCCTTGCATACATAATGCATTTTACAGATTAATGCTAACGAATAAAACATCAGTATTACCTGCTGAAAAATAAACGTGAGCGTGGATATTTCTCAGGAGAATATCGGTTAAAAAAAATTAACGTAAACATGAATAGTTCTTAATAGCCTCACTTGGTCAAAAGATAAACCTAACAATAATAATTCCCACTAGGCTACATTGGTCAAACCCAGAACTAAAAAGAGACTTTGAAGAAATAAGAAATCCTTCTGCAAGGAATTCTCATTCCAAAATGTAACACATTTATTGCATGGTATTTCGCATTTCGTGTGCTTTCATCTGAAGCAGACATGGCTTGTTTAGTCTTGTTATGGCACATTGTGACTAGCTGTGTGTACAGACTGCTAAAAATAATATAAAAATGCATCTTCAGCCTGGGTCTCTGAAAAGAGAACGTTTGCCTCAGTAGATGGTTGTTTTGGTGGTTGATGGTGGAGTCCCTACGAAGAACTTAAATTTGCCAAACCACTAGGTAAGAAAGTGACTCAAAATAATAACCATGATTTTTAGAATACATTGTTTTTTTATGTTTTTACAATATGCAACATTGATACATGCAGATTTCTAGATAATTTTGTGTAGCAAATAACTGTAATGGTGATGTTGAATAGGCAGAACTTCCATAAATTGTGTACTTGCTTCCAAATGATCATTTTCCTAGCAAGTACGTTTAACCTTTCTTCTAGGCCTAACAAAAGATAGTTATGGTGATAAACAGTTCTGTATGTATGTATTTCTGGCAGCTAGAGCCCCCACTGTACAAGGTAGGGAGAGGGACCCATTAAGGGTGAGCAGAGATTCTCTACACTGGACGGCCAAGGCCAGGTGCACTAGGGCTCTGTATACGAGACTTCAAACCCTCCGGAAGTGGAGGCGTGAAGGAACTTGTTTGCATCTGCACTGGACAGATGTACATACAGATCCTAGTGATTTTTAGGCTTGCGAGTCGGTTGCCTCGCATTATAATTAATGCCGAATTAACTGACATTGTTTGATGGCACCCTTTTCAAAGCACTAAAAAAGCTTTGCTGGACATGACGTTGTTTCAGTATGGATTTTTAATACATTTGTGCTCATTTGATGTGTAGGTGCCCAGACCGCTCGCTATGAAAAAAGAAGGTATACAAACGAGAAAGCGGAAACCGAAGAACCTTAATAAATCGAAGGGCTCCTCGGGTAAGTGGCATCTCAGAGACAGGCACGCGCAGTGGGCGGCTTTTGAAAATACCACAGCGCCATGTTTGAAACCTGTTTTCACTGGTCTTACAGGCAGCAACAGTTCCGTCCCCATGACTCCAACTTCCACGTCGTCCACGAACTCTGATGACTGTGGCAAGAACACGTCGCCGACCACGCAAAGTGCTGCTTCAGGGGTAGGTGTTAAAGTGAAATCTCTGGACAGATCTCGAGACAGCGCGTTATCAACGCCACAATCTTATCTGCTCAGATTTTATCTAAACAAACGTTTCCGTTTAGTGATCTGATAGTAAGTTCTCGGAGGAAGTGGCACATGAAAGCAAACAGTGTCGCACTTACATAAGAGCTGCGCACATCTCGAGAAAGGCCCTTACTTGAAAGGCAGCAGTGTTATTGTCTCGTAATGTGCGCTATCACAGTGTCACAGTGCTTCCTGTATATGGCCAGGTACTGCCTATACCCCCTCCTCCCTCATCAATATCAAGATAATAACGTGAGAAGATTTTGGATTAGGGGGTCGTAAACCCCCCCGGCCGTATTTATTTGCATAACATTTTTTAAACAAAAATTAATATACAATATTTACACAATACGCAGAAAAACGTTACATTACATCGATTCATTGATAAGTACAGATGTCAGATGGCTAACCTTAACATATCCCTAATACAAAGGTATTCCTATCCGAATCGAAACCTATCATAATCAATAACCATACTCATAACATTTCATATTTCATTTTCTGCGTATCCCTATTTTGAGCCTACGGCAAGGTCAATAACTGGCGCCAGATACTTATCAAATTATGCACGCCCTCCAACCGGAGTGCGCATGCGCAGGGGGCCCGTTCACCGTGAGGGTACTTCCCCCCCAGGTCACCCCCGTACGCCCTTATGCCCACCCTCCAACCGGAGTGCGCATGCGCAGAGGGCCCGTTCCCCGTGAGGGTACTTCCCCCCCCAGGTCACCCCCGTACGCCCTGTAGATTATCTCCATAATGGGGCCCTTGCAGTTATGCGCCGTTTACTTGCACCATTGTGCACGTGCGGGGTGGCCAAGCAGCCTACTGGAAAGCGTAACTCCCACTCCCCCGCACCCATCCAGCCAACCGGCTGTAACTGCCCCTGGAGTTCTATGAGAGAGCACTTGTCCCTCCCCCTTGGGCGACCCCCTTCAAGAATGGCGCCACCCTCTAAGAACCTTAAATTTACTGCTCACCAATCATGACCTTACCGCCTGACCAAGGAATAGCACTAAAATACGACAAAACATAACTTGTACATGAAAAACCTCCTAAAACAATGGGAAAGAAAATCATCACACATATGATAAACATAACCAGGTCAACCTGAAAAGGGAAACCCTTAAACAATGGGAAAGAAAAATCATCACACATATGATAAACATAACCATGTCAACCTGAAAATTAACTTCCTAACAATACACCCTGTACAACCCTGCTTTTAGGGGACGGTGGGTGGGGAAATTAAAAAATCCAGCCTCCTAGCGAGGCTGGCGTGACTAATGGCAGGCTGAGGGAGCGGCGAGCAAAGAGGCCAACTCCGCCGCTCCGCAGCCTTTTATTCCCAAGATGCCAGCCATGGCCAGTTCTAACCGGCCTGGCGTTAGCCCAAACGCGTGACCCGGAAGTGTTTTCAATCACTTCCGGGTCACGCCCGGACTCCGACCAATTAGCGGTGAGGCGCGCCTTTCGCGTCATCACTGAGCGCGACAGGCCCGCCCCGGATGGTCATCGGGTCGGGGCCGGCACGACCGCCATACTCGGCATGGCCGATGCCGGCCCCGCCTTTCAAAATGCTTCCTTCATTCACTCGATGCTAACCTTCCTTGAGCCGCATTCACAGTTCCACGTGTTTTAATGTTTTTAATGTTCCCTGACATCTCTAATATTGTAAAATTGCACCCCAAGTCATGACGTGATATATATATATATATATATATATATATATATATATATATATATATATATATACACACACACACACACACATCACGACAGTAATTTAATGTCAGCAGTCAATACAACATGACGCAGTTCGACTCTCATTAGTCTTAATCATATGCAAACAAAAGGTGGTCAAGCATTCGTTCTTTTAAATTCAAATCCATCAACAGTGAAGAAGGACCCATTGTGGTTTAATACAGTTAACAGTAAAAAAAAGTACTTCCAATAGGAATGGGTCACAGATGGCTGTTCAAATGTAAAACTGAATCATGGTAGTCAGTGAACACTTATAAGATTTTCTTTGATATTCTGAATAATCAGTTCAAGTCCGATGTTTTTGCATCTCTATATTTCTTAACTGAATGCAGTTCCCATATGGTTACAGGTTTAAAGGACCACATTATCCTTAATGCTGCACTGCGACACATTCAAAAGTCCGTGTCCTTCAATGCAATGTAATTGATACTAATTTAACTTTTGTGGTACCATAGTATATATGTTTAACACCCATAAACTTTTAGAAATTACTCACAATCACTGGATGATGTCATCAGTGATGTCACTGATCATGTCATGAGTGGTGTATTATGCGAGGTCATAAGCAGTGCATTGCGGGGGCGTAAGTTATAGTTAGCTCAGGTAACTGTAACTGGTGAATTTCAGTGATTTTGTGCGAGTGAAATCTGAGACTAACTATATCAACCCTGTAACCTTTGGTTTTTTTCAATGAAAAAAATATATATATGGCAATAACAGTGATGGATCAATTAGCAGTTGTTATAAGTTAACACTTGTTTCCTGAGCTAAACATTGGGCAAGCCGATGTTATGCTATTTTCACTGTGTTTACATGTTCAGAAATTGAGAAAATAAATTTTTTTGCACTGCTATTGTTTTTTTATTAGGCAGGTAACAACATATTGTAAAATGAATTTGCTCTACGTTCTTTTTAAAGCTTTTTCATAGTCTTTGTTAAATCTCTAGCATACAAAGAAAATATTTCCATTAGCAAAGATTTAGCATTCCGTTCACTCTGTTTTTGTTTTAGCACAAAAATCACTCTGTAATATGAACTGGAGTAAAATATGTTTGCTACACTAGCAGCAAAATGCTGCAAATTGATTTGCCCTGCTTTTGTTATTGCCCAATTTCTGGTAAGGGGGCCCTGGTTACTACGGCCACAGAGTACTTTGTGTGTATGGCAGACATACTATAGTGCTTGAAGCGGAATTTAATCACAGTCGCCTTTTGCTGCTGTGCAAGCGAAAACCGCCTGCTGTTGTACTTGAAATCCTCACTAGATTCCAACATGTTTATTAACAAGTTTGCTGGTCTCATGCATGCATATATGGAAGTGGAAAAGACATGAATGAAATCTGTGCAGACTGTGCTTATACTGCTTTGGGTTTGCTATGCACAAGTCACAGTATATACACTTTGAAGACATGGAAGTGCGTCATTTGGTGAACAGAGATGTGCTGCTACAACCATACTGACCTTACTCTGAATTTTCATAAATGTACTTTTTATGTATTTGCACTAGTCAGTAAAATATGCTAGCCAGAGTCGTATTAGTGGAGTGAGTTATAACATCAGTTGTTCATAATTTAACTCAGTATACTCAATGCAAAATACGGTGTTTGCACTGAATGAGCCATTCCCTGTCATATCATAAAGACTAAGGGGCTGATTACGAGTTTGGCGGTCTTGGAGCGGGCCGCCACATAATCTGGCTGCCCGCCGTATTCCGATTAGAATATAGGTCGGGCGGTTCTGCGGCGGCTGGCCCACGTGGTGCCTTTCAAAGGCTCATATGTTAGCCTTAGAAAGGCAGCGCCGTGGAACCGCCACAGCACGTTCCAGCATGGCATGGACTATGAAGTCCATTCCGTGCTGGCACAGGGGGTGTATACAGACAGGGGGGCACACTATGTGCCCCCTGCATGCATCTCCTGGCCCAGAGGCAACAGGGGGTCCTGTAGGGTCCCCTTAGTTTCCTCACCGCCATGAAAACTGTAGCAGTGAGGAAACTCGTGATATGCTTGGTGGTGCCGCAGCGGCAATGCCAGCATATTGTAGGTCTCAGACTGCTGCAAGACCGCCAGAGATCACGGATCCCTGGCAGTAGCAGTGGTCCTATTGCAGTGCGACCGCCAAAATCGTTAATCAGCGGACGATTACCCCCTTGGTAAAGACTGTGAGTGCAGCATCTAGTGTGTGTACCTATTGCATGTGTGCAGCTGCATCAGTTGTGCTTTGTGTGACGACCTCTATCCTGCACTGTGTTGCATGACCCATGTGGGCAACTTGGCACTAACATTTTTCTGCTGCACGTTCAAGGTGATTCCACCACTGGCATTTGTCTAGCTCAGGTGTGTCTAAAGCTGGCGTAGATCCGACCCATCTTGACCTATGTTGAACATCTTTGTTCTAGCTGATGTGTAATAAAATCCTGCCTAACATCTTGCATCGCGGGGCTCGCTGTTCCAACCCTTATTTTGTGTATTTTGTCTTCTGCTTGTCATTGAACCTGTGGAGAAGAGAGCAGTTTTATTATGGGATTCGCTATGTCTTGTGTGACATCAGGTTGCGTTTTTCCTTCTTGCTCAGTAAACTGTCAGTAAACTGTCCTGTGTATTGTGACATAAACATCACGCAGTGGCGGCCGGTGCAGGTAAGAGGGGTGAGGCGGGGTGGGGTGGGGAGCGGAAGTCAACAGATGACGGGATAGGTAAAACTAAATTAAAAAGAAAAAACTACTTACCTTGCGCTCGCCACATTGCCGACTTGGCGATGCGGCAAGCACAAGGTAAGTCGTTTTTTAATTATTTTTTTATTTAATTTGACCTATTGTCATGTTCGCACGTACCGGGGAGAGCGTACTACGGTTGCCTGTCTAGTTATTGTGCTCTCCCCCATACGTGCAGTACCGCGGGTCACCACACGATCACATCCGGGTGACACCACATAAAACTCCCTTGGATACGGCACCTGGTGCTTCTGATTAAGTTGCAGCGTGTAGAGAGTCGGACTCCGTATCTCCGCCGGACCTCGGTAAGAACCTTTCCTTATATCACTTCTACGGAGACTTCTTCCCTGCAGGCATCCTGTATGCTCCCACCGCATCACCGAGCCTCACGCAGCCCCAGGAGCCTGTTAGCGCAGATGCGCTGCTCCTCGTTTGAGAAGGACGAAGCCTTCTCCCTTTCATTGCCAGCATTCCCGGTGAGCGCAGGAGCGCGTCACCACCTTTTGCCCCTTACCTCAGCTAACAATCCCGGTGAGCGCAGGAGCGCATCACCACCTTTGCCCTTTTCCTCATTCACTGTTCCCGGTGAGCGCAGGAGCGCATCACCACCTTTGCCCTTTTTCTCAGTCACTGTTCCCGGTGAGCGCAGGAGCGCGTCACCACCTTGCCCCTTTTCTTTGGTCATCATCTGGGTGAGCGCAGGAGCGCGTCACCGCCTTTGCCCTTGCCTACATTCCGGTGAGCGCAGGAGCGCGTCACCGCCTTTGCCCTTGCCTACATTCCGGTGAGCGCAGGAGCGCGTCACCGCCTTTGCCCTTGCCTACACCCCGGTGAGCGCAGGAGCGCGTCACCGCCTTTTGCCCTTGCCTACACCCCGGTGAGCGCAGGACCGCGTCACTGCCTTTGCCCTTGCCTACTCCCCGGTGAGCGCAGGAGTGCGTCACCGCCTTTGCCCTTGCCTACTCCCCGGTGAGCGCAGGAGCGCGTCACCGCCTTTGCCCTTGCCTACACCCCTGTGAGCGCAGGAGCGCGTCACCGCCTTTGCCCTTGCCTACACCCCACTCGCGTGCCACTGTTACCAGAAAGCGACGACACTGAAGTGTTCCTTCTGTAAACTATTGTTCCCTGGAATCCTCTCCTCCCCAGTTCCCCTGGTGCCCCGTGAAGGGACGCCTGCTGTCTAGTGCAAGAAACTGGGTTACGGACGCACCTACCGGAGGTTCAAATCTTCAAGAGCTTACTTTCAGGTGACCATTGCAACTGTCCCTAAACCCTTCCCCTGTCTAGTGTGTGGGTGTATACGTGACTAGTTGACAGGGTAGTGATTGTTTGTTGGTTGTCATTCTAGGCTGCCGGTCCAGAAAGACAACCGTCTCTTTGGGTGTTACTCTTCACCTCAGCACTCCACACGGTACACCACCCTTTGAGGATTCCTTCCCCCAGTCTTCACCAATCCCCGGTCTGGTACCAATTCAAGGTAGGACAGGGAAATAGGTGGGAGACGGTGGAGGTGGTCCATGTCATCCCCGCGAGACTACTCTACCGGCAGAAGGTAAGGCTGATAGAGCCCTGACACCTATCCCGTCGTATGTAGACTTCCGCACACCCCGCCCTACCGCTCTTACCTGCGTCGGCCACCACTGCCATCACGTCTGGTTTACCAGCACATACACTGACTCATGAGGGTGCTGATGTGCATCTGGTGACATGTTTTAGATATTTTGTAAAGTTTCCCATTGGTCTTGTTTAGTTGAGTAGTATTTCAGATACACTTTCGGACATTATTTGGAAGCAATCTTGTCCAACCTTTTTCTGTGCTGACAGTGTCAGATACATACTTAGCCTGCGTGTCAGTGTCATGCTGTTTCTGCAGAGTGCCCTTGCCTACGTATGGGTTTACCTTTATGGGAAGGCTCTTGTAATTTGCTTCTGGGATGCGGTCTTTTTTTTTGTTGCTAATAACTTTGAGGCTGTTTGATGAATCATCTCTAAACTTTCCCAAAAAAGGCTTATCCACCTCAGCTTCTTCCTGGAAAGTTTTGGGGTGATCCATCAAGCGCAGGCGATAAAAAGGGGGGCAAGGTGGGGTCCCAAAACACTTTTATCCCCATTCAATTTCTGCTGGGAAAATCTAACAGAGATACAGAGAAAACAGTTGAACAAAATTACACCAAATTTGGGAGAAAGCTAGATCTTTCCACAGAAAGCGTGTTTTTTTGTGATTTGGTGTAAATCATCTGGACTGTTGGGATAAAATTCAAATGTTCTAGCCCTCTGATTGGCTGAGGGGACTTTTTCAGAGCGAACACTATGTTTGGCCAGATGCAACATTTAAAGAAATGTTGCGGCGGCCATTGCAGAACTCGAGGACTTGGTCCTCTGTCCTGAAAGGTTTTTGAAAAAGGACAAAAGTGGACATGGTATGGATAACTCTCCCCTCTCCTCTGCCCCCAGGCCCAAAATTTAAAGAAACATTTTTGGGGGGGTGGGAGGGGGGTTGTCACAGTGAACATTCTGGACACCCGAGGGAGTCTTCCAAGGGACTGGGAAAATGAATGACAAAAAATAAATTGGGGTGGGTTTCCATGGGGGTAGGCCTCCCATTGGGGGGTGTGGGGGGGCTGCAGGGTCTGGCACCAGATCAGACCGGCCTCAAGCCAGACCCTGTGCCCAACTCCAAAGCCCATGCATGGTGTGGCTTTGGCTGCCCTCTTGGGGCAGAAAGTCACTGAACAAAACAGAGTTTAAAGCAATGTTATAGTTTGGTATGGTAGTAATATCTTGCTTTTCATTATATAAAAACTCAGAAACTCACTGAAAAAAAGACAAAGGTTAAAGTAATGTGATGGTTAGGTGAAAATGTCAGGTAAAACGTAACAATTTAACTAAAAAAAAAACCATTGAAATTCACCAGCTATAGTTTTCCGAGCAAACTAGAACTAGTGCTCCCCACCATGTTCTGCTTATGACCTCACAGATTGCACCACACTTGACATATTCAATGATGTCATAGATGACATCACAAATAACATCTCATATGACATCATTGATAACAGCACTGGGCATGGTGTAACTTTGTGACCCCTCTGATACCCAACTCCTGGCAACGATGTATTTTTGGCTCACTATCTGGCAGATAAAGGATATGTTTTACGTTTTTTAAGTCTGTATTCTATAGTAACTGCATCATTACATTTGAAAAGGCTCCATAACTTTGGGCCATAGGTGGCCATTGACACTATTTAGGACATTCCTTTTTGAAATGCTTATTTGTATTTCTGTGTTTCATATCAAAATACATGACAGCTAGATTTTAAATTGAATCTGCAATTTTGTTGCATTTTCTTACCAAATATGATGTTGCATTTTCTGCATTTGTTGACCCAAGCTATTATCTCTAATTCGAAAAAAGATAAAAGGCCAGTTTGAAATCCTAAGGGAAGCGTGAAAGAGTATGAAAGAGAAAGGGAACAGGAAATATATAGCAATACACTGGAATAAATGTCACTGAATGGATTCACGTTTCTGTAATACCAATGAGGCTTTGTCTCAAGGGATGTCATATTTGTTAGCTATTCCAGACAGTGAGCAACAGATCATTTCCTGTTTCACCGAGTGACAGAGGCATGCTTTGCTACTATTGTTTAAGTTATCCAGGTGATTTGTAACCATAGGCACGCTGTTCTGTCTCTGGTCTTTTGAATTGCTAGTTTATTTTTTCCTTATTTACTTGCCTCATATTGCTGATTACACTGTACCCAACGCAGTTTTTTACTGGGAATTGGCTTATATGTTTATGTCTCCACTTGTATCTCCGTTGAGTAATAAAATATTTTCCATCACATGTTTTAATAATTTCTATCAAGTATCACAGAGCTATATGCTCCACTCCATTTAGGGGTCATGTTTAGGCTGCGTCATGCGGTTAGAGATGTCAGAAGCAAATTGCCCAATCTAAATGTCACACTTAAATTCTTTTGGGTCAAATGGTTGGGGAAACCCCAGCATTTTTTTCTGTACGTAACTAAGTTTGCATTCTAGGCAGGTTACAGACATAGTACTATTGCAGTTAGTTTTCATCAAAACATTAGTTCCTGACTCTCCTGTTCTTCTTCATACATTTTGCAGTTCATGTATCAATCTTTTCACTTCGATACCCAATAGCAAAAACAAGAATCTAAAGCCGTTGGTCCCATATTGGGCAATGGGGGCTAACAGTCAATGTCATCATGAGTCATGTTGACTCAGCCTGTGATCTGCTCCCAAAGTTAAATTTTGTTGCAAAAAAATAAATAAAATCTGGAGCCACCTACCAGATGGCAGAATAATGGGCAACATGCAACTCGAGAATTGCCTCAAACTCACTACTATTGTTAGAAGTAATTACATCATTTCTTATTTTCTGTCTTCGAGGCTTTGTCCATTGAATTTTTGGGATTATACAAATTGTGTCTACAAGTTAGGCTTAGATATCTTGATGTGAACAAACCAGGACAGTGACAGAGCACAACAAATATTAATGGCACGCTTCAGAGGTGGGTGATATGAAATCAAATTTTGGCTTGTCCATATTTTGACCCAGTCCAGCATTGGCTTTAGCTTTATCTCATGTTCTATCTAATGGCAGCCCCCTCTAGCCAAAGGGGTTAGTCATTGTTCTTTGGGGGTAAATGAATTCATAACCAGAGGATGGTAGTTTGTGTAACCCCAAAGTTCTGCAAAATATAGATCAGTAAGAGCTTGTGAACGTTTGACACCTAAGGTAGCTTCGGCAGATGCAAATGTAATTTTTAGTAGATCAAAGTTATAGATATCTTTTTTCAAGAAAACTTGCCAAAAGGATATTATTTACGTGGTTAATTTGGCAAATCCAAACTGAAATTAGTGTACTTACATTTAAGCATGATTTGTTTCCAAGGACAGGTTAGTTTTTGTATATAAAGTGCTCATGGGGAGGCCTTCCATATGTTTCTAGTGTTGCTTAGAGGCTCATCCTGGCATATCCAATTCTGGGGTAGACCGTGCGGGTGAACCTTCAGTGTCTGATGGTCTACATTTTCCTAATACCTATGAAATCCTCACAGAGCACAGACTAATTGTGAGGCACGATACCTACCCCGTCTCTGCATATTTCCATTGAATGTGCATCAGTAATGAAAGCTCTAGTATGTTTTTGTCAGTGCTTGAGAGGGTGAGCGAAGCAAGTTCAAGACATGTTTATTACACCCAAATACAATAGTACTTTTCCGTAAACAATGGGAAGGATCACTGAGTTTTAATGGTGGGTAGCTATGTCTTAGTCCGTCTAAGATGTGAATTATTTCTAAATATCCAGTCTTGGATAGCAAAGCATTTAATGTGAGTAATTGGATCGTGTTCTAGGCAGAGGTGTGGCTTACACACGAGACATCCTTACTCACAGAAAAAAACTGCTTGTGATCTACAAAGCTTTTTTTCTTTGAATAAGCACCTTACTCTTGGAAAGACGGGGGTAATTCACACTTAAGCCTGGAAAAAGGCACACCTGCTTTCAGAAAATGCCCTGTTTGTATATCAGGCCTGCATAGGCAGGTGTAATTCAAACCTAAGACAAGAGAAAGAGGCAACATATTCACAGAAAAAAACGTAGTCACTCAAGCCCAATGTGTCTGGGGTTGGCTGATTGAAGGAGTGAGTCTCTGTCCCCGCCTCCAAAACTGCAGCACAGAGACTATGAGTGTTCTGTTGCAGACCAACCTTTGAAAGTGGCCTGAGAAATATCTGTGGGTGCACACTGTTGCAACGACCACCTTTTTCCTGCATTCTTTTACTACAACTTTATTAAATGAGCGACAAAAGCCACCCATGGCAATTTGTCTTTTATAATGCACCAGCTTGTGCTACTCCTCGACTGCGGCAGGCTTCTTTGAAGCAATACTGAATTGATATCCTGCAGAACTGTGGCTCTTCAGAAGGCGTTTGGGAATTACTAATACAATTCAGGGTACATCAAGTGAATGTCCCAGGCATGATCGTCCTGACTCCACCCAACTGAGGTATTTGTTTCCTAAGTCAAGGTGTGGGTCTGGGGTAAGACCTATCTATCCTTCAATAAACGTTCATGCATTATCTGAATAAAATCTTACACATGCCCTGGCATTGGCTCTTAGCAAGGGAAACAATTACTTCTATAGGACAGAATTGTTCAAAATATATTATAATTTTGAGGAGAGGGTCACTTTAGTTTTGCAGCGTGAATCTTTCTGGATTCACTATGCTGTGCATTATTCCGCCATCACAAAAACTAAGAAGTAATACGTTTTTCATTGCTGTTAGTATAAATAAGTTCAACTGTCTTGTTATTGCCAGAGTTTGTGGAAGGTTAGCCAATCCTAATCCAAGGAAAACAAGATCTTCCCTACTATTTAGTCAACACAACTTCAAATTTAATTTCCTAGTGCCAAAGTTAATAAGTTGTTTATAAAAGCATCAATACATTTACGGTCAGCCAATGGAACTGGAGAGGTACTCGTGCCTTCCAAGTAGGCAACATCCACAAACTCTGGAAGGAACCTTCACATGTGCTCTGACAATCTGTGCTCATGAACACACCTGGTATGAGTCACTAGCTCGCAGCCATTTGCACTTCTAATGTTGCCTGCAGAATAGGCATTGGATGTCCTAGTATGCGAGGACCGGAACACCCATAAATCCTTAGCTTGTACCCCGGATAACGTATAGTTTCTTACCTGTCAGTGTAGTTTTGCAGCTTGAAGACTTTCTGGATTCACTATGCTGTGCATTATTCCGCCATCTTGTGGTTGGGTCCGGAATTGTAGTATTTTCTCTCTTTCTTCTTCTTTTTTTTTTCCCGTGGCCCAGGTGGGCGGCGACGTCCCACCATTTGGTGTCCCACCATTTGGTCTCCCACCTTTGGTCGCCATCTTCAGATTCATTTTTCCGCCGTTGGGTCTGGATCGTTGCCGAAGAGTTCCAGAAGTTTTGGAAGAGGAATCAAGGAAAATCGAAGAAAAACAACGAAAATCAGTTTCAACTACACCGGACTACAGGTCAAGTAACCGGGACGACGAGGGAGAAGGTTTACAACCTAGATCTCGACGTTCTACAAAGAAAGCGCTCGCAGGGGGCTCCCTGAGCGCAGGTATGGACAAAACACCGTTCAAGTTTTGCACCAACTGCCACCACAAGTACGCCCAGAAGGACCAGCATCCAGTCTGCAACCTCTGCTTGCCGCTCGACCACAGCAGCGAAGACTGCAACGCGTGCTCGGCGTTTACACCCAAGACCCTCAGAGTGAGGGAAAGGCAGAGAAGGGCGAACCACAACATGCAGGGGCAGGGACCACCTCCATCGCTCCGAGACCTGGGCCTCTCCAGTGGAGAGGAGGACAACATCGCCGAAGGACCGGAGGACTGCGCAGTCGTCGAGGTCCATAAGAAAACGTCGAAGGAGGTAAGGGAGTCGTCGACCCCTAAACACTCGAGCGACACCCGAAAGGGTGAAGCTAAAGCCCCGAGCGACACTCGTAAAAGTGAAGCTAAGTCCTCGAAGGGAGCATTGCCGCCGAAACATTCGACGAAGGCAACAGCAACCAAGGACAGTCAGCCGAGCGGATCCTTCGAAAAGGACTCACAATCGGCAAGAGCCCTCGAAAAACCAAGGGCGTCGAAGGTTGCCCCCAAAAAGGACACCTTGGCGCCGAGAAAGGAAGGGCAGACATCGTCGTCGACGGCCCCGAAGAGAGTCGCTCCAGCCCTCAACGCCGAACAGGCACACGAGATGGAGAGGAAGAAGAGGAGGCTCGAGACCGAAATGGCGAGCATCCTGCAGCGGAAGAAGGAATTCGACCACTAGATGAGCCAATACTCCATCCTGTCGAGACCCGCGCTCGAGGTCGAAATAAACGACGAGGACGCCGAAAACACCCGAACCGGTCGAGGAACAGGGGGACGAAGACTATTATTTCGAGGGAGAAGGCGATGAAGATCTGCAATCCTACCGGGACTCGACATCCTCGGAGGCACAAGACCTGGAATGGCAAGACCTCGACGCAGAATCGCCGGAAGAAGGGGTAGACACTTACCCTTCGAGGCCCTCGCCGCCAGACGACATTGGGGTCTACAACATGGTCGTCCAAAAGGCTGCACAAACCTATGGAGTAAAAATGGAAGAGGAGAAGCCAAAGGCATGTTTCCTCCTGGAGACTCTACTGCCTCAACAAACCAGGAGCCAATTCCTACCCATGCTCCCTAGTGTGCTGGATCAAGGAAGAGAGGCCTTTAGGGAACCAGCAGTATGCAAGGCTGTGACTCCGAGAACGGAGAAGAAGTATAAACATTCTTCACAGGACCCTGCATACATACAAGGATTAGTGCCAGCCGACTCCATAATTACAGCAACGGCTAGGAAGAGGGCCAATGTGCCCACTAATGCCGGACCACCTCCAGACAAGGAGAGTAGGAGGATGGATCTTACAGGGAGAAAGGTGGAGAGAAATGCGGCAATCCATTGGCGCATCGCAAACTCCAACGCCCTGATCAACAGGCACGCATACCAACACTGGGATGAAGTGGGGCAGCTCTAAAGCATCTACCAGATCAGTACCAACAAAGGGCAGCTCACCTGGTAGAAGAAGGCAAAAGCATGGCGAACACATGCTTGAAATCAGCCTTGGATGCTACAGAGACGTCCAGCAGACTAATGATAATAGGGGTGACCGAGAGGAGACATGCATGGCTCAGAATTTGTGGATTCAAGCCAGAGGTGCAAAGTAACATCCTAAATACACCCTTTAACGGTGAACAACTGTTTGGCACACCAGTTGACAAGTTAACGCAGCTCAAAAAGGACAACGAGACAGCAAGGTCCATGGGAGCGCAGCAGTTCAGAGGGATGAGAAGAGGGACACCCACGAGAAGGCCGGGCGGTAGAGGAGGCAACGTGCCTGCCACATCGCACCCGACGTTCCAGCAAGGCTATCAAAGGAACAACCAAGGCCAGCAGCAGCAAGGACAGCAGCAGCAAAACTGGCAGTACCAGCCCCGGGGCCAGTCCTTTCTAGGGCGCGGAAACGGACGAGGACAAACTCATAGAGGAGGCCAACAGCCCACCTCCAAGTGACTTCACCATCAAGCCAACAACCACCCTAGCAACACCTCGGGGTGGGGGCAAGGACAAACTGAAAAACAAAAACCTGACGTTCCACAAGAAACAGTCCCTCGAACATACAACACCGGTAGGAGGCAGGATAAAGAACTTCCTCAAGCAGTGGAGGAAGGTCACTACAGACAAATGGATACTAAACATCATACAATACGGATATTGCATAGAGCTGGAAAACAACCTCCAACAATAAAACCAAGAAACAAGGCTCACTCAGCAAGGGAACTTTCGCTCTTGCAGCTGGAGGCGAAGGAACTGCTCAGCAAAGAGGCGATAGAGGCAGTACCGCACAACCAAAGGAACAAAGGGGTTTACTCAACTTATTTCCTCGTGCCAAAGGTGGACGAAACACTAAGACCTATCCTAGATCTGAGATTCTTAAACAAATTCATAAGAACTCAAAGATTCAAGATGACTTCCCTACAGGAGGTAATACCACAAATACAACAAGGGGATTACATGGCAACTATAGATCTGAAGGATGCGTACTTACACATCCCCATCAACCACAGGCACAAACGTCTACTAAGGTTCGTGATCAACCAGACTCACTACCAGTTCACAGTACTGGCATTCAGACTCAAATCCGCACCAAGGGTGTTTACAAAGTGCCTAGCAGCAGTAGCAGCGCACCTACGAAGGCAAGGAATACACGTATATCCCTACCTCGACGACTGGCTCGTAAAGGCAAGCTCGTACAGCCACTGCAAAGAACACATCCAGCAGGTCGTACAAACACTGAGCCAACTGGGTTTCTCAATTCATTAGGAAAAATCGTCAACCGGAGCAGATCAAGATATTCTTAGGGGCCGAGATCAACACCATACAGGCCAAAGTGTTCCCCAGCAGGAAGAGAACATTGGCGATACTGAAGGAAACACGTCCTTACCGTAAGGGGCAAGTTCTGACAGTGAGGACGGTGAGCAAGTTAATGGGAATGATGGCGTCATGCATCCACCTAGTCCAAAATATCTGACTGCACATGAGACCATTCCAGGAATGGATTCAGCAGCAATGGTCACAGGCAACAGGGAGTTGGGAAGATCTTGTGGTTGTCACACACGCAGTGCATCAGGAAATGGCGTGGTGGAACAAGGAAAACATATCACAGGGGAAGCCATTCACACAACCAACTCCAACAGTGACCATCACAACAGACGCCTCCCAGCTGGGGTGGGGCGCACACATGAACGAGCTCAAGGTGAGGGGTCTATGGTCGCAGCAAGATGCGGTCAGACACATCAACTACTTGGAGCTAAAAACTGTATTCCTAGCCTTAAAAGCCTTTCAGAAAGAGCTGTACGGAAACAGGGTGTTGGTCCAAACAGACAACACAACCACCATGTTCTACATCAACAAACAAGGAGGAACACAATAAGAGGCACTATCAGGGCTAGCACAGGAAATATGGAGATGGGCCATTCCACTAAAAATAGACCTACTGGCGATGCATCTCCCGGGGAAGGACAATGTGGAAGCAGACCGACTCAGCAGGCACACATCCCTGAGGGTGCACTTGGCTGCGGTAGTGGCCTACACAAGAGGAGAGACAGGGGAAAGTTTCTTCACCTCTCAAGTTGTGAAAAGATTTCTGGAAGGGGCGAAAAGAATCGCACCCCCAAAGAGGATGCCAGCACCAGCATGGAACCTCAACGTAGTGCTAACTCAATTGATGAAGGCACCCTTTGAACCTATTCACAAGACTACACTGCACATGCTCACACTAAAGACAGCCTTCTTAGTGGCTATCACGTCACTACGAAGAGTAAGTGAGTTGCAAGCGCTGACACTCCAAGAGCCCTACTTGCAAATACAGAAGGACAGGATTGTAATGAGGACGGACCCACACTTCATGCCAAAGGTGGTGTCTCGGTTCCACATTAACCAAACAATCCAAATACCAAGTTTTTTCCAAAAACCTTCCACACGAACAGAAAGGGCGCTGCACACACTAGACGCCAGAAGGGCTGTAATGCACTATATAGAGAGGACAAAGGAGTGCAGGAAAACAAAACAGTTCTTTGTCTCCTTTGCCAGCAGTTTTCTGGGACGACGAGTCACCAAGAATACGATTGCACGATGGATTGCGCAGACAATTCAACTCTGCCACAAGCAGGCAGGACAACAGTTACAAGGAGCAGCTCAAGCTCACTCAACAAGGAAGAAGGGAGCAACAATTGCGTTTCTAGCGAACACACCTATCCAAGACATTTGCCAAGCGGCAACATGGTCTTCAGTGCATACGTTCACTAAGCACTACTGTGTGGATATTCAAATGAACAAGGAAGCGCAAGTGGGACAGAAGGTCTTACAACACATTTTCAGTAACCAATGCTCATCTTCCACCCAGCCACCGCAATAAGGACAAAACCGCTACTAAGTCTATGCACAGCATAGTGAATCCAGAAAGATTCACGCTGCAAAACGTATAGTTTCTTACCTGTCGGTGTAGTTTTGCAGCTTGAAGACTTTCTGGATTCACTAGCGATCCCACCCTCCTCCGCCAGAAAGATGAGACATGAGGATAAAGGACGCTAAATTGCATACATAGCTAAAGGGATCAAGCAAACAGAATAAAAACAATAATAAAAAAAAAAGAATCCGAAGATGGCGACCAAAGGTGGGAGCTTCCGCAGGAAGCGCGTCGACGTCACGAAGGACACCAAATGGTGGACGTCGCGCCCACCTGGGCCACGAAAAAAAAAAAAAAGAAGAAAGAGAGAAAATACTACAATTCCGGACCCAACCACAAGATGGCGGAATAATGCACAGCATAGTGAATCCAGAAAGTCTTCAAGCTGCAAAACTACACTGACAGGTAAGAAACTATAACGTTATCCGGGGTACAAGCTAAGGATTTATGGGTGTTCCGGTCCTCGCATACTAGGACATCCAATGCCTATTCTGCAGGCAACATTAGAAGTGCAAATGGCTGCGAGCTAGTGACTCATACCAGGTGTGTTCATGAGCACAGATTGTCAGAGCACATGTGAAGGTTCCTTCCAGAGTTTGTGGATGTTGCCTACTTGGAAGGCACGAGTACCTCTCCAGTTCCATTGGCTGACCGTAAATGTATTGATGCTTTTATAAACAACTTATTAACTTTGGCACTAGGAAATTAAATTTGAAGTTGTGTTGACTAAATAGTAGGGAAGATCTTGTTTTCCTTGGTTTAGGATTGGCTAACCTTCCACAAACTCTGGCAATAACAAGACAGTTGAACTTATTTATACTAACAGCAATGAAAAACGTATTACTTCTTAGTTTTCGTGTACTTATTTTAGCAGAGAATGACGGCTATTAATTGTAGATTCTGGCAGAACCCATCTGCCAAAAAGAGACCCATTCTTTAGCAACCTATTTGCCAATTTGCAGCATGCTTGTGCTCCGTTGGTAGGCGGGTACTTAACAGTTGCAAGAAAGGTGGATATATTCATACCGAATCCATATTCTCCATGGCAGGCCTGGAAATGCACACTGCTCCCCACTGCAGCCTGACATCTCGCACTGCCAGGCTGCAGTATTATACATGGTGCAGTCTAGGCCACATCTCATTTAATGTTGGTCTGCACACTACGACAACAACTTGAGCCATCATAGCGCCTTTATCACGGGTGAGGGTGCTCAGACGGCTGTGAGCCATCCTTTTTCAAGCCACCCTCAATGTATCCGAGCCGGTGTGGAAGCAAACTTCATACAGGTCGGTTATAAAGCTACATGGGCAGGTGGAGTACTGCATTCTTTTGCTAAGATTAGTGACTCTTCGTCCTGGTATCTGGTCAAACCATGAGAGTTTCTGTAGTATGACCCACATACTGCTGAAAAACAGGATTTTAAACACATGAAAATAATATAGACTTGTATTCACATAAAAAATGTATCAGAAAATTGGAGAAAAAAATGAAGACTAAAAGGAAATATTTGTTTTTAAATTGCCAATAATTATGTATCATATAGGTGCTGTTGAGGTGCTTTTGTGCATTTATCTGTATTTGTGTTCCCACCCTTTGTGTACTCTCATTGGATAAAGATGTTGATTGAATTTTTGCTCTACAGCAAAAAATACAGGAAATGTATATTTAGAAAACTTCAAACACTCCAGAATCATCAAACACACAACAATCTGTGCATCTATGGAAAATTCTTTCTCCTTTTCATCCTAATGTTCTTTTTGCTAAGTTCTGCTTCCTGCCTCGCCTAGCTGGTTTTCCCATTATTCTTTCATCCTATTTTCAAACTCACCCAGCGCTTCCTGGAAGACACACATTATGTAATTAACATCATCAAAACAACTAGACCTGATGTCCTTCTTCAGTGAAATCACACATTGTTTTTCATTTTGTAACATTTTTCAAGGTATTTGATATTGCCAGGACCTTCAGTAATCCAAAGATTACGTTTGCAACACTTTAACCTGTTTGAAATTCTAGTTTTCAGTGAACATTTAGATATCTACTGAACTGTAATAGAAAGGAAATCATTTGAATTTCAGGTGTAATGTAATGTAAGGTGGGTTTGTAGAGCACTATTTGTCACCCATGAAGGTATCCAGGTGCTGAGTAGGTAAGTTTAGGTGTGTGGTGATTTTGGGCCTGAATACAGGCAGTCTCGATGGTCCGGCAAGAAGGCTAATTGAATAGCCAGGTCTTCAGCTTCTTGTGGAATTCGAGAAGTGTGGAGGAGACCCTGATGTGTTGGGGGAGGTCATTCCAGTATTTGCTACTTGGTAGAAGAATGATCAGCCTACCGTTCTGCTCCTGTGTGTGCTGAGTGAAGTTGTCAGGTGGGTTGGTGGGAGTGAAGCCAGTGATTGAGGTATGCGGGTCCCTTTTTGTGTAGAGACATGAATGCGTGTGTGAGAAATTTGAACTGGCAGCACTTCTGGATGGGGTGCAGTGGAGCTCTCTGAGGCGTGATGTGTGTTCAGTGTGGGAGGTCGAGGATGAGTCTGGCGGTGGTGTTTTGGATGGTTTGAAGCCTATGAAGAAGTTGGGTTGGGTTTTGTAACTTGTTTGTGCTGATTAATGCTGCCCATTATTTTCAGGTTATTTTTGTATTTAGCTTGTAAAATGCCATTCGTGTTTCTGGTGGACAGTAATAGTCCAATGACTAAAACCCATACAACTAAACCACAAAAAGTGGAAATCACACAATCTCAAAAATATCAAACTCCCACCCATTGAGGAGACGGTAATGGCTAAAGTGACTGAGAGTATGTCTTCTTTGAGCTAAAATATTTCCATAGAAATAAAGTCCCTTAATGATTGATTGAAAACTGACAGTAACCAGAAAAGTTCCTTGAGTATTCAGTCATTGCCAGAAAAACCAGGTGCTCCACAGTTTAAACTAGGGACTTGTTAAATACATCTCATTCTACAACAAAAAATTCTCCTTTGTAATTATCGAAAGAAAAGATGTTCTTACCAACCAGAGCGCTACGAGACGCTCACCCTTAGGGCCGCTCCCAAATGTACTCTTGAATATCAAGAACATTGTGGCACAGTAATATTGTGGACAAAATATCAAGGGACAAAATATCGACAGGTAAGTGCACAGAGGGAAATATAGATTTACTATTCTTTTCTCCACATATCTTCAAGGTACTTAGATGTGGAGTTGCGTATAGAAAATCTCGGCATACTTACCTTTTGATATTGGGTCCCTCAATATTTGGTCCCCGATATTAGTGTCTTAGATATCCTGGACTCGATATTCAGTAGCCACACCACTGTTCTCAGCTCTCAGTGATCACCCAAGTTACAAGGGCAATTGCAAATGCTGTCCACAACATATAAAGGACTAGAATTTGTCTTTAAGAAACTCATTTTGGGACTAAGGACTTTTTATCACTCCCTAGTGAGGTTACCTCATCCTACCCCTAAAAATGAAAGCTCTCAAATCGAAAAATTAGGGGACACTTCATGGTGCTTCAGGCGGGTTTCTCACTCTCCCATGGATAGTCGGAACATTCTTACACTTCGAAGAAGGAAAATTAGGATACATTTTGAGATACTCCTGCAAACTCAGGACACCTGCCTTCTATGCTGTTGGGGATTCTACGTTCCAAATATCCAATCACCAACAGTGTGTCTTGGGATAATGGTAACTTTGAATGTGTCATCGGTATGAAAATATGTGTGAGGTGTGTGAAAAAACAGAGGACTTGTCTTCCTGCTGGCACTGTGGACAGGGAAGGAGATAGAATGAGGGTGGGTATGAGGAAACACCAGTGAAGATTAATCAGCAGAGTCTGGTGCCACACCACACTGACTGGCAGTTGTCCAGGACTTTATGTTTGGCCTGTGACAGATTTATCAGGTGGGCACGTCAAAGATTAAGGTGCTCCAAATAACTCACACAGTCCAGCACACACATGTGCAGTGAAGAGGACTATTTCATGTAAAGACAGCTCCTTGGGAAAGGCTATTTTTGTGTCATAGGCATTCAATCCAAAACACGTTATATCTCTCTCTCCCATTGCTGAGGTGGCAGACTCAAATGTTCATACTATCAAATTAAGATTTTCCTAAGCTATTTTTCTAAAGTACCCTTTTCCTTAAAATACTATGGTGGATCACTGACACAATATCGAAATAATAAATATCACGATGCCAAAATATCGTGTCAAAAATATCGATCACAAAGATATTGTTTTTCTATACATATAATGGTAAGTACAACAATATCGAAACAAAAATGTCGTATTACCCTTATATCGAAAATATATACAAAAATATTGTTTTTTACTATATATGTAGTTTAAATAAGTAAAACCTAAATATCTTAACATATAACATTAATATAATGTAAATTAAATATGTTTAAATAATATTGAAAAATATTTCTAAATATTTACTAATTTAAACAAAAACACACACATATATATATCAAAGTGTTTATGTTTATCAAAGTGTTTGTGTACCTACACATATATAATGTAAAACTATTTTAAAAATATAAATTTTAACTTATTTTATTATTGTTTTTAAATTTACCAGTATAGCAATTGTGTATATATATATATATATTTACATACACATACAAAAGTACAACAAATAAACTGCACATTTTTAAAGAATATTTCCATTTTAATTATACTTAAAAAGTAAACAATACATTTTACTAAAAATATCTTAAAGATCACATACATTTATAGTTATAAAAATATACATTTAAATACACAAACACATAATACCAATATATATTTACACAATAGTTATAAAAAAATTAAGCTATATAAATAATAAATATACTATTCCCACTCCAATTTATACAAAAGTAGAGACAGCGTTTAGCTCAGGAGGGGTAAAATGTACTATTCCCACTCCAGTCTGTGAAACAGTAGGGAAAGCGTTGGACTCAGGATGGGTAAAATTGACTATTTTCACTCCAGTCTGTGCAACAGTAGGGAAAGTGTTGGATTTAGGAGGGATAACATTTACTATTCCCACTCCAGTCGGTAATACAGTAGGGAAAGCGTTGAACTCAGGAAAGGTAAAATGTACTATTCCCACTCCAGTCTGTGTAACAGTAGAGAAAGCGTTGGACTCAGGATGGGTAAAATGTACTATTCCTAACCCCAGTGGGTGAAACAGGAGGGAAAGTGTTGGTCTCAGGAGCGGTAAAATGTACTATTCCTTTTCCTGTCGGTACAACAGTAGGGAAAGTGTTGGACTCAGAAGGGGTAAAGTTTACTATTCCCACTCCAGTCTTGCACAACAATAGGGAAAGTGTTAAACTCAGGAGGGGTTAAATGTACTATTCCCACTCCAGTCGGTGAAACAGTAGGGAAAGCGTTGGACCCAGGAGGGGTAAAATTTACTGTTCCCACTCCAGATTGCACAACAATAGGGAAAGTGTTAAACTCAGGAGGGGTTAAATGTACTATTCCCACTCCAGTGGGTGAAACAGTAGGGAAAGAGTTGGACCCAGGAGGGGTAAAATTTACTGTTCCCACTCCAGTCTGTGCAACATAAGGGAAAGCGTTAAACTCAGGAGAAGTTCAATTTACTATTCCCACTCCAGTCTGTGCAACAGTAAGGAAAGTGTTGAACTCAGGAGGGGTAAAATTTACTATTCCTACTCCAGTCTGTGCAACAGTAGGGAAAGCGTTGGACTCAGGAGGGGTAAAATGTACTATTACCACTCCAGTCTGTGCAACAGTAGGGAAGCGTTAGACTCAGGAGGTGTAAAAGTTACTATTCCTACTCCACAACAGTAGAGAGAGAGTAGTTCACTTCAATCAAATAGCATATTTAAACAACTCTATTAACAAAAAATATAAATATTTAAACAGTAAAGTGATATGTCTACATTTTAACAAAAAGTAAACAAATTACAAAATTATTACCTTTTTAAATAATCAGTATCGCTTAAAACAATATATATATTTATTTCATTAAAATACCACACTATATTCTCACAATCTTAACAGCCAGTAATTAAAATGTAATTGAAATAAAAAGCATATCACAATTAATATATTGCAAAATAATTAACACAATTGTTAATACATAAGTACATAATTTTACATTTATTATAAACAACTTCCCACCCTATACCTTTACAAACAAAACAACACACACCTAAAATATAACTTAACAAATATGATAATTTCACAATTTACATAATTATCAATTAAATAATTAACAACAAATTCATTGAGTTATCAAAAAGTATTTCTTAATTAGCTTCTAACCCTGTACCCCTAAAAACCCAGCAACCCACACCTAAAATATATCTGAAAAATTATGATTACACAATATACATAATTAGTTATCAGTTGAATGATTATTAATAATTAACTAATTAATTCATCATTTTAATTAACTTCCCACCTTTTACCCCTACAAACACAACCTGCACCTGAAATATAACTTAAAAAATATCTTAATTACACAATTTACATAATTAAGTAGCTATTAAATATTTATTATTAATTAACACTATTAATTAATTAGAATTAATTTACTTCCCACCCTGTACCACTCCCAACCCCACAACCCACACCTAATACATAACTTAAAAAAATAAATTAATAACACAGTTCACATAATTAATTATTAATTAAATAATTAATGATAATTCGAAGTTAGTTATTAATTGATTATAATTAATTTACTTCCCACCCTCTTCCCCTACAAACTCCACAACCCGCACTTAAAACTTAAAAAAAAACATTAATTACACAATTTACATAATTAATTATCAATTAAATAATTAATAATTAAAAATGTATTATTAGTTCATTATAATTAATTTCCTTCCCGTCCCTCTACAAACCCCACAACCTGCTACGACACTAAAATTTACAATAAACAATTACATAAAATTTAAAAAAAACTAAAAATGTGCAAACTATATTAAAGACATTAACAATAATTATACAAACAATATATAGCATATACAATGAAAACATATACTAAAATACTTAAAAATAATTTTAAAACTATATTATTAACAACAATATTTTTGTAAACGATATTAACAACCTAGATATTTATAACATTGATATTAACAACATAGATATAATCACATAGATATTTTTGACATCTATATTACTTACTTTAGAAAAATCGATATTCTTGTCAATGATATTCCTGCATCACGGTATTTGTGGATCGCAATAGTAAAGATTCAATATTTCTGCATCTCAATATTTTTTACTCTGTATTTTGTCTGAATACCACTTTGGTATTATGTGGTACTTATGCAACAAGCGTCATGAAAGCAAGTTTTCTGGGGAATACATTTCCACTCGTAACTCTCGGTGTGAATCATTCTTAGTATTAGTATAGCTTATGCATGTTCCTCAGAGACTTTGAGGCACTAGCAGTGGCTGGGAGTAGTAACAGCTTCATGTTGTGATCACTGTCCAACCACTTAAAGCATTCCATGCTTGTGCTTGGTGATGGTAAAATGCATTAATGTGCTCAAGAAGTCATTGGAAATGAAGCCCAGAAACGTGAGACTGACGGACAGCATTGTTGTGGTATCAACGTCGTCAGAATTGTTCATTCATTAAATAAGAAAGTTACCAAATGTTGAAAGGGTTTTTTTCATGGACTTCAACCGAGTGACTGTGAATAAAAAGGTAGAAATTAACATTGTAAAGAGGGATACATCTCTTAGAAGTGTTTTCAATCTAATTGCTTCCCTGCCTTATCTTCTCAGGTAGTGCTTAGTAACTACAGCACCTCGGTAAACTGTGATAATTTCAAATAATTTATGTTGGACTCTGTTTTGCGCGCTCATCCCTGGTTCCAATATCTCCCACACTGCCATTGTTAGGCGCTGTGCAGAGCATGACATCACTCGCCTATGCATGGCACACCATCACTGGCCCCACTCTAGTCTGCACCATCGGTTCTCGACTGAGCTGGATTCTGTACAGTGCACTCGATGTCTGGGCCCCACGCCGACTTTCACTACCAGACTGCACGATATACATTATATTACTGGGTCTGTATAAGGTCCCACACTCTCTCTAATTGACTTTCTGCAGCACTCTTCATCAGGAGACCCACATTGCCCCACTCGGTCACTGCAGGAGTCAAAACAGGATCCTCCACCATGGACCCGATACTTCCCTCACTTAAACTGGGAAACCTTTTGTGGCACCCAACAATATTTGGCCTCCAGATTTGACACTGCAACTAGACACTCTGCAGCAAACACCATCTCTGGCCACCACACTGTCCTTCACAATTACTGCAGTGTGGTCTACAACACAGGAATTATTGGCTCCACACTACTACTCTTTCACTGCAGTCTATTTGACTTCACTTTCTCAAACAGTTTGTACTTGACTTTTCGTGACACACTTTATTTCTGCCTCACACTGTCCTTTACGGTCACTTTTAGACCTCATGTGACTCTGTGCAACATCAATTCAATGGCCCTCACACAGTGCCAGAAAACCAGGGCTGAACTCTATGTGGCACTCTCTGTCGCCCACACTTACTGCCGAGCACTGTAGAATCACAGTTTCCTTCGGTGTCATTGTTGAACTACGTGACATGCTTCATCACTGGCCCCACACTTTTTCACATTATCACTGTTGGTTGTGTGTGGCACATGGCATCCCTGACCCCATACTGCACCACGGTATCAGCACTAGAGGTTATGCTGCCTATTCATTACTAAGTTCCACATTATCACTGCTTGATTGTATTCAGAATACTCTATCTCACATCCCCACACTGCCCAGACACTACCTCACTCTATTACTTCTGGATACCATGTGCCATCTCCCAAGACTAGTCCATGTACTCCTGCCATACAGTATCACTGCTGTGCAGTGTGACATTGTGCCCTAAGCTACCACTGCAGCACATCCATTCCTGTCCCCTACCCTGTCCCATATTATCACTTATGAGATCATTGCAACACACCCCATCACTGGACACTAGGGCGGTACACTATGTCACTGTGGGGCTGTATGCAGCACATTAAATCACTGAAACCCAGACTGTCACTTCTGGACTCTAATTGAAGTGCTTTGCCAAGGGCTACACACCACTGTCACTGCAGGTCTGTGTGTTGGACATGGCATCTTTTCCTTGCCACTATGTTTAGGTCGAGCCTACCAAACAGCTCAAGCTTTTTGGCTTCAAAAGACCTGTTGTCAGCTTACAAAAAACTTAAACTGGGCTTAAAGCTAACTATTTGTTGTTGTTTTTTGTCGCTCTCATTGCTTGCTTCTTGGCTTACCTTGAAGACCATGTGTTTGTCCTTCCCCTGGAGCATATCATAGTTGTTTGGGTCTTCCACTGCATATAGAGAACTACTTTTTTTAATTTTTACTTATGTACTCCATGAGAGTGTGTGTGTTTTGCAGCTGTCTCCCTCTTGTGCTACTCTTCTCTGTGCTGTGTGTTGCTCTCTCATCAGTGTGCTTCTCCCTCATGCTCTGTGCTGCTCTTTCTTTCCCATGTGCTTCTTGCCTCCCTATCACTCCCTGTTGCTCTCGTCTGTGTGCTTCTCCCTTCACCCCCCTTGTTCTCTCGTTCGTGTGCATCTTCCCTGATCTTCTTGATGTTCCCTCCCTCTTGTCCTTCCTTGATGTTCCCTCCCTCTTGTCCTTCTTTTACCTCCCCCCACCTGACCTGCTGCTTTTTTAAAAAAAATTTAAGGAAAGCCACCTTTCCCTTCATAAATAAAAGGGCTTTCACACTAGTTCATTTTCATATTATTTTATTTACAGGTGCATCTTGAATCGGTAAATAAAAAATATTTATTTCTGCATCACACTTATGTGTCATGACCCATGCATGCGCTTATAAAATGAGGCAGCCACATCAGTGGGCCTTATTTTCCCTTTTGTTCATGCTGTACAGCATCGTCATCTCTGCTGAAGCTGTACAGCATGAACTTAAAGTTATTGGTGGAGCCAATAGGTTTCAAAGGTGAGGCCTATTGGCTTTGCCAATGTTTGTTTTTAAAGTAATTTCTCGTGCTAATTGAAGTATTGAACTGCTGAAAATTTACGGCACACACGGCTGTTAAGCATAGGCATGTGTTTTGTCCTAATGCTAGCGAATACACTTTACTTTCCTATGGGCTGTCGGTACTTTATGTATGGTCTTTATGTTTGTGAGGTACTTTATGCGTTCATGGGCCGGCTGTTGAAATGTTTGAGTGGTCCGTATAGGTCACAGGGTTGAATCCCAGCAGGGAGATGCAGCCTCTTCTCCTTCAGCCATCAAGCAATTAAGCAACCATGGTTTAGGCTCTAGGAGCTGGTCTTGTCCCAGGGTCTAATTACGACTGTGGCGGTCCATCGGACTGCTATAGTCGCGGTGGCGGTCCGTGGACCACCAGATTGGCGGTCCATCCACATTATTATGAGTACGGCGGTTGGACCGCCACTGGACCGCTGCAACTGACGGGATCCTTGATCCCGCAGCTTTGACGCAGCGGTCTGAGGCTGCAATATGCTGGCGGTGCCGCTACTGCTCCGCCAAGCATATTACGAGTTTCCTCACTGCCCTCCTTTTCATGACAGTGAGCCTGCCATGAACAGGGTGGCGGTGAGGAAACTCAGGGGGCCGTAGCAGGGCCCCTGTCATCTCTGTGCATGGAGTGCATGCAGGGGGGCACATGTTGTGCCCCCTGTATTTTTGTACCCCCTGTTCCTGCACGGAAAGAAATGCACAACATGGAATGGAGCAGGAATGGGCTTCAGCAGTCTCATGGCGGTGCATGTCTAAGGCATACCTATGTGCCTTAGATACGCACTGCTGTGGGACCTCTGCAGCAGGACCACCCGACCTGGATTCTAGTCGGAATCTGACGGGCGATCTGACTACGAGTGGTGGTCGTGCGGCGCGGCACTGGCATGGCAGCCCACTGCAAGACCTCCAAACTTGTAATCAGGCCCCTAGTCCTTAGAGAGCCAGCTCTGGTAAGCCCAATATGGAAGGCCACCAAGCTTATCATACCCAAATGCCAATCTATATTCTCTTTTGCAAAAAAACAAGGGAAACCCAAGGATACAAAAGGGACCAATGGTACGTGCTATTTTAAAGGAACAACGGTCCCTACAAAAACATAGTTAATATCAAATTACTCCAATTAATTTAATAATGACTCAATGTCTTATTCTCAAATTTATTTGAAAAAACATACTTATTGACAATCAAAAATAGTTGGTAGTGCCTAAGAAAGTTTGACAGGGCTGGTTTGTGGTTTTCTGTATTGCGACATACATGGAATAATGTTTGTAAATGTCACTTGGAAATTGCTTGAGTAAAAAAGTTGAAACCTTCTTTGACACTACCCTCTATTTTTGATTGTCAATAAATGTTTTTTTTTTTTTTAGACATTTTAGAATCAGACATTGATTCATAATTAAATTTATTGGTGTAATTTGAGATTAACTATGTGTTTTTCGGTTTGGTTTCCTTCTGCTCCCTCTCGCTCCCCACCTATTGTCCCCAGAGCCCATCTAGAAATTTACCTTCTACCTTCTTCGCACGCTGTGTCTGGGTGGGAG
This sequence comes from Calotriton arnoldi, assembly GCA_963921515.1. Classification (NCBI taxonomy): domain Eukaryota; kingdom Metazoa; phylum Chordata; class Amphibia; order Caudata; family Salamandridae; genus Calotriton; species Calotriton arnoldi. Next base: position 143,680 of record CAWUFW010012819.1, read on the forward strand.
GCTGGGGAGAGTCTAACCACATTGTGAACTGCCTCTTCTTTTTCTCTTTTTTGGAATGCTGCTGTTTATTTAATGTTTGATTTACATGTATTGATTGTTCTTTTTCGTAATTGTTCATAGCATGCATTTCATTGCTAAATCCTTCTGTGTCCAAGCTGGATGATGTGCCGGGCACGTTGATACCTGAGCTATTCCCATGTACCTTCCTTTTATTTTAAATGCTAATAAAGACATGTTAAAAAAACCAACAAAAAAGTTTGTTTTTGTAGGGACCGTTGTTCCTTTACAATATTCTGTACTCTCTGACAACTAGATGGAGAAAGTGATGATTAACCAAGTCTAACTACAGTCAGTTTCTATTCTGGATTGTTCCATCTCCGCTTCCAGCCCCCAAGGAGTGCGTGGGAGGGCAAGACCGATAAACTTCAAAAGGAAACACAAGTCAGATAGTCACTCTACCCTCGTCTACCCCTGGGCGTAGGGAGGGAAACCACCCTCTCTACGCTAAGGGGGAAAACAGATGTCACATAAAACTATTTTTCTCAAATTAATTGAAAAACAAAATCATGAATCCTCTTTGTTTTTAGCCTTAATATTTTTGGAAACTAGTCTAATCTATTCATCGGTGGCACCGTGTTTCAGTGATGGTGTCATTGCTGCAATGGCCACAAACTGGCACACAGTTGGCAAGTGGCCACATGTCACATGTGATATCTCCAGTTGTTATTGGCTTTGCATCCACCAACGTTAACATTATTGCATTCTCAGGCTATAGGCTCCAAAACCCCTGTGTGTAAAGTGCCCATGACAGTAAGTCATTTGGAAAAAAACATATCAGCCATTCAACTGCTGCCTTATAGATGTATTTAAAATTTCATGTTGATTTGTACATATACATTAAACTGTACCGGTCATAAAATGCTTAGAATGGTTTCATCACTGTAAATGATTATATTTTCCTTTTTCATGTAGGTTACTTCAACTGTGATGTCCACACACCCCCAGAGCACGACAAGTTCTGAAAACCATGCACTCAAGTATGAAGTACCTGATGGTCTGTACGGAGGAGTCAGTTTGGCTTCTACAGCTGAAGTTACAGCATCTGTGAGGCAGGACCCCTGGTGTGCCCTGGCTCTTGCTTGATGTTTGAGAGCCAAGCTTGGATTCATGCACATTGCTGTCACCTTCAGGTGCTCACTTGAGTTTTTTCGTCTCAATTTAGCAAGCAAGCAAGAGGCAGAGTGGATGTTCTGAGAGAATATTGTGCACATCTTCTCATCTATGCAAGATATAGAGGCAAGGGTGCTTTGGCCAGGTAGCACCAACTGACTCTAAAAGAGCTTCTCATTTTCCTGGATCTCTTAAGGACTTCAAAGATGTCGTCTGTCCTCCTATTGCCTTTCTTGATCCTCTGTTATTTTTGAGGTTTTTGTTTTGTCAAAATCGTCTGCACAGCGACAACTAGATGGCTCCTCCTAGGCTCTGCCCTACTTCACAGGTAGAATATGGTGCAGCTTTTCCTCTTCCCACATCACAAGTTCTACCAATGGCTGCACTCCCTTCCACAACATTCTTTCATTCGATGATCTGTGTGCTCGGCCTTGACACTCGTGCAACATCGGCTCTACTATTGGTCTCAGCATCACACCACCCTCATCAGGCTGCCCGTCTTGCACGCTCAGCAGACATCTTTCCTCTAATCCTGTCCTTGTCCCTGCCTCCCGTAGAAGACAGTAAAATCCATTCTTCAGAGCCAACTGAAACAGAGTCCCTCCAGGAGCACCGAGACCTTTCTTAGCAGCATCAAGGATCTCCCCTTCTCTTTTGTCCTTGCATACTATGTGCCTTCCAGAGTGTCTTCGTCTTGCACACAAATCGAATCATCAGTTATCTACGGGCGACAATGACAAACAGGCCTCCAGGGACTTTCTAACAGAAAAGATGAAAATAGGGCAGCTGAACTCCCCACTTCTTTGGGGCTTTCAGTGGCCACCTGTTGAGAGCCACCTTTTGGTTGTGGAGAGGAGTTGTCATTGTGCGACAAGCAAAAGCAACTCTTGTGAGGAATTGCAAAGAACTGACTATCAATCTGGTTTTGGGTTGGAATGAACTACGTCTCAGGAGCAAGTGGGCATTTTGTCTTTCCAACCATAGCCAGCGCTGCACTAGCTGTGGTGTACTCAAGAATGGAGTCTTGCATCGAAGCTCTCGCATCTGGTACCTCCCCTTTTCACTGGTGTGCCCTGAGGTTGACTCTTATTCTAAAAACGAACTTCCGGCTCAAGTGGATGGGAACTGCGCTTTACAAACGTCCGCTCATGCATGACTAAGCGGTCATCGGTCAGAATATTTTAAACAGGGTAGCAAACAAATACTTTTCTTCCATAAAATTTGTGTTCCAAGTGCAATTTGCGTTGCAGCAATCAGTGTTAAATCCTATGCATAAGATTTAACCACTTTTTTTGTAATGAATGTAAACAGTTTAACTTAATGGTACTATAATAATTTAAAAAGAGAAGCTATGGGGACGTCCCCCTCAATATTGTGTCTGGCAAAAAAAAATCCCACTTTGGTGTTTCCAATTGTTAGTTTTTTCGTAAGAACAAATTGTCTCTCAGGAAAATTGTCAATACCCATTTTTCACATGAGGTTTTGTACAACGAAATACACATCAATCTCCTCTTTTGTGCTGTTGAATAACTTTGTGCCAGAAAGATAAAAAGGCTGGATTGAAGCTTTACTACCTAACTGATAAGTATGTAAATACTCCATAAGATATTGATGCCGGTTGTTTGGGTTGCGATATGTACAGTGTGATGTAATAAACTGACCCATCATTAGGTTGGTTTGCATTTTTTTTAAATGGGATGTTATTCAAAAACCTATTTCAGCAGAGTTTTAAAAATAAAACATTTTTTGTTTTTTTTTCTGTACACTGCGGCTTTTCTTTATTGCTTCTTCATTCAGTAAAAAACATACATTAATACCACATATAGCAAAGACAAATTTCAAAATTAGAGATCAAATCGTATGCATCGTATTTTGCTGATGAATTGTACAGCATATGAGCGGTGAATACAGAGTGGGCTGCGAAAGGGTAAGGTATTTGCTGCACCTGGTAAATACTGATACTACTAGATGCAGTATTTATCAGGAGCTGTAAATACCTCCTTTTTTTTAGCTTTCCTCTGGAAAATGTGGGATTACATGTGAAATTTAGTGTTTTTGAACCAAATTCTGCATGAATTAGAAATTACTGCATGATTTATGCTGGTATATTTTGAAAGGTTTGACCTGCCGAAATTTATCAGGGGGAAAGTATAGGAGTGCTTTCTATATCACAAATCGCAAATTGCTGACCCAGCGCAAACAGGAGTGTTTGAGGCATGTGAGCTGTAGATCACATGCTTTGCATACTCCTGCCATCTATGTTTGCAAGTTGTTTTTCTTCGAAGAAGTCTTTCCAGTCACGAGGTAAGGTGGCTCCTCCTTTCGGTGATAGTGCGCATGGGCATCGACTCCATTGTTAGATTGTTTTTTTCTGCCATCGGGTTCGGACGTGTATTGCTGCTCTCCGCTTCGAAACCGTTTCTTTGGGTTCCCTCAGGGCGCAATCCACTCTACCCGCGTCGGTATTGTTTCGAACGCGTATCCCACTTCTCAGCGTATCGTATCAGTCGAGGAAAACCTCTGTTTCGATCGAAGATCCTCGGGAAGGCCGTCCGGCCTAACCTCGTCGGTCCACTTCACAGTCGATGTAACGGACTCCATTCAAATTCTGCCCTCGGTGCCACGCCAAGTATCCGTGCACCGACTCGCACGAAGTGTGCAACTTGTGCTTGTCTCCGGAGCACAACGAACAGGGCTGCGACGCGTGCAGATCGTTCCGATCGAAGAAAACGCTCCGTGATCGTCTGGCTCGATGTTGCAAAATACAGAGTCAAAACGTCGAGTACACACCGGACATCTTTGGCGAAGAATCAGATCAAGAATTCACCGCACAAGGGGCCGAGGAAGAACAAGAAGAACTTGTCTCCATTCCAGAATCGGACTCTGAGATGGAAGAAGACTTGCCACAAGGTCAACGTCCCGTGAGTACCGAACGCCCCTTGACCCAAACTCCAATGCAGCCGAAACAAAAGGCTTCAGTCCCATCCCCGCCTTCGGGCCACGGTCGGCACCGAGAAGATGTTTCTGATGCCCGGCCCTCCGGCTCGGCACTGAAACACGTCACTAAGCCTTCCGGCTCAGGATCGAGTCGGCCAAAGACTGGCACCCAGCCGAAACCTTCAGGCTCGAAGCCGAAAACCGCTTCAGAGCCAAAACCTTTGACACCAAAAATGAAACCTCCTTCAGCACCGAAACGTTCCTCGCTGAAAAGTCATTCTATCCCTGCACTCAAATCCTCGGCGCCGAAACCTAAAACTATTTCTCCAAAGCTGCACGATCCGATTTTCGACGCCCCAACACCCAAATCGGACCCAAAACAAAAGGAACTTTATATAAATCCACATACAGGACATGTTCTTACTAAATCGCCTCAGAAACGCAAGCCTGAGTCAGAGGACGCCCTTTACCATATTCCTTTGAAGAGGAAGAATGTAGGTACTAACCCCTCCCATCCTTCATGTTCCCCTACACCAACGTCTCCACCTTTGCACCATTTACTGATTACACCAACTAACTCCCCACCACCACCACATGATGATGATGATGATGGAGATGGGGGGGACAATATTTTACCAATAGACCCCTGGAAGGATTATAACATGGATTCACCTACAGACAACGGCCCAGATCTTTACCCTGCAAAGCCTTCCCCTCCTGACGACAATGTAGGATATCTAGAATTACTAGCTAGAGCTGCAGAATATCATGGCGTACAGTTACACAAGGAATCTCTAGAGGAAGATTTCCTATTTGAAACGCTTAGTAGCACACAAAGGGCTAGCCACACTCTACCTATGCTTAAAGGTATGATGAGACATGCCGATGATATCTTTAAAGATCCAGTGCGTGCTCACATTCTCACCCCCAGAATTGATAAAAAATAAAAGCCTGCTCCCTGAGATCCAGTCTTTATTAAAGGATAGTTACCACTAGACTCCTTGGTGGTCTCTAATGCCCGTAACGGGCCAGTTCACAGACTACAGGAGATGCTCCCCCTCCAGACAAAGAGTCAAAACTACTAGACGCCTCCGGTAAACAAGTAGCCGCCCAAGCAGCAAATCATTGGCGCATTGCCTACACCCAGGCCCTGCAAGCCAGATATGATAGGGCACATGGGACGAGATGGAGCAATTGCTACAACACCTCCCAGATGAGCACAAAGCAAAAGCCCAGGATTTAGTCCAGAAAGGGAAACTCATATCCAATTCCTCAATTAGATGCCGCAGACACCGCAGCTAGAGAGATCAACACTAGTGTGTTATTAAGAAGACATGCATGGTTGAGGATGTCTGGTCTCAAACCCGACGTACAACAGTCTATTTCAAATACTCCTTTTGACAAGGAACATCTCTTCGGGCCCGAAGTAGATAAGTCATTAGAAAAAATGAAAATAGACACAGACGTAGCCAACTCTATGGGAACTCTGCAGTCTCCCTCTAATTGGGGCTCTTTTCGTTGCTCCTTCTACCGTGAAGGGTCGAAAACCAGGCCCTGCTAGCCAGATATGATAGGGCACATGGGACGAGATGGAGCAATTGCTACAACACCTCCCAGATGAGCACAAAGCAAAAGCCCAGGATTTAGTCCAGAAAGGGAAACTCATATCCAATTCCTCAATTAGATGCCGCAGACACCGCAGCTAGAGAGATCAACACTAGTGTGTTATTAAGAAGACATGCATGGTTGAGGATGTCTGGTCTCAAACCCGAAGTACAACAGTCTATTTCAAATACTCCTTTTGACAAGGAACATCTCTTCGGGCCCGAAGTAGATAAGTCATTAGAAAAAATGAAAATAGACACAGAAGTAGCCAACTCTATGGGAACTCTGCAGTCTCCCTCTAATTGGGGCTCTTTTCGTTGCTCCTTCTACCGTGAAGGGTCGAAAACCATGTCCTCAGACAATACTTCTGCCTCTTACAAAGGCAACAATCAATCTTCCTCTATAAGAGGCTTCTTTAGAGGAGGATACAGAGGCAACAACAACAAAGGTCGAGGCAGGGGTTCTACACCACGTAATTCCCCCTCCCCCAACAAGCAGTGACTTGCCTGAACTTCCCCCCGATCATTTAACACCTGTCGGGGGACGTCTTCTACAATTCCTCCCCATTTGGCAATCTTTCACCACAGACAAATGGGTGTTAGGAATTATCCAACATGGTTATTGCCTGGAGCTTACCAACAACCCTCCAAACATTCCACCACGTTTTCACAAAATGTCACCAAAACATTTACATCTGCTTCAGCAAGAAGTCCAATCCCTCCTGTCCAAAGAAGCCATAGAACCTGTGCCGTTACAACAGCAAGGGACAGGCATGTACTCCCTGTACTTTCTCATCCCCAAAGAGGAGGCCTCTTGAGACCTATTCTAGACCTCAGACGGCTAAACCTCTACATACTTTCAGAGCTTTTCCACATGGTGACACTTCAACAAGTGCTCCTACTTCTACAGCAGGGGAATTTTATGTTTGCTCTAGACTTATAAGACGCATATTTCCATATTCCAATTCATCCCGCTCATCGCAAATACCTCAGATTCATGATAGCGGGTCATCATTACCAATTCAAATTACTACCATTTGGAGTCACCACTGCTCCCAGGGTATTTACCAAATGCCTGGCAGTAGTCGCAGCACATCTAAGAAGACAAAACATCCATGTCTTCCCATACCTGGACGACTGGCTCATCAAAGCCAGCACTTACCAAATGTGTCTCCAACACACTCCAACCACTATTCGCTTACTTCACCAACTAGGGTTTACAGAAAATGTGTTGAAGTCTCATCTACAGCCTTCCAACACACAAACTTATCTGGGAGCCACGATAGACGGTCAGAAAGCTCCAGCCTCTCCCAGTACAGCCAGGATTCACAGTATTCAGTCCCTTCTCACTCAATTTCATCCCTACCAATCATACTAGCAAAAGTATTCATGCAACTGCTAGGGATGATGGTGTCTTGCATTATAATTGTTTCCCACGCAAGACTTCACATGCGCCCCCTTCAAGAATGCTTAGCAAGTCAGTGGAACCAGTTGCAGGGTCAGTTGACCGATCTAGTGTTGGTAGATGGCCGCACCCATCGCTCTCTGCAGTGGTGGAACCCACAAAATTTATCCAAAGGGCAGCCCTTTCTTGACCCTGTTCCGCAGGCAGTGCTAACAGCAGACGCATCGCTCACTGGTTGGGGCGCTCACAAAGTCACACAATCCAAGGATTATGGAGTCTAAAATACAAGAGCCTCCATATAAATCACCTAGAGCTACTAGCAGTGTTTCTAGCGCTCAAAGCATTTCAGACTCACCTAATAGGCAAAACTGTCCTAGTCCACACTGACAACATGATAGCTATGTACTATATACAAAAACAGGAGGGGACACACTCTCTCCAACTGTCACGCCTAGCACAAGCCATTTGGAAATGAGCTGTACATCACAAAATTTATCTCCTAGCAGAACATTTTCCAGGAGTAAACAATCAAATTGCAGACCTTCTCAGCAGACAGAGACCGCAAATCCACGAGTGGGAACTTCATCCCCAGATTCTTCTTCCCTACTTTCAGGAATGGGGATTTCCTCACATAGACCTGTTCGCCACAGCTCAAAACGCAAAATGGCCAAGCTTCGCCTCCAGGTTCCCACACCTGCTCTCCAAAGGCAATGCCCTATGGATGAACTGGTCAGGGATATTTGCCTACGCTTTTCCGCCTCTCCCACTCATTCCGCTGGTAGTTCGGAAGCTCAGACAATCATCCCTCAAACTCATTCTCATAGCTCCCATGTGGGCAGGTCAACCTTGGTTCACCACCCTGCTAGAACTTTCAGTAGTTCCACACTAAAAGCTGTCTTCTCACTCAGAGCCATGGAGGAATCAGGCATCCAAATCCCAAGGAACTCAACCTAGCAATTTGGCTCCGGAAGTCCTAGAGTTTGGTTATTTACAATTACCACCAGACTGTATAAATATCCTAAAGGACGCTAGGAAACCTACTACTAGGACATGTTATGCAGCAAAGTGGAAACGATTTGTTATATACTGTAACAATATCAATCCCCTTGATGCTTCAGTGCAAAACATCATCTGTTATCTTTTACACTTACAGCAATCTGTATTAGCTTACACATCCATTCGATTGCATTTAGCGGCATACTTACAAAACAGACAACACATCTCTATTCAGAGTACCAGTGATTAAAGCCTTCATGGAAGGACTAAAAAGAGTAATACCACCAAGAGTTCCACCTGCACCAGTATGGATCCTTGAACATAGTCCTTACTAGGCTAATGGGTCCACCTTTTGAGCCAATGCACAAGTGTCAACTACAATTTCTCTCATGGAAGGTTGCTTTTCTTATTGCAATCACCTCCTTAAGGAGAGTTGGTGAACTCCAGGCACTAACTATACAAGAGCCTTTCTTTCAACTTCACAAAGACAAAGTGGTTCTTCGAACCAATCCCAAATTTCTTCCTAAAGTGGATTCTGCTTTTCACATCAATCAATCAGTTGAGTTACCCATGTTCTTTCCTCAACCTGATTCTGTAGCAGAATGAGCCCCACACACACTAGATGTTAGAAGAGCTCTACTATATTATGTGGAAAGAACAAAAGATTTTCGGAAGACAAAACAGCTCTTTGTTGCTTTTTCGCCACCACACAAAGGCAAACCCATTTCTAAATCAGGCATTGCAAGATGGATCGGGAAATGTATCGAAACATGTTATGTGAAAGCGAAAAGAACCTTGACAATACCCCCTAGAGCGCATTCCACCCGCAAAATAGGGGCTACTATGGCCTTTTTAGGGAATATTCCCCTAGCTGACATCTGTAAGGCAGCAACATGGCCTACACCGCTCACATTCACCAAACACTATTGTGTAGATGTGTTAGCGAGGCAACAAGCTAATGTAGGCATGGCAGTACTTAAAACACTTTTTCAAACAACTGCAACAGCTACAGGTTAGCCACCGCTCTGGGAGTTTACTGCTATATAGTCTATGCAAAGCATGTGATCTACAGCTCACATGCCTCGAATGGATATTGTTACTTACCCAGTAAGCATCTGTTCTTGGCATATAGAGCTGTAGATTCACATGTGCCCACCCGCCTCCCCGGGTACCTATACCTGTTGCAGTGTTCTTACTTTACATACATACGCATGGACATCTCTATTCTATCTTTACTAACTCCATTCTCACCCTCTGTGGGAAAACAATCTAACAATGGAGTTGATGCCCATGCGCACCGAAAGGAGGAGTCACCTTACCTCGTGACTGGAAAGACTTCTTCGAAGAAGAAATACTTGCAAACATAGATGGCAGGAGTATGAAAGCATGTGAATCTACAGCTCTACATGCCAAGAACAGATGCTTACTGGGTAACTAACATTATCCTTATGTGGCGATTGGAATTTATCCCCGACTCCAACTTGTAACCAGGGCTTAATGAGAGAATCAGTCAACTCATTTAGGCAGCAAATTTGGTGAAAAAATACCATCATGTTCCATCCTCAGTTGCACTCAGTAGTAAGCAGGAAGGTGCTCTTTATTTTATGATTTTTGTCTTTCGAACACTCTATTATAGTCAGGCATGCATTCTGACAAATGGTAGCCATCCATCACTACTAAAAGAACAATACCAATGAAACAGATAAGTTAAAGACCGTAACACCATCCCTGATAGAAATTGTAGCAATAATTGTTTTCTGGCGGGTTTGGTTGCTGGCATATGGGTTTGTGTCTGCTGTGGATAAACTTACAATTACATCCTGGGACAAATTTTTGAAATACATTAAAGGTATTTCAGATCGCGGATAACTCACTCCAAGGAGCATCCTGAGCATGAGTTTCATGAGGCAATATGGTTTGTGTAGTGTGGCTGGATCAGATGACAGAAACCTAAGATGTGGCCATGGGGTGCTGGGAACATGTCATTGGACAGTCCAGTTGTATCTTTACACTGCCATCCACCGTATTGGAGTGCTCAGTAAGACTAATCTGCATCTCCTTATTACATTTCTAAAGGTAGCGCAGTGTCTCCCTCCTCACGTCTCTGTCTGGTCTCCTTCCTCCGGCAGCAGGATTGGCATTGCTTGGGAAGCTATCCCCACCACCATCCAGATCCATGCTAAACCAGGGGCATCGATAAAGATCCTACTTTGCTTTGGTAACTAACCACTGTGAGGCAAACTTTAAGGAAGCAGCTCAAGACCTGGCTGTTCGAGCAGTAACTTACCCCCTCCCCCAGCGCCTTGAGACCCTCCCGGGTGAGTAGCGCGCTCTATAAATGCCGTGATTGATTGATTGATTGAAGGGTAAACGCCAGAAGACATCTGCTCCAGCATTTGCAGAATCTTATGTTTGTGACATGTGTGGCTGTAGATACACATGCTGTGCATAATTCTTTCATCTAGTGTTGGGCTTGGATGTGCACAGCTTGTTTTTCTTCAAAGAAAGTCTTTTTGAGTCAGAGGACAAAGTGTCTCCACCTATTTCATTAGTGGTAATGCTCATGGGCGTCGGCTCCATTGTTAGATTGTTTTATCTCCGGCGTCGGGTTCAGATATGTTGATGTGAGCTGCGGTTCGATGCCGTGTGGTCTTCCTGCCGGACCTTCAGATACGTTTCTCGTCGGTTGCGAAAACAATCACGCTTTCTCATCGGTCTCCACCGTCGCGTAATCTTCGACCCTATTCCGGTAGGTGACCTTCTGGAATACCATCACTGAGGTTGAAAATGTCTCTCTGATAGAAAGGACTCCATTTCGGTTCTGCCATACTTGCCACGCCAAGTACCAGAGGACAGACCTCCAAGAAATCTGCAATTTGTTTTTGTCTCCCAAACACAGTGAACACTCCTGTTTGGCGTTTCTTGCATTCCGGAATCAAAAGACCCTTCGGAACCGAAGAGCTCGCCGCATCGCTTTGGCCTCCAGCGCGACAGCAGGGAGGTGGAAGACGCTCTGAACCTGTTCAGAGAGAGAGAGGAGTCCGATGTTGAACAGTTGCTATGCTCCAGCTGTTGATATTAAGGGGGCTTTCAAGCTGGAAAGTGCAGACTCCAGGGCAGACATCGAAGCAGAAGAGCCTTTGCAGGTCCAGCATCCGCCGAAGACCACAGTGAGTACTGTTGCCTCCCCTTCTCACCAAAGAGAGTCACCAGCCTCGACCTCCTGGCCTACCTCTGAGGTCTCTAGTGCGCCACTGCCTTCCGGCCATGGTTGACACCGCTATACCCAGCTGGACTAGATGCTTATATCACACTTAGCACTAAAGTCCTCCTTGAAACCTTGAGTATTGACGTCGACTGCCGTTCCGGCACCAGATCCGAAGACGCTGGGTGGGCCACCATTGGCATCGAAACAGGTGGACCCGAAGCATTCAGAGTCGAGACACCCCAACCCAAAGCAATCAGAGCCGAGATCGACTTTGGCGCCATCAGGACGTCTTACCTTCTCGGCTTCATCCAGACTGCCGTCTGCAGCTGAGTCCTCTTCCACATCCGAGGATTTTGGACAACCAATCCTTCAGCAGCTGCAAGAACACCTCAACGACAAGCAGCAATGGATCCATCTCCAGCCCTGCGCTGGTCTGATCCTGGCGAAGCCTTTTCCGCAGGTGCCAAAAGACACAGTTCCTCATAAGAGAAAGTTGACTTTCGAGGAAGCCTTCAATCCTCCTGTTGAGCTCACTTTCAAGAAGGCTAAGAGACATGACAGGGCTGCTTATCCATTGCCTCCTGCTTGTCCTCCGCCACTACCTCCTCCCCCTTCCTTACATCCTTTTCTTCCCCTTTGCTGCCTGTGGGTTCTCTTCAACACTCACCACAGGGTTCCTTACACTCGGGTTACAGCGCAGTCTGCGTCTCATTGGCGTATCGCTGAATCTATAGGTCTACTCTCCCAGTATGACCGTGTCCATTGAGATCAGATGGCAGAACTTGTCCAGCATCTCCCAGAACAGTATCACAAAAAGGGACAGGAGTAAGTGGCGGAGGACAAGATTCTCTCTAACACCAACATCCGCTGTGCATTGGATGCCACAGCCACAGCTGCTTGTGAGTTAAACACCAGAATCCTTTTGCTGGCTGCTCATCTGGCTTTAAGCCAGAGGTACAATTTTACCTTTTACATGTACCCTTTGGTGGTCAGCTCTTTGGCCCTCAGGTCAACGACATGGTAGAAAGAATCAAAAAAGATACTAACACTGCAAAAGCTATGGGTGCCCTACAGACAGCTGTTCCTTGTGGCTCCTTTCACCGCTACCAATACCGCGGTGCAGACCCTCCCCCTCGGAAACCTCTTACACCTTTACCAGGCCAGCCCAGCAGTCACCTTCACGAGGCTACTATAGGGGTGGATACAGGGGGAACAGAGGCAGAGGTATGGATACAGCCCCCAAAGGGTCTACCCCTCCAAAACGCTGACTCTTCTCCTTTCCCCTGATCACCAGCAACTGTCAGAGGAAGGCTGAAGGATGTCTGCCCTTTGGACAGAACTCACCTCCGACCGGTGGGTCCTAGACATCTTAAAGGAGGGCCACTGTCTGGAATTTATGCATACACCACCAATCACCCCCTCTCCACCACTGCCAACACAAACTGTCCCCGGATATTTACTCCTCCTTCAGGAGGAAATACAGACCCTCCTTGCCAAGGGAGCCATAGAATCGATTCTGCCGCAATACCGCAGAAAGAAGGTGTATTGCCTGAATTTCCTTAGCCCCAAAAAGGACTGCTCCCTCAGACCCATCCTCAATATACCTCTCGACAAATACATTTTGTCGGAGCACTTTCATATGGTGACTATACAAAATGTCATACCACTACTGCAGCAAGGCGACTTCATGACCACCCTAGATCTGAAGGATGCCTACTTTCAAATACCCTTCCTCCCAGTGCATCAAAGATACCTGCAGTTTATGGTGTGCAACATTACCAGTTCAAGGTACTTCCATTTGAGCTATCCACAGGCCACAATGTCTTTTCCAAATGTCAGGCTGTGGTTGTAGCTCATGTTAGGAGGAGCTGCATCCAAGTGTTCTCTTACCTGGGCGACTGGCTGATACAGAGCACCATGCAGCAAATGTGCCTAGCGCACACCCAGACCACCATTCAGACCTTGCACAGTCTAGGCGTTACAATCAATCTTACCAAATCCCATCCCCAACCCCTTCAAGTACAACCTTTTCTCTGGGCCATCCTAGACTCACAGGTGGAAAAATCTTACCCCAGCCCAACAAAAGTGCAAGCGTTTTAAAACCTGATACCTATTTTTCCGCCAGATTGTCAAGTAACAGAACTGTTATGCGATTGCTAGGAATGATGCCATCTTGCATAGCCATAGTTCCTCATGCCAGACTGCACATGCTCCCGTTGCAAGCGTGCAAAGAGGCACAATGGTCTCGAGCTAAGGATCATCTAGAGAATCTAGTGTTGGTTTGGGGCTACTCACATCGCTTTCTACAGTGGTGAAACACAAACAACCTATTGTAAGGGTGGCCCTTCCTAGACCTGATCCCATAAGAGACAATCACCACAGTTACTTCACTCACTGGCTGGGGGGTGGTAGATCTCAATTACCGTTCTATTCAGAGGAAATGGACATCTGCCCATCAATCCCTCCACATCAATCGCCTGGAGTTGCTGGCTATTCAGTTCACTCTCGGGCTTTCCATCCTCTCATACAGGACAAAACAAAACAGTCTTAGTCTGAAAAGACAACTCAACTGTATTTACAAAAACAAGGGGGGTACGCACACACTACAGTTGCTGACTGTAGCCCAGAGCATCTGGAGGTAGGCGATACATCACAGAGTACATCTGCTCATCCAACACATTCCCGGGGTGGACAACAATCTGGCAGACCTGCTCAGCTGGACACAGCAACAAGTCCATGAATGGGAAGTCCCCCCCCAAGTCTTACTCCTGTACTTCCAGTGTTGTGGGTTTCCACAAATAGACCTGTACACCACCGCCAAAAATTCAAAATACCCAGACTCAGCACCAGGCTTCCACACCCACAGGCAGTGGAAAATGCACTATGGGTGAACTGGTCAGGGATATTTGCCTATGCTTTTCCACCTCTCTTCCTTTCTTGCCGCTTGTGGTCCGGATGCTAAGACAGACATCACTCACTGTCATCTTAGTGGCACCGACCGGGCATGTCAATCATGGCACACCACCTTGCTCGGACTCTCTAGTGCCCACCAAGAAGCTCCCCAACTGACAGGACCATCTCATGCAACACCGCAGCATTCTCAGGCACCCCAACTCTAAGCAGCTCAACCTTGCGACTGGGTTCCTGAGGTCTTAGAGTTTGGTAAGCTACTGGAAGAATGTATGTCTATTCTTAAAGAGGCTGGCAGGTCCACTACCTGAGCCTGCTACGCAGCCAAATGGAAACTGTTAGTACACTAATGTCTTCCTAAAAATGCTAATCCTCTCACAGCATCTGTGCAGGACATTGTTACCTCTTTCACCTGCAAAGTGCAGGCCTCGCCTACACTTCCATTTGGTCACATCTGGCTGCTGTTGCTGCCTACTTACAGAACATGCAAAATACTTCATTGTTAAGATAACCAGTCATTAAGGCTTTCATGGAAGGCCTCAGATGGAACTATCCTTTCCTGGACGCCTCCTGCTCCTGTGTGGAATTTTAATATAGTTCTCACAAGACTCATGTTCCCTCCTTTTGAACCACTACACTCTTGCAATTTCTTTCTTGGAACGTAGCTTTCCTTGTAGACTTCACTTCCCTCTGGCGAGTCAGTGCGATACACACTCTTACCTTGGAAGAGTCTTTCTTCCAAGTTCATCATGATAGGGCGATGCTGAGCCCCAAACCCAAAATCCCCCATTAAGTAGTCTCCAGTCTTCTCCTTAATCAGACAATAGAGCTCCCAGTTTTTTTTTCGCGCCCAGAAAGTAGCTTGACCACGCTCTGCATACTTTAAATGGCAAAAGAGCATGCATGAATTATATGGACAGGACTAAACCCTTCCGTAAGATATAACAGCTATTTGTATCCCACTCCAAGCCACACAAGGGGCGTGCCATTTCCAAGGCAGGTGTTGCACATTGGGTAGTCAAGTGCATACAGATTTGTTATGCTAAAGCTCAAAGAAACCTGCCCTTCTCTCCCAGATCTCATTCCACTCGGAAACATGCATTTGCAATGTAATAGGTCTCGCAATTGCGAGATTTTGAGCTATTGGCATTGTAAATGACAATACCTTTTATTTATGTGTTTAAAAAAACTGCAATAATAAAAGGCATTGTCATTTACAATACCAGTAGGTCAAAGTTTCTAAAAAGCGAGACCTATTGCATTGCAAATGCTTTTTTTGGGCAGGCACGGGGAGATTAAGTGATTTGCCCGCCGAGTGATTTGACGCCGAGCCTCGAACCTGGCTCCCCAACGCCAAAGTCGGCAGCTCTGGCCGTTAGGTCACATCCTTCTTTATAATATCCCTAGTACTGACGGTGCAGTGTACCATGAAAAAAGGTCTCTTGAGAAATTAATACATGAAGTGCAATAATATGTGCTGAAGGCACACAACAGATCATGCTGCAGTGGCGACTAATCATTAAGTATGCAGAATCTGGACCTGTCCCATACCTCATAAATCCTGAAAGGACAAGTGGGCGGAAGGATTTGGCTATGAACAAAGATGCCGACCTCCGAACTGACGCCCCGCCCACTGTGAAATGTTTTACCCATAATCTATATATGAATGGTGAACAAAAAGGAAACATTTCATTCCAGTCAACGCACATCTCTGAAAATTATTTCAAATTCCATTTTTAACTGCACGTCACTTTTGAAATGTTCTTCTCACGAGGTAGCAGTCCCAAAATAAACACAAATACAAAGCCAGAAACAAACATACAAAGTGTCAAGATTCACTAATTTGAAAGCCAGGTACCGCGGAAACGGAGATAGTCCTCCCTCTCACCTCCAGACCAACCCTTCACGCTATTTACGTAGTATGGGCGATTGGTCCCAAGGGGAAAAGGAAGCGGAAGGGTTGCCACAAACTTGGGGAGAAGTCATCAACCCTGGAGGGCTACAAGCACGCTCACTGAAAGGACCAGGACATGGGATGGGGTTGGTCTCACTTCTTTGAGACGGGGGTGTTGCCATTCCCTGGAAAAACACAATACACCCAGGACACAGGTGAGTAGCAGGAAAAGCAAAAATACTTGGAAGACAACAGTATAGTTTCTTAGTATACCCCCTCTGTTCCTTCCCTCCTCTTTCTAGGTAAGAGCGACTACTCACCCCCCCCATCATCCAAGGAAGGCAAAAGGGGTGAGTAGGGGACTTCCCCTATTGCACATCATAGGGGACAGGTACCCAAAGCAGGAAAGGAGTAGACGCAGAAAGACGTCCAGAGAGTGACCAACTCCGCTCCTAAGGCTGGTCTCAGGTAGCTCCTACAAGAGATCAACAATGCCTAAATAACGTAGGTCTAAAAGTCCAAAGGACAGTGCACTGACCCTAATAAACCTATAAATAAATACGGGCACCTACTGCTTTGGGAAGGACCACTGTAGTCATGAAGAAATAAAAAGAGCACCAATTCTGGTGCGTGGACTCCAACTTGTTAGGGCATCAAATCAGTATCTGCGAAGGGTGGTGAGCGGATGAGCGTCAAGCTCACGAGAGGTATCAGGACAGCCGGTCGTTCCAGCAGAGGAAGAAACGGAGATCCAAGAGGGAACCGTTCCTGCGGTTCTCCTAAGTATCCAGAAGCGAGCTCAGCAACAACCAAAAAAACGCTGTGCTCTGGAGGGGAGTATTCCCTAAGGTACCGCTCCTGCGGTCCTCACAAAGGCAAACCCAGTGTGCCCCGCGGAACGCCGCGAGCACACGAACAGGAGCCACTAGTAACCGCTCCTGCGATTACCTGCGAGGCAGGACGGTGAGCGCGGTGGATTGCCGGCTTGACAGCTTGTAAAAATAAAGAGGCACCGCTCCTCCGGTCCTCTTACAAGTATTGTGGCACTGCCAAGAGTAGACGCAGCAGTTAAATCCAGCGGTTTTTTGTCAAGAAGTAGGGTGTACACGGCCGATTGCCGGTCACCCCCGAAGCCTGGAAACAGTTTGGGTCTCTCCCCAAGACCCGGAAGGAAAGTCAAGTAAGCCAAGCGGCTGGTGACGGGAGATGCGCTTTTTTATAGGTGCGCGTCTCTCACGTGACAGGGAGGGGGTGTGAAACTGGAAAAGGAAAAATGCCGTACACTCACAGGAGTACAAGTGTCTGGCGAGAAGAAGCGGGAGAAAGAGGACAGGGAAGGGCGCAAAATCGCCCAGTGGTCTGCAGCTAAGGTAGGTAGTCCCAGGTATGCTCGCTACTCTGCCATGTCCCACCTGTGAGGGATAGATGTGTTTAGGGGACTGCCCGTGACCTTGCAAGCCCCCCAGGACCTGCACTCCGGGTGGTAACAGCACTTCCCCTCAAAGGCCGCCTAATCGGGCGTTGTTTGGCAGGGTTACGAGCATGAAATCTTCTTACCCGAAGGGGTGCATGAACATGGGATGATGGTTCCCAGGTTCTTTCTTTGGGTGGGTACCCTTTCCAGTCAACCAAATAGTAGAGGATCCCATTACGTCGCCGGTGATCCATAATGCGATTCACTTCATACTCCTCCTGATCGTTTATTACCAAAGGGGGTGGCGGAGTTTGTGGAAGGCACAAAGGGTTTGACGAGGGAGGTGTGGAACACAGGATGGATCTGATAGTCATCAGGCAACTCTAGTCTCATAGCTACGGGATTTATAACTTGGGTTATCTTAAAAGGGCCAATAAAACGGGGTTGGAGCTTTCTTGGACCTTCTATGCGTAGATTCTTTGTGGCTAACCAAACCATGTCTCCAGGGGTGTAAGCAGGAGCGGGGCGGCGATGTTTATCTGCCCGCTTCTTCATTGTCTCCTTAGCTACTTGCAAATGTTTATGAGCATCTTTCCAGACTTCTTTAAGGTTCAAGCAGAGGGAGTCTACTGCCGGGACCCTAAACATGAGTTGGATAGGAACAGTTCTAGGGTGAAAACCCATGGCACTGAAAAAGGGAGACATGTTTAGCTAGTGCAGAGTGTTAGCTGTTGTTGTATGCGAACTCAGCCACCGGCAAGGCCTTTACCCAACTACCTTTTAGGCTGGCTAGCAAACAACGTAAATACTGTTCCACGGTCTGATTGACTCGCTCTGTTTGTCCTTCCGTTTGGGGATGATAAGTGGATGACAATTGTAGATCCATCTTAAGGGAAGAACAAAGCTCACGCCAGAATCTAGAAATAAACTAGGGACCCTGGTCTGATACAAGGACTGTGGGAACCCCGTGCAACGAATGACTTGTTGAATAAATATAGTTGCCAAATCGCTGGCCACTGGAATCTTGGGAAGTGGCATGAAATGTGCAACCTTAGTGAAGTCTACTACAACAAATATGGTGGTTTGTCCCTCTTCCTTGGGTAGGTTGGTAATGAAATCCATGCTTACAGTATACCATGGATATGGGGGCACAGGGAGGGGCAGCAATAGCCCAACTGGCATGGTATGAGGAACTTTCTGCACGGCACATATTGGACATGAGGTGACGTACATCTGCACATCAGTGGCCATGGTTTCCCACCAAAACCATCTTTCACAGATGTCTTTGGTTTTCTGTACCCCTGGATGGCTGACTAGAGAAGAGGAATGAACCCAGTCTAGAACCTGATCTCGGTGTTCAATAGGGATGACTATTTTTTCTATTTTGTACAGTAATCCTTCTCTTAGTTGACAAGTTGGATCTGCTAACCAGTGGGTCATGACTATTTCCAATAGAGTTTTCTTGAGGTCATTACGGAATTGATCAGAGGAAACGTATCCAAGGATTTTGTCAGAGGGTATCATATACACCGGATCTTGTTTAGGTTTCTGATGGGGAAGCGGAACGCATAGTCTAGACAGGGCATCCGCTTTAACCTGTTGGAAAGCTGGCCGATACGTAATTACGAAATCGAATTCGTTAAAAAAGGACACCCATCGCATCTGTCTGGGCGGGAGGGCACGTGCGGAACACAATAACTCCAGGTTTTTTTGATCGGAGTAGATGGTGATGGAGTGTCGGGCCCCCCAAAGATAATGCCTCCATTCTTGAAAAGCCTTTTTGATGGCTAGTAACTCTTTCTCAGCGATGGTGTAATTTTGTTCCGCTGGTAGGAGTTTCTTGGAGAAATAGGCAATGGGGTGCATTTGTCCTGTTGCGTCCCTCTGAGACAAAACTCCCCCTACCGCGTATTGGGAGGCATCAGCTTCTACATAAAATGGTAATGCCAGGTCAGGATGTATCAAGACCGGAGCAGAGGTAAACTTCGATTTTAACAGGGCAAAAGGTTGTTGAGCGTCCTGCGACCACACAAAAGACACCCCCTTCTTTAGGAGTTTAGTGATGGGAGTCACTAGATATGAAAAATGAGTGATAAAACGCCGGTAGAAAATGGCAAACCCCAATAGAGCCTGTACGTCTTTCACACACGCAGGGACTGGCCATGCCAGAATGGCCTCTACCTTGTTCTCATCCATTTTGATTCCGGAGGCCGAGATGACAAACCCTAAGAAGTCTACTTGAGGGACGTGAAACATGCACTTCTCAAGTTTCACAAAGAGATTATGATCTCGTAGTCTCTGTAGCACCTTCTTTACATGTCCTTCATGCCCTCCGGAGGTTCTAGAAAACACCAGGTTGTCGTCGATATAGACGATTACAAAGTGGTCTATAAAATCACGGAACACCTCGTTTATAAAAAATTGAAAAGGCGCAGGGGCGTTGCAGAGCCCGAAAGGCATGACACAATAGTCAAATAATCCGAACTTGGTTCAAAATGCCGTCTTCCACTCATCCCCCTCACGTACTCGGATAAGGTGGTACGCTCCCCGTAGGTCTAGTTTGGAAAACATGGTAGTGTCCTTTATTTTATCCAATAAGACAGGAATGAGTAGCAAGGGATATTTGTTTTTGATTGTTACTTTGTTTAGGGACCGATAATCGATGCACGCGCGAAGATCCCCCTCCTTCGGTATAAAAAAAAGAGAGTGAGGAGACTGGGGAGGAGGAGTGTCTAATAAAACCACAAGACAGCATCTCATCTAGGTATTCCTTCAGATGGGCGGTCTCGGGTTCAGACAGGGCATAGATTCTGCTACAAGGAAGAACCCCCCCTTGGTTCTAGGTCTATGCGACAGTCAAAACTCCGATGAGGAGGTAGCCCTGTAGCCTACTTTTTGTCGAAGACAACAGCAAATTGCAATAGGCTGATGGTATCTTCGCCTTTTCGAGGGTGGTACTTGAGGCACACGTGAGAGGGGAAACGCATTCCATGGCTTCCTTGTAACAATGTTTAATACAATGACTGGAATCAAGGATTACTGTGCGATGTACCCAATCTATCTTGGGGTTATGTAACTGTAGCCAGGGTACTCCAAGAATCACTCCAAAGGCAGGGGTATCTATTAGGTCAAAAGAGATCTCCTCTGTATGGCCATTATCACATACCAGTGTCAATGGTGTTGTATGCTGAGTAATAAGCCCTGAAGATAACTCCTTCCTGTCCACTGCACTAACAGGTTCTGGTTCTTTCTTTTGTACACAGATAAAACCTAGAGCCTTTGCCAAGGTGATGTCCAGAAAATTGCCCTCTGGAGCTACGGGACCCAACAGGACCAAAAGGGCTACCCGGTCAGTACTGGACAACACCAGAGTGACGCTGATAGTGAAATGCCGAGGAACCAGGGCCACAGTAGTGCTGGGAAGGCAGTGCCTATCTTTGCATGTGTCCCCCTCCCCTGGACTGATCGAGGGATTCTCCCGGTGTGTGACAGTGATGGTCTTTCAGGGTAGGGGAAATTTAGGTCGAGCAGGGCATTCTCTAGCGAAATGATCCCCCTTACCACAGTACAAACAAAGGTTCAATGCCCGCCTCTTCTCCTTTTCTTCTCTTGTTAATGGCCCTCTAATACCTCCTATTTGCATCGGTTCGGATGGGGGTGTTTTGCTCTCCTCTTTTTTATCCCCATTTATACACGAATACCCGAGGAGCTTTTCCTCTCCCCTTCTCCCCCCGCCTTTCCGTAACCGATGATCCATTTTAATCACTAAATCAATATATTCTGTGCACTTTTCAGGGGGATCAACGATCTGAGATAAAGCATCTCTCAGCTCGTCATTGAGCCCCCGATAGAATAATGAAGTTCTTTTTTCCACTGGCCAACGTGTTTCTGCCACTAAACAATTGAAATCTGTGACGTAAGTGAGTAAGGCATTTTTTCCCTGTCGGAGGCCTAACAATTCGGTATCACTGGCCTGCATAAAGGTTTGTTTATCAAAGAGCAGCCTCATTTGTTCTTTAAAGGCAGAAAAATCGTATAAATGCAGGTCATCGGTCTCTACTAGCGGTATAGACCAGTTGGCTGCAGTACCCACCAGGTACGATATGATAAACGCCACTTTGGCCATATCATCGGGAAAGGCCGTAGGTCTACACATGAACTGAAGGTGGCATTGGTTCATGAAACCACGGTATTTACCACTCTCACCTCTGAACCTCCCTGGTGTGACCAAAGGAACAGGTACAGGAGTTACCACCGTGATATTCGTAGGGGGACCCCCTCCCCCTGCTTGCGTTTATTGAATTGGAAGGTGGCCGGATGCACCACAGGACGTGAGGTTTTGGGCACGGTTCCCGAGGAGAGTCCCCAGGGAGTACCCACACTCCTACCCTGTAACTCGTTCTTGAGGGACTGGTTCTTCTGCCTCAGTACCTGAACTTCTGTTTGAATGGCAGACAGAGCCGCCGCTTGTTCCTGCACTGTAGAAGGGGTGGGGGCATCTACCTGAAACATGGCCTCGCCGCTGTCCCCTTGGTCCATCTTCGTTTGGGCGGGAAGAAAATCGTAGGCTTGGCTTTCTGTCAAGATTCAGTAACCTGAAAGACAGGGGCCGCAGTAATGGAGATAGTCCTCCCTCTCACCTCCAGACCAACCCTTCACGCTATTTACATAGTATGGGCGATTGGTCCCAAGGGGAAAAGGAAGCGGAAGCGATGCCAAAAGCTTTGGGAGAAGTCGTCAACCCTGGAGGGCTACAGGCACGCTCACTGAAAGGAACAGGACATGGGATGGGGTTGGTCTCACTTCTTTGAGATGGAGGGTGTTGCTATTCCCTGGAAAAACACAATACACCCAGGACACAGGTGAGTAGCAGGAAAAGCAAAAACACTTGGAAGACAACAGTATAGTTTCTTAGTATACCCCCTCTGTTCCTTCCCTCCGCTTTCTAAGTAAGAGCGACTACTCACCCGCCAATCATCCAGGGAAGGCAAAGGGGGTGAGTAGGGGACTTCCCCTATTGCACATCATAGGGGACAGGTACCCAAAGCAGGAAAGGAGTAGACGCAGAAAGAGGTCCAGAGAGTGACCAACACCGTGCCTGCGGCTGGTCTAAGGTAGCTCCCACAAGAGATAAACAATGCCTAAATAACGTAGGTCTAAAAGTCCAAAGGACAGTGCACTGACCCTAATAAACCTATAAATAAATAAGGGCACCTACTGCTTTGGGAAGGACCACTGTAGTCATGAAGGAACAAAAAGAGATCACCAATCCTGGTGCATGGACTCCAACTTGTTAGGGCATCAAATCAGAATCTGCGAAGAGTGGTGAGCGGATGAGCGTCCAGCTCAAGAGAGGTATCAGGACAGACGGTAGTTCCAGCAGAGGAAGAAACAGAGATCCAAGAGGGAACCGCTCCTGCGGTTCTCCTCAGTATCCAGAAGCGAGCTCACCAACAAAAAAAATGCTGTGCTCTGGAGGGGAGTATTCCCTGAGGTACCGCTCCTACGGTCCTCACAAAGGCAAACCCAATGTGCCCCGCGGAACGCCACGAGCACACGAACAGGAGCCGCAAGTAACCGCTCCTGCGATTACCTGCGAGGCAGGACGGTAGCGCTGCAGATTGCTGGCTCGACAGCTTGTAAAAATAAAGAGGCACCGCTCTTGCGGTCCTCTTACGAGTATTGTGGCACTGCCAAGAGTAGATGCGGCAGTTAAATCCAAAGAAAAACCGCTCCAGCATTTTTTTGTCAAGAAGTAGGGTGTACGCGACCGATTGCCGGTCACCCCCGAAGCCTGGAAACAGTTTGGGTCTCTCTCCAAAACCTGGAAGGAAAGTCAAGACAGCCAAGCGGCTGGTGACGGAAGACGCACGTTGTCATAGGCGCGCGTCTCACACGTGACAGGGAGGGGGTGTGATACCGGAAAAGGAAGAATGCTGTACACTCACAGGAGTACGAGTGTCCGGATAGAAGGAGCGGGGAGAAAGAGGACAGGGAAGGGCGCAAGAATCGCCCAGTGGTCTGCAGCTAAGGTAGGTATTCCTGGGTATGCTCGCTACTCTACCATGTCCCACCTGTGAGGGATAGATGTGTTTAGGGGACTGATCTTGACCTTGCAAGCCCCCCAGGACCTGCACTCCAGGTGGTAACACAAAGTGAGAACTGCGAGGTGCAATTTTGGACAAAAGGCATATTCGCTTCAGAAATATAAATTTCACACTATCATCAGACGGGAGATGCTGTACAGTGCCTGGCGTGTCAGGGGTGGGGTGTATTATAGAAGATGGGTGTGATTTATAGGGTAATTGAGTGTTGTGACGTGTACCCCCGGGGAGTTCTAGACACTGTATCCATTGCGTATTTTTGCAGCACCTTAGGCAGACAAAGGAATTTACCAAGGGTCGCACATGGCACTCTCCTTCCTCAATCTATGCAGAGAGGCGCGGGAACGAGCCTTTTTCTGACCAATATCCCCCTTCACCCACCTCGAAAACAACACTGATTGCACAAGCGCCCAGATGGGGATTACAATGAAGAGCTATCAATGGCCTTTCACAATTTTCTAAGCCACACCCTTTAGTTTAGGCATCTCAGATTCAACCACACCATACGTGCTCGTATCACACCCCTGCTGCGCCGCAGGTTGAGTCCTGTGATTTAAATTTTTTAAATTTTTTTTAGCCAGTCATTGTTTACTGTGCTGCGAGACAAGAAGGGGGTCGCCAGCACTATATACAAACATAATATTGTTAAATTACTAAAGACCCAGCCTGAAAAGGCTATCCAAATGACACAGTGTGAGGACTCAGCAGGTTTGGATAAACGAAGCATGAATTCCCAACATTGTAACATCTTAAAGCAGAATCTAGAATGGATTAGAAGGCGAAGAGGCCGCATCCAGTAAAAAAAAATTCAAAATGCCACCCGCTATTTATCTTCTTAAAATGCCTATGGTGCCCTGTGCAGGTTTAACGCTTGTAACGGGCAGTAGTGTAAAAGGAAATTTTACTGCAAAGAGACACTTGGAGCAAAATTAAAACAAGAGCTCAAACTCTCGCAAATGCAAGAGCACTTTAATGTTGGTTGCGCACCTTTTTTTTAGATGCTGCTCGCATATTTAGGTTAGAGTGAGCAGCGTCTAAACAAAGGGGTGCGGCCAACATTAAAGTGAAAGCAGGTATGATGCTTTCACCCAAAGTGATAAACAAAATAACTAATTTCAAAAGCTTCTGTAGCTCAGCCGCTAAAGTGAAAGCGGCCGCGCTGGTAATTAAATAATTAAATAAGAGCAGCTGCTAAAGTGAAAGCGGACCGCAGCGTATATTAAATAATTAAATAAGCGCGGCCGCTAAAGTGAAAGCGGACCGCGCTGTAATTTGAATAAAAACATTACTATTAAAATAAAAGCGGGCGGGTGATGCGATGTCGTGGGTGGAATAGGGGAAGAGCATTAAAGAAAATAGTGCTCACCAACTTATATAGCAGACCATGTAACAATACCAGTAAAAGGTCTAGTCATTATGGGAGGTAACAAAAGCAGACAAGGCGGTACCAAGGAGGGACTAACAAGCCTAATAACGACTCGGAAGCCAGCGTTTACGAAGGACAATGACACACGCCAATTAAAAATATGGGCGGAGAGTGGGCGGGGCTTCAAAGCCATACTCCACTACTGCATGCCTCGCAGCAGCGCATGCGCTGCCCAGGCTCGACCTAAAAAGGGGCAACTATGGCTTTCTTGGGTAATATACCACTAGCTAACATCTGTAAAACAGTTACTTGGTCTACCCCTCATAACCTTACCAAACACTACTGTGTGGATATCCAGGCCAGACAGCAAGCAAAGGTCCAGGGAGGACCTGGCCTGGTAGTTCGGACTGGACTGTTCCCATGAGGAACAGGGTCAAGACTGATTTGCATATGGGTGGGTCCAAACTGGGGTGGCATAGTGAGCAAAAGAATGATGGATTAAACCCAGATCTGTGACTTGGGGTGAGTGATTGAAAAGTTTCAGCACTCCGTCCATCATCTTGTTGTGTTTGCTATGTGCGACCTAAGTGGCAAAGGGTATGCCCAGACGTGGGTCCCTTGCTCGCTGTGCCACTGGATTCAAGCGCAAAAGAAACAATTGATGGACGGAATGCTGGACAATGCAAACATTCACCCCCAGTCACAAGGATCTGGGTTAAATCCATCATTCTTTTGCTCACCACACCACCCCAGTTTGGACCCAGCCATATGCAAATCAGTCTTGACCCTGTTCCTTGTGGGAACAGTCCAGCCCGAACTGCCAAGCCAGGTCCTCCCTGGACCAGAAACAAGCATCCTGGGACCTGTTTCAGGGCATCACCCTTCTTCAGCCAGGCTGGCTTGAATTCAGTGGTGTAGTGAGCACGGGACCCACGTCTGGGCATACCCTTCCCACTTAGGGCGACATATGCAAAAGAAACAATTGATGGACGGAATGCTGGACAATGCAAACATTCACCCCCAGTCACAAGGATCTGGGTTAAATCCATCATTCTTTTGCTCACCACACCACCCCAGTTTGGACCCAGCCATATGCAAATCAGTCTTGACCCTGTTCCTTGTGGGAACAGTCCAGCCTGAACTGCCAAGCCAGGTCTTCCCTGGATCGGAAACAAGCATCCTGGGACCGGTTTCAGGGCATCACCCTTCTTCAGCCAGGCTAGCTTGAATCCAGTGGTGTAGTGAGCACGGGACCCACGTCTGGGCATACCCTTCCCACTTAGGCGACATTAGCAAAAGAAACAATTGATGGACGGAATGCTGGACAATGCAAACATTCACCCCCAGTCACAAGGATCTGGGTTAAATCCATCATTCTTTTGCTCACCACACCACCCCAGTTTGGACCCAGCCATATGCAAATCCGTCTTGACCCTGTTCCTTGTGGGAACAGTCCAGCCCGAACTGCCAAGCCAGGTCCTCCCTGGACCGGAAACAAGCATCCTGGGACCGGTTTCAGGGCGTCACCCTTCTTCAGCCAGGCTAGCTTGAATCCAGTGGTGTAGTGAGCACGGGACCCACGTCTGGGCATACCCTTCCCACTTAGGGCGACATATGCAAAAGAAACAATTGATGGACGGAATGCTGGACAATGCAAACATTCACCCCCAGTCACAAGGATCTGGGTTAAATCCATCATTCTTTTGCTCACCACACCACCCCAGTTTGGACCCAGCCATATGCAAATCAGTCTTGACCCTGTTCCTTGTGGGAACAGTCTAGCCTGAACTGCCAAGCCAGGTCTTCCCTGGATCGGAAACAAGCATCCTGGGACCGGTTTCAGGGCATCACCCTTCTTCAGCCAGGCTAGCTTGAATCCAGTGGTGTAGTGAGCACGGGACCCACGTCTGGGCATACCCTTCCCACTTAGGGCGACATATGCAAAAGAAACAATTGATGGACGGAATGCTGGACAATGCAAACATTCACCCCCAGTCACAAGGATCTGGGTTAAATCCATCATTCTTTTGCTCACCACACCACCCCAGTTTGGACCCAGCCATATGCAAATCCGTCTTGACCCTGTTCCTTGTGGGAACAGTCCAGCCCGAACTGCCAAGCCAGGTCCTCCCTGGACCGGAAACAAGCATCCTGGGACCGGTTTCAGGGCATCACCCTTCTTCAGCCAGGCTAGCTTGAATCCAGTGGTGTAGTGAGCACGGGACCCACGTCTGGGCATACCCTTCCCACTTAGGGCGACATATGCAAAAGAAACAATTGATGGACGGAATGCTGGACAATGCAAACATTCACCCCCAGTCACAAGGATCTGGGTTAAATCCATCATTCTTTTGCTCACCACACCACCCCAGTTTGGACCCAGCCATATGCAAATCAGTCTTGACCCTGTTCCTTGTGGGAACAGTCCAGCCCAAACTGCCAAGCCAGGTCCTCTCTGGACCGGAAACAAGCATCCTGGGACCGGTTTCAGGGCATCACCCTTCTTCAGCCAGGCTAGCTTGAATCCACAGGTCAAGCTAGCCTGGCTGATGAGGGGTAATACCCCGAAACCAGTCCCAGTATGCTTGTTTCCGGTCCAGGGACGACCTGGCCTGGCAGTTCGGCCTGGATTGTTCCCATGAGGAACAGGGTCAAGACTGATTTACATCTGGCTGGGTCCAAGCTTGGGTGGCATAGTGAGCAAAGGAATGATGGATTAAACCCAGATCTGTGACTGGGGGTGAGTGGTTAAAAAGATATAGCACTCCGTCCATCATCTTGTTGTATTTGCTATGTTCGCCCTAAGTGGCCAAAGGTGTGCCCAGACGTGGGTCCCTTGCTCGCTGTGCCACTGGATTCAAGCTAGCCTGGCTGATGAGGAGTAATACCCCAAAATCGGTCCCAGGATGTTTGTTTCCGGTCCAGGGAGGACCTGTCCTGGCAGTTCGGGTTGGACTGTTCCCATGAGGAACAGGGTCAAGACGGATTTGCACATGGCTGGGTCCAAACTGGGGTGACATAGTGAGCAAAAGAACTATCGATTCCACCCAGATCTGTGACTGGAGGTGAGTGGTTGAAAAGTTTCAGCAATCCGTCCATCATCTTACTGTGTTTGCTAAGCAAGCAAAGATCACCAGGCTGTCCTATGTTCACTTTTTAAGTCTTCTGCAACATTCCAAGCTAAGCTAACGCTTTTGGGAGGACTGCTTTACAGTCTATGCACAGCATGTGTATCTACAGCCACATATGCCAAAAATGGAAAATGTTACTTACCCTGTAGGCATCTGTTCGAGGCATGTAGTGCTGTAGATTCACATGTGCCCACCCTATTCTTCAGTCACCTGCAGTTGTTGCAGATACATTCTTTCTTTTCGTTATCTCTAATACTTTACTTTGCATGGTCATCTTTACTGTGTCTTTATCCTCGATCTCCAATATCCAATCTCATCCTCCATTGGGGGAAACAAATCTAACAAGGGAGCCGATGCACATGCGTGTTACCACTAATAGGTGGAGCCACTAGGTCCCGTGACTCGAAAAGACTTCTTTCGAAAAAAAACAAGTTGTACTCATCCAAGCCCAACACTAGATGGCGGTAGTATGCACAGCATGTGAATGTACAGCACTACACGGCATGAAGAGATGCTTACAGGTTAAGTAACAATTTGCATTATTTACCATGTATAGTCTCTAACATTGCCTTGATCATGAGGTTACTGCTTCATTGAAGCAAAGCCTAAAGCCCTCGATATTTCCCTATATATGTGTCGAGCCTTCACTTTACTCTTCTAACCCCTGAACTGATCAGCTGTTTTTGCTTAAGCGGTGATCTAGAAGAAGCCTAGCTGTGGGCAGACTGTTCACCTGATTCTGTGGCTTTTCAAAATTACCTAATATACTACTATCTCATGTGCAAATAATGATGTTTCTTTCTAAAGCTATGTGTATTTGGAGTGCATGCTATCTCAAAATTCTACTTTGTGTTCCTAAAACCCTGGACGGAAATGTTGACTTTGACTTAAAACTGACAAATGCTACTTGTCCTTTTTCATTGAGTGACCCTCTCCTTTCTTTCTTTCTGCTGTATGCCTCCTCTCCATGAGTACAGTCTGAGTCATGTTTGCCTTAATCTCTTTTATTGTAGTTCTATACATTCCGCCCCCAACTCATCTAAAAGATCAAAACCTGTCTTCTTTTAAAGTAATAAACTGCAATTCATGAATACCTAATCTCCTTTAGCTCATCTGTTAATTTCACCAACCATCTGCATGAACTCACATATCATCCACTAATGGTCACTCCTACTCCTACTAATTTAATCCATCACAAGTCCTATGGAATAATTGCATAGTATGATCTCCTTGAGAGCACACATGTAATCTTAATAATCACTGGATTAACCACTAACCTTGGGTTCTGGAGCAAGCTGCTGCCCGGCATAAAGCATGTCAACGCCTTATCAGGAGCAGTAGGCGCTTTATAAATGCAAGTACAGTACAATATTTACAATGTAAGCCACAGGGAGGTAAAGAGAATTGACCAGAGTCACACATTTTTTGATCAAGTGCCAAAATCAGCATGATACCAGTAAGCCCGGGCGGGTAACTACGCTCCGCCAGCGTAGTTTATGTAGTTTTGCCTACTTCGCGTTCCGTTACGAACGCGGAGTTCAGGCAAAACTATGACTTTGTGTCGGAGCGTAGTTAGCCGGCCCCTCCACCCTCCCAAAGTAATTAAAAGTTATTAAAAAGGCACTTACCTGCCGTGGCTGCCTCCTCCTCGCCATGGCCGCTCTCCTGCCTCCTCCTCGCCGTCCTTCTCCAGTGATAACCCCTACGTTGTACGTCTTGTGCATGCGCAAGATGTACAACGTAGGGGTTATCAGTGAAGAAGGAAGGCGAGGAGGAGGCAGGAGAGCGGCCATGGCGAGGAGGAGGCAGCCACGGGGCAGGTAAGTGCCTTTTTAATTACTTTGGGAGGGGGGAGGGTGCAGAGCAAAGTTCCACGCAGTTGTTTTCCAACTCCGTGGAACTTCGCGTAGAGGCACTACGCCTGCTCCGCCCAGGTTAGATACCAGAGGGCTCTGTTTAGCAATATTAGCAACTGAGCCTCCAGATTACATCTTATCCCAGATGCTGACATCTAATAGGGTCTCTTGCTCTCAGATGGTATTTTTTATTTATGCAGTGGAATTTCTTTTGTTCCAAGGACCAGCAATGAATGTGTTAAAACTAGAGACAGTATGAATCACCTGAAACCTGTCAACAGTTATTTTCAGCAGGAAATGTCAGCTTTAATGTTGCATTGGAGTTTGCTTAATAAGTGTTTTTTTTTTTTCACGGAGTTTTATAGCGCGAACTTGACCCGAAGGTATCGGGTATCAGAGCACTTTACACGTGCACCAGTTGCGTTACAAGAGGACACATTCATTTTTGTTAGGCACGGGGAGATTAAGTGATTTGCCCAGAATCACAGGATGTTGCGTGTCCTTGCCGAGACTCGAACCCGGTTCCCCAGATTTGAGGTCGACCACCCTAGCCGTTAGGCCAACTCTTCTCCCTGTTGCTACTTTTTGAATTTTGCATGAGATCAGTCCACTGATAAGGTGTCCAATTTGGCAAAATATGCTTCACATTTCTGATGGATACTTCTAACCACATATTCTTCACCTTAGAATACTCCCCAGGTGCCAGAATGGCTCTGGAAAACTTTCCATAGAAGTGCTCCTTTGCACTGCTAGGTGGTGTCGTTCAGCTCCCCGCTGACTCCACACTGCCCGGGATGTGATGGAGCAGAACTGCATATAAGCACAAATCCTTCATCCTGGTGTTTTTTCCTTTCTTTCTGCTTCTTCTGACATGGATCTAGAGCTCTGTCTGAACTATGTTGGTTTTCCAACAACTTCTGAACTATTTCATCAGTGTGCTAGGAAACAATGTTCCCACCCAAAACAACAAGTTTCAAGCTATGCCACGACGGCAAGAAGCAGATGTCAGTCACGAACTGGCACGAGGTGTGTTTTTGGAGTCTAGCCTCAGGACATGACTTTAAGTCATGCTATATTCACCCTCATGCATCCAAAGGCGATCTGAAACTGGGAGGCGAAGCTGTATTTCGCAGAACACAAGAAAAAGCTGCAGCCTTTAAGTAGATCCTGCTCCTGCTCCCAAGTGGCAAAAATCAAGCCTTGAGGCCATTCCTGTGACCAATCAACTTCACGTTTTAAGTGCTCTGGTAAGTCAAAGTCTAAGTCCAAGCATAAGAAAGCAAAGCAGGACTCAACTTTATCCTGCCACTGTAACTCCAGAGAGAAGGCGTAAGTGGCTCACAATGTCAGTCGCTCCCATTCAAGGTCTTAGTCCATAGAACTGATTTGTCTGTTCCTGATGTGCCCTGAGTTTCCCGGGGTGTTGTTGACCCTGTACCAGATCGAGGTCTTCAAGGAGGACATGCTGTAAAAAATGTTGTGTGCTTCAGGCTCCCTCTGGCCTGCCTTCGGGCCCCATAGAACCATCGGGGCCTCCAGTCAGGTTACATCCAGTGTGCCTTTCTCCAGTGCCGTCTGTCCCCGTGGGACCTGAGTCCGTACAGACTCTGGCACAGACTTCTACTCCGGTCCCAAGATCCATGTCGGTCCTGGATACCCCAACGCCAGTGCCAGTGCCACTGGCACCGGAGGATGATCCAGTGCCAGTGTCGGACCCACAAACCAACTTCAGTTCCAGCCTGACCAATGTCCTGGTACAGAATAAAAAAAAGCACAACCAGTCATCCTACAAAACCTGATTCTTCCCCAGTGCCTCTACCACATCGCAGCTATCAACTCTTTGGTTCTGAATCTGATCCTATACCATAGTGGGGGCACCCCAAGATGTTGATAATTATGATGACGGTGGGATGGCTTGCTCCCCCCCACTATACTGAAGATGACTGATACGCTGATTTAAAAACTACAAGTGGGCTTGACCCCTTGCCTTGAAAAGAGCTTGATTTGTCATTTGGGCCACCAACAGAGAGTGCCTCATTTGCAGTGGTGATGTGGAGGGCATTTGAGGCACTAGATTTGCAGTAATCCTCAGTTGAGACCAAAACAAATGTTCTATCAGAGATTCTGCTGCCTGGCCATTGACTTCTGAGCCCTTGCTTCCAACTAACAATTCCCTTATTGATAACTTTGATGGCCAATTAGTCAAAGCTTTATTCTTGTACCTGTGAATAGCCAGATGGCCAGTTATCACAGACTGGTGGCTGGCAAGATACATGTTCTCACCAATCATCCTACTTATTATACAGGCTTCATAAGTAAGGTGAGCCCTAACTCATTTCAACCACTACTATGCATAGGGAACCCAAGAGGGTTGATGCTTTTGGCAGGTGCATGTTTTCTTAGGTTAGTCTAGAACTGAGTTCTGTAAATGTTTGTTTGCAGGGCCATTACACATATGCCCATTGGAACATGACCAGCGAGATCTTGCCAGCAGTTCCGGAAGACCTAATGGCCTCTTTGGCCCAATAATCCATGATGAACAGAACACAGCAAAATATGTTTTTGCACAAGTCTGGATTTTATGGATTACTGGAGTAGGGCAGTCAGTTCTTGTGTTGTCCTTTGGCAATATGCGTGGATGCATTTCACTTGATATTCTGGTGATATACAGGCCTTCTTCATAGATATGCCTTTGATGGGTCCCGTCTTATCAGTGAGAAGGCAGACTCTGCACTGGAGCTCTTTAAGAACAGCAGAGCTACGGCACCCTCCTTGGGGCTGATAACCACTGCCAAATAGTTTCCACATTAATTGAGAACATTTAGATGCTATTCCACCTGACAGTCACCCTTCCCGCCCAGTGCAGCAGATACCCCGTATAACTTTGAGGTCATGGATGTGGGTCTGGCAGGCAGTGTATGGGCCAGCAGGGGCATCAGTGCTCCAATTTCTCTTCCCCTGCAACAACAGCCACCAAACAACTTTAGTTTGCCCTTACTGGTGTATGCCCAACCAGTGGGGGGCAGAATTCAACATTTCCTCCCATGTTGGCGATATACCACATCTGATAAATAGTTTTACAGATCATTCAAAATGGATGTGTCTTGCCTTTTTTTCTGCTCGTTCACTATTCCTACTACACCAGAGCGAATTTCAGGGGAGCACCTGTGCATTCTGTTGCAGAAGGTGTGGTTATTGCTCTCTAAGGGTGTATAGAGAGGGTTTCGAACTTGGAAAGAGGAGGGGGGTGTTACTCTTGCTGGCCCAAATCCTGTCTGCTCTGGACCTGGGCGACTGGATGGTGTCCTTGGACCTGTAGGATGCATTCCATTGTCCCGTCCTACCGAGCGACAGACATTATCTGAGGTTCAAAGTAGTCCATGAGCATTTTAAGTTTGATATGCTGCCCTTTGACCTCACCAGTGCCCCTTGTGTGCTCACAAAAGTGATGGCGGTGGTTGCTGTCCATCTACGTATGCCAGTATTCCCATACATTGATGCTTGGCTGTTGAAGGGGAGCTGGCCAAGTCAGTTGTGGACCACCTCCAGACGACGGTGAAACTGTCAATGAGCCAAAGTCCCTCTTGACTTTTTAGCTAAGGATTCCATTCATTGGGGCAATCCTGGACACAGTGGATTCAGGTCTTTCCCTCCACTGCAATGAGTACAGGACAATTGAGCTATAATCCTAATGGTTCAGGCTCTGTCCTGGATCAAGGTGAGAGCAGCTTTAAGGCTTCTTGGCCTCCTAGCCTATGTATCCTCCTCGTCAGCTGTGCCAGGTGGCAGAGGCTTGCTCTGCAATTAAATTTGAAGTTCCAATGGACCCAGCATCGAGGCAACTTGGCTGATGCCCTCCAGGTTAAGAATTGCAATAGTAGCTTCTCCAACACAGTTGATCTAGTGGCAGGCCCATCTCCCTTCCCCTCCCAGATCTGTTGGTGGTGACAGACACGTCCTTGCTGGGCTGGGGAGGTTATCTGGGGAAGTGACAATCACAGACTCTGGACTCCGGAGGAGGACTGGCTCCATTTCAATCTGTTGGAGTTGCTAGTCTTTTGTCTGGCTCAGAAGGCCTTCATGCCGTCCATCAAGGGGAGGCTAATACAGGTTCTCACAGACAATATCACTGCCATGTGGTACTGCAACAAGCAGGGTGGGGAGTGGCGTCATATGTGAGGAGGCTCTGCAGTGTTTGGACAAAATACCAGAAAAAAAATAATGTGATACAAAAATATCGTGTTGGGAACATCGGGATGTCAGAAATATCGTCAACAGGAATATTGAAGTAAAAATATCATTTTTAGGATTGTTTTTAATGTTGTAAAAAAATCAATGTAGAAAATATAGTTGTATGTAATATCGTTTGTAAGTGTTAATTAGTATGTAAATTGTTGTAGTGTATTTGACTGTATTAGTTTTTCTATTTGTGTTTTTAGTAAAATAATTTATTAGTTATGAAATTCTTGAAATTTGTATTGTTAGTTGGATTAATGTATATAAATAATGGTTTTATACTTTTGTTTAGTAGCAGGATATTGGATTTTTAGGGGATAAGGGTGGGGAGATTTTTAGCATGCGCATAGTTTAAAGTAAAAATCATGGTAATCATTTTAATGATATGCAAAATATTGTTTTACAATTTTTAAATTAATTTAGTTACATTAATGTCTTTAATGTCTTTAAAAGATTTACATTTAATATTAATTATAATCTATGTTAATTGTATTTAATGTAAAATATTTTTGTAACTATTAAGAAAAAATTCTTAAAATACTTAAAAAAATATAAATATTCCAAAATGTATTATAATAAATGAAAATAATTAGAAATTATATTGATATAAAAGTTTAAAATTAAAAATAAATGTGTAAAATATTTTTTAATGATACAAATATTTTACATTTATGTTGGTCTTTTTTAATAAATTTTAATTCAAATATGTATTAATGGTAGCACATTAAAAAAGCAAATATGAAAAATGAAAGTTATTCAAAAAAATGTAAATTAAAAATGTTCAAAAATATTTTTTAATAAAGTAAAATAATTAGAAATACATTTTATATAAATATTTAACATTTTATAATTTTTTGGGAAAAATACTTTTAAATTATACAAATATTCTAATTTTTTGTTTTAAAATTATAATTTTATATTACATTTGTATTTTGCAAATACAAATTGGTTGTAATACATTTTTAATTTTATGATTGCTAAATTTGGAATGTGATTTTTAATGGTTTAAAATTTCCAAATGGTAGTAAATATTTTTATAATGGTATTAATTATTAATTGTAATAACATTTTTGAAAAATATTTTTATGTTTAAATATGTACATATATAGGTGTGTAGTTTTGGGTAGTGGGTTTCATTGTATTTTATAGTAAAAAAATGTGTGTGTGAATGCTGCATTAATTGACCCTGCTAGGTAGGTCGCTCCCCCTCCGCACAGCACCGCCTGTGTGCCCCTGCCCCAGCTGCCACTGCTGAGGAAGATCGAGGCCCTCCTCCACCCGCAGGCTACCACCTGCGCCTCATCCCTGGTGGCCAGTGGTAGGCCGTAGGTTTGTATCCCTTCTGTTCTTGTTTTGTCACTAAGGGTCCGATTCCGATTCGGGCCGGAAATCTCTCCGACCGAGCCGGACTCGGAGAGAATTCCGACCGAATCGGACCTTAGCAGTCCGACCGAACGAGTACGATGCGCACGTATGCTATCGGACTCGATTCGGTCGGACTCCCATTGAAGTCAATGGGAGCCAGTCGTACGACGCGTACACAGGCTCCCATTGACTCAATGGGCATGACGCGAACAAGGGCGCCCCCTACAGCGTGTTCGCGTCGATGTGGGTCGCACCGTACATGCACGTGTAGGGGGGACCCATGGCTCCCCCCTGTGTGCGACTCGCGTGGCTACGCTTCCAGGGGGGTCCGACACGGACCCCCAAAGTGCGGCTCCGACAGCTCCTTGGAGCCGGACTGCGCGAGTCGGTCGGAGCGGTCGCGATGCGCATCGTACTCACCCGGCCGGGGAACGTCTCCATTGCGCGGTGCGAGTCGTCCCCGTGCGAGTCGGTCGGAGCGGTCGAATCCTGCGAAAGAGTCGGTCGGAGATTTCGCGAACGCACGCATCGTACTCGCTCACCCGGACGCGCGTACGAATCGGTCGGGAAATAGGGCACCGAATTGGATCCGGTTAAGCCGAATCCGATTCGGAGCCCTACCGGCCGAGATCGGAATCGGCCCCTTAGTGTCTGTGACTGCTGTTGTCTGTTTTTCCCCCTGTGCCCATATTTGTTCTGTGCCAGTTTTTCCTTCTGTATCCCTCGCTGTCCCCTTGATTCTGTGCCAATTTTTTCCCTTCTGTATCCCTCGCTGTCCCCTTGATTCTGTGCCCGATTTTTTCCCTTCTGTATCCCTCGCTGTCCCCTTGATTCTGTGCCCGGTTTTTCCTTCTGTATCCCTCGCTATCCCCTTGATTTTGTGCCAGTTTTGCCCTCTGTTCCTTGCTGCCCCCGTAATCCCCGTGCCCTTTTGCCTTCTGTTCCCTTCGTCGCACTGCTCCCATTCCCGCCGCTGCGTCCCCTGCGGCCCCGCCCCCCTGACTGACCATTCGCTGCCCCTGCCTCCCGCCTCCCAGCTGCTCCTCACTCCCACCTCCCCATATATGGCGGCCGCTGAGCGGCCGCGCCGCTGGCGCGCCAAAGGCGCGCCTAAGGCAAGCCCGTCTGCGCCCGTCCACGCCTGGACCGTGCCCAGTGCCAGAACCCCTGGTACACGCGCCCCCCGCGCCAGCCACGACGACCGCCGCCGATACGATGCCACCACACTCCACGCTCTCAACTCTGGACGGACACACACCTGCTTCAAGGCCGCCCCGAAAGGCACTCATGGTCCCTTCACCTGCCGGAACTGCAGCTACACCAGCCTCAGAGCCGCCGAAGCGCCCGCCAAGAAGGACCTCAACCACCTCCGATGCATCCTACTGAACACCCGCTCAGCACGCAAACACGCCGTCGAGCTCTGGGACCTGCTCGACACATCATCACCGGACGTCGCCTTCCTGACAGAGACCTGGATGAACAACTCCTCCGCACCCGACATCGCCATAGCCATCCCAGACGGCTATAAGATCACCCGCAGAGACCGCACCAACGGAGTAGGAGGAGGAATCGCCATCGTCCACAAGAACACCATCAGGGTCTCGACCAGCACCGACGACATTCTCTGCACTGCCGAACACATGCACTTCCAGATCCACACGGACCCCAACACCACCCTAGGAGGCACCCTCGTCTACAGACCCCCCTGGACCCTGACCCCAGTTCAGCGACTCCATCGCCGACTTCATCAGCACGCACGCCCTGACCTCCACCGACTACATCCTCCTCGGAGACCTGAACTTTCACCTGGAGAACAACAACGACAGCAACTCCACCACCATGATCGAAAACCTCGCCAACCTCGGACTGAGACAGCTCGTCACAACGCCGACCCATTCCGCCAGCCACACGCTCGACCCCGTCTTCTCCTCAAGCTCCCACGTCTCCTTCAGCCACACCACCGAACTCCTCTGGACCGACCACCGCTGCATCCACTTCACCTTCCAGAAACCCACCACACACCACCGCACCCAACAGACCCCACGCCGCTGCTGGAGCAAAGTCACCGAAGACCAACTACAGGCAAACCTCGCGCTCAGCCCACCCACCGACCCCTCCAACACCGACGACGCTGCCCGCAACCTCAGACGATGGTTAGACGACTGCGCCAACACCCTCGCCCCGCTGAAAAACCCACCTACAGAGACACCAGCAAAAGAGCCTGCTGGTTCACCCCGGAACTCCTAGCATCCAAGCGTACCTGCCGGAAACTAGAGAAGAAATGGCACAGTGAAAAGACACCGGACAGCCACGCAGCCCACAAAGACGCCATCCGCAACCACCATCACCTCATCAGGTCCGCCAAGAGGATCTCCTTCAAAGACCGCCTCGACAACAACGCACACAACAGCAAGGAGCTCTTCAACATCGTGAAGGAACTCTCCAACCCCAGCTCCAACACCAACAACATCCCGCCGTCGCAAGCCCTGTGCGACTCCCTCGCCACCTTCTTCCACCGCAAGATCGCCGACATCCACGACAGCTTCAACACCCAGACAGCCCCAACAGACACCGACACACCAGACCTGCCACACACCATCGACCACGACCCCTTGCCAGCCTGGGCCAACGTGAACATCGATGACACCATCAAAACCATGAGCACAATCCACTCCGGCTCCCCGTCAGACCCTTTCCCGCTCCACATCTTCAACAAAGCCAGCAGCTCCATCGCACCCCACCTGCGCAACGTCATCAATCTCTCCTTCAAAACCGCGACCTTCCCAGAGAGCTGGAAACACGCCGAGATCAACGCCATACTCAAAAAACCCAAGGCTGACCCGAGAGACCTCAAGAATTTCCGGCCCATCTCACTGCTTCCGTTCCCAGCCAAGGTCATCGAGAAGATCGTCAACAGACAGCTAACCCGTTCCCTCGAAGAAAACAGCATCCTGGACCCATCCCAGTCAGGGTTCCGCAGCAACCACAGCACCGAGACTGCCCTCATCGCCGCCACCGACGACATCAGGACCCTGCTGGACAACGGTGAGACCGCAGCCCTCATCCTGCTGGACTTCTCCGCAGCCTTCGACACTGTCTGTCACCGCACTCTATGCGCATGCCTCCACGACGCAGGGATCCGAGACAAGGCCCTGGAATGGACCACCTCCTTCCTCTCTGGCAGAACCCAGAGAGTCCGCCTCCCCCCATTCTGATCCGAAGCCTCCGAGATCACCTGCGGCGTACCCCAGGGATCATCCCTCAGCCCGACACTGTTCAACATCTACATGGCCCCGCTCGCACGCATCGCCAGACAGCACGACCTCAACATAATCTCCTACGCCGACGACACTCAACTGATCCTCTCCCTCACCAAGGACCCCCCCGCCACCAAATCCAACCTCCACGAAGGAATGAAGGCCGTCGCCGATTGGATGAAGAGCAGCCGACTAAAGCTGAACACGGACAAGACGGAGGTCCTCATCCTCGGCTCCAACCCTTCAGCCTGGGACGACTCCTGGTGGCCAACGTCACTGGGGGCAGCCCCTACACCCACCGACCACGCACGCAACCTGGGAGTCATCCTCGACTCAACGCTCTCCATGGCCAAGCAAGTCAACTCAGTCTCCTCCTCCTGCTTCAACACCCTCCGCATGCTCCGCAAGATCTACAGGTGGATCCCGACAGATACAAGAAGAACAGTCACCCAGGCCCTCGTCAGTAGCAGACTCGACTATGGAAACGCCCTCTATGCGGGAGCCCCGGCCAAGCTCATCAAGCAACTGCAACGCATTCAAAACGCCTCTGCACGCCTGATCCTCGACATACCACGCCACAGCCACATCACCCCCACCTGAGAAACCTGCACTGGCTCCCCGTCGACAGGAGAATCTCCTTCAAACTCCTCATCCACGCACACAAGGCACTCCACAAGACCGGCCCAGCCTACCTCAACAGACGACTCTTCTTCTACATCCCCAACCGCCAGCTCCGCTCCGCCGACCTCTCCCTCGCCACCGTCCCTCGCATTCGAAGAACAACCACCGGCGGCAGATCCTTCTCCCACCTCGCCGCCAAGACCTGGAACACCCTTCCACTCAGCCTACGACAGACCCAAGACCTGCTGTCCTTCAGGAGGCTACTCAAGACCTGGCTGTTCGACCAGTAGCGGCACCGCCCGCTTCTTTCTTTTTCCCCAGCGCCTTGAGACCCTCGCGGGTAAGTAGTGCGCTCTACAAATTCTGTGATTGATTGATTGATTGATTATATAAAATGATTAATTTGTTTTATCTTTTTAAAAATGTTTTAGATTGAAGTGTATTAGTACATTTCGCCTCTTAGTACATTTCGCCTCTTTAGCTTTTAACACCTTCTTCAAATAGCCTTAGATTGGAGTGGGAATAGCAAATGGCACCAATTTAGGGCTCAATTATGAGTCAGCAGTCTCTCGACCACCCTATTACGATTAGGGCGGTCAGACTACCATTGCCCTGCCGCAGCCACCAGGGAACTGCCATTCTCCTGGCAGTGTTGCGGCGGTCAGGAGGCATCACAAGCATATTAGGAGTTTCCTCTCTGCCATGGTTTTCATGGCGGTTCCTCCTCCATGTAAACCATGGCGGACAGGAAACACAGGAGGTCCTAGAGGGCCACCTTGTGCCTCTGCACCCTGGGGTGCATGAAGGGGGGCACAACATGTGCGCCCCTGTGTGAATGCACCCCAGTTCCTGCACACCATGGACTTTTTAAGTCCATGCCATGCAGGAACTGTTTTTGGCGTTCCCATTGCGGTGCCAATTTTCAGGGCACCGCCGTGGGAACGCCAAAAAAGAGCCCGCCAGACAGGAGGAAACACCTAATCTGGGTGGCAGCCTGACCACGGATTTGGCGGTGTGGCGGGGGGAGGACCTGGCATCGCACGGCCTAAGTCACGATCAGGCCCTCGGTGTCCAGCACCTTCCCCCAATATGGTTAGATTGGAGTGGGAATAGTAAATGTCACCCCTTTAGTGTCCAACACTTTCCCCCAATATGGTTAGATTGGAGTGGGAATAGTAAATGCCACCCTTAGGTGTCGAACGCCTTCCCCCAATATGGTTAGACTGAAGTGGGAATAGTAAATGTCACCCCTTTAGTGTCCAACGCCTTCCCCAAATTGGTATAGATTGGAGTGGGAATAGTAAATGTCACCCCTTTAATATCCAACACTTTCCCCCAATATTGTTAGATTAGAGGGGGAATAGTAAATGTCACCTCTTTAGAGTCCAACACCTTTACCCAATATGGTTAGATTGAAGTGGAAATAGTAAACGTTACCCATTTAATGTCCAACAGCTTCTTCGAATATGGTAACATTGGAGTGGGAATTTTAAATTGCACCATTTTATGGTCCAATGCCTTCCCCAAATTGGTTTAGATTGGAGTGGGAATAGTAAATGTTGCCTCTTTAGTGTCCATCGTCTTCCCGAAAGGGATTTAGATTGGAGTAAGAATAGTAAATGTCACCCATTTAGTATCCAACACTTTCTTCAATATTTTTTGATTGGAGTGGAAATAGTAGATGCTATCCCTGTACTGTCCAACACCTACCCCGAATATGGTAAGATTGGAGTGGGAATTGTAAATGACATCATTTTCGTGTCCTATGCCTTATCCAAATTGGTTTAGATTGGAGTGGGAATAATAAATGTCACCACTTTAGTGTCCAACGTCTTCCCCAAATTAGTTTATATGAGAGTGTTAATAGTAAATGTCATTCTTTTAGGGGCCCATTACGATACCCGGCGTAAAAAAATCCGCCAGGCATGGAAGCGGCAAAAATCCGCCCGCACACACCGTCTGAACACCGACCACGCCATTACGATTACACAAACCGAAAACCGCCATCGGCGAAAAATCACACAAGATACCGCCCGCCATCGTCCGAGTTGGAGTCAAACCGCCCGCCACGGACGGAAACACGCACGACAACACAAAACCGCCCGCCCTCACGGCCGACACACCGCACGTGAAATTACGATCGCACCGCCATGAGCGCGGGAAAACTACAAATATACCGCCCGCCAGCGCAAACAACGCCGATGAGAATCGACACAGCAGAAGCCATGGCGCCCACGTCCCTGCACAGAAACCATCCGCTCACAAAACCAATAGCACACAACATGGCCAACAAGTCCACACAGCAAGGCACGCACAAATACACAAGCACAGTACACATCCCGAAAACACCCCCCGGACAAACAAAAACTACAAAGGCCAGAACCCCAGACACAACACACCTGAAAACAACAGACCATGAGGACACACCCACATAGGTAAGTACAAAAGCAGCACTCCCACAGACCACAACCCCTTGCAACATTGCAAACCAGAGAGGAGAGGAGAGGACACAGTGACACAGCAAGGACAGCAGCACACCACAGAAACGCACACATCACAACCACCACCACCACCACCACCACCACCAAACACCTGCACCACAAACCCCTGCACATTACACAACACACACCGCACCAGCACCACAAACACCATGGCACCACAAAGAATGCCCAAGTTCACGCCCATTGAGCTGACGGTCATGGTCGACGAGATCATCAAGGTGCACCCACAAATCTATGGGAACATGGTCCAGCACACACCACTAGCCACCAGAAACAGAATGTGGAACCGGATCGTAGACCAGGTCAATGCAGTCGGGACCCTGCCCAGGAACAGAGGAGAAATAAACAAACGTTGGAATGACGTCAAGAGCCTGGTCAAGAAGAAGGAGGGCAAAAACAGAGAGCTGGCTGCCGTCACTGGCGGAGGGAATCCCGCGCTCTTCAAGACCTTCAAAGCGTGGGAGGAGAAGGTGCGAGTCATAATACATCCGGAGATCCTCGCCGGATTAGCAGGGGGAGTGGAGGCTGGTAAGTACAAACTAATGTATACCAGCACACCGCTATGTACTCACATGCCCTACCACCATGCCACAGCTCCCAGGGACAAACACCCCCATGTCCAGCACACAATACACAACACATCACACACACATGCAACAGACACCACCACACACAGCCCAAACCGAACAACTGTAAGATACGTGGGGACATGTGTACACTCAGCCAGCCACGTAACCACCAACAGGTCCCCAAATATGCCAGAAGCGCCACAACGAGCACCCACCATATCCATGTGTCCGCCACAGCTGCACTAACCGACAAGTAACAGGTAAGTGGCAGGAACACAAAGTGCAGTGGGTGGGACGGTGGACAGCCCAAGTACAACACACACCAGGCCCCTAGTCCCACAGCACAGCAAGGAGGAGCATCCCCCACACCCCACAGCCACGTGTCAGCCACCGCAGTGCACAACGACAGCCGAAAGGCAGA
Organism: Calotriton arnoldi; assembly: GCA_963921515.1. Lineage (NCBI taxonomy): Eukaryota > Metazoa > Chordata > Amphibia > Caudata > Salamandridae > Calotriton > Calotriton arnoldi. Next base: position 186,645 of record CAWUFW010012819.1, read on the forward strand.
CATCACGGTCCACAGCAATCGGTGTCAGTGGGTGTCCAGCCACCCCCACGACCCACAACACCCCCCACCCCCACAGACCTGCAACATGGAGCACCCCCGCTTAGAGCCATGTGGCATCCAGTACAGTGCACGCACGAACAACTTGCAGGTGGGAAACTGGACAGGGCTGGATTACTGGAGGCATGAGGACCGGAACACGACCAACACATGGGACATGTCACGTAGCAGACGAACACGCAGCACCGCCCACCGTCACGAACAAGTGAACAATGTGCACACGGACATGAACAACAGACTCACACCCCACATGACCCATCACAGACATAGCAACACCCAAGGAGCCACGTCTGCATGCACAAGCCACACTGAATATAGTACCACACGGCAGCCACTGTGCAACTCATCACACACAACCGAAACACCATTGAAGTCCTGTCCATGTAGCCCCTACTGCCTGTCAACCACACACCCCACAACTACGCCTATGTAAGACAAACAACACTAGACGCAACAGAGCGGAACAACATAAATGCACACGAACACCACTGAACCCATCAAACACACAGACACACCATGCACATACAACATACCATCCATCCCATCCGTCAGCCCCAGTCTCATGAAAGGCATGTCATCCGCACAGCTGCCACACATACAGCAGTCACGCTAAGATACATGCCCATGACCAACCATGAGCCAGAAGTCAATGAAGCGCACGACACACTGTGAGCAACAACACACAACATGGGCCACACCCCCGAGCACTGCAGTGATGCACATGGCACAGGGCAGCACGCACACCAAGGAGATGGGACAACTGCAATACGTTGGCTGGCACACAACCATCACTCACTCATAACGATGCGTCCAATGCCATGTCCAGTAATCACAACAGACAGCAAATATGCAGGCCATGTCAAGCATGCACACACCTCAAACCATGCACTGTCATGCTGCCACAACACATGTCACGTTCGGCACCCATGGCTCACAGCATGTACCCCAAAAGCATATCCCCTCCCAAATGCGAATCTGGGGCATGGCCCCCATGTTGCCATATGCGTTCCTAAGCGTTCCATTTGAACCCCAAAAGCATATTCCCTCCCAAATGCGAATCTGGGGCATGGCCCCCATGTTGCCATATGCGTTCCTAAGCGTTCCATTTGAACCCCAAAAGCATATTCCCTCCCAAATGCGAATCTGGGGCATGGCCCCCATGTTGCCATATGCGTTCCTAAGCGTTCCATTTGAACCCCAAAAGCATATTCCCTCCCAAATGCGAATCTGGGGCATGGCCCCCATGTTGCCATATGCGTTCCTAAGCGTTCCATTTGAACCCCAAAAGCATATTCCCTCCCAAATGCGAATCTGGGGCATGGCCCCCATGTTGCCATATGCGTTCCTAAGCGTCCCATCTGAACACCAAAAGCAAAGTACAAACCAGACCAGGATGGGCCAGGAGCCCGCATACACCAGAGTCACAATAAGTAGGGGCACAGCAACACACCCATCGGCATGGCCAATCCGTCCCATGCCACATGTGCACAGCACACTGTCCCATTGCCAAGCACACACAACTACAAATGCTACAGCCACACACACGCCTCCGGGGAAACCCATGTACGAGATTGCACGAACTGTTAATGTCAGGCGACAAATACATACTTCGCCAGGTGCAACACAATAACAAATCTCATTCTCTCCACAGGTGACGAACTGCTGGATGCTGGGGATGGAGCCAGCAGCCAGCACAGCCAGCCTACAAGCCCCCAACGAGGACACACGGATGTGGAGGATCTGTCCTCCTCTTCGGACACGGACCACCAAGCAGGCCCATCTGGTGTGGCAGGGCCCAGCCGCTCCCCAGGACCCCTCCTACCCACCAACCCATCATCCAGGGCTGCTGAACATTCCCAGCCCCCTGCTGCCACTGTCGTTGCGGCCACACCCACGGTCATTGCGGCCACTACCACTGCCGCAACCGCCACCATCGCCGCACCGACCACCACCGCCGCCACCACCACCACGTCTTCGCTGGCACCAGCCCCAGCGCAGGTGGTGGCCCGGCCGACTGGATCCACCCTGGGAGCCACAGCGAGGACCGTGGTGAGCAATGTGGCTAGTGGGCAGGCCGGTGGCAGCAGGACTGGTAGGAGGAGCAGGGTCAGGGAAACGCTAGCCTCCCTGGGAGCCATGCCCTGCCTCAAATGGCCAGAGTCCTTGGGGCCTATGAAGAGGCCCAAGGACAATGGGCCAGGTCAGCTACAGACACGCGTGAGGTGCTGGGGGTGCTGAGGTCCATGGACGCCCGTATGGGCCAACTCGTGGACCTCATGGGCCAGCTGGTGGTGGCGGTGAGGTCACAGCCAGGGACAGCAGCTCCCCTCCGCCACCACCTGCCGGGGCGCAGGGTCGAGCAGCAGTGTCCAGTTCCCCTGCGTCCACAGCCAGTGAGCACACCTCAACCACCAGCATGTCGCAAGCAGGCACCCCCTCGCAAACGTGGAAGGGGCCGTCCGAAGTGGAAACCGATCTCCCGGGAGGACTTCGCACGCTCCAAACGCAAGTGAGGCAGCCAGCCAGCCTTCCTTGACCACCCACTGCATTGACTTGGACTACGATCCCACTCCACACAGCCATCTGGATGGCATGTGTGTGTTGGACTATGGACATAGAACCAGTGGGTACACCCTGAGCATCACGCAGCCATGACCGACAGCTCATTGTCACTGCACGCACCACTTTTGTCATCACCTTACACACAATCACATGTCACAGTTTGAAATAAATGCACCTCTTACACTAACTGCTGTTTGTGCCCTGTGTTTTATTTGTACGGAATACAACGGCCACCTTGGGCGGAAAGGCACCTGATGCGTGGCATGGCAATGGAATCCGGAGGGCCTGTAGGGACCTAGGGGTGGGAGACAGAACAGGAGCACATTCAATGAGTGTGTCACACACCCATCACACAGTACATGTCAACAACTACAAGCAATGTACACACATCGCACAGAGCAATAGGGCACAATGCCACAGCCACCAACAGTGGCATACTACCCTGGCCATGGAGCGTTGACACACAGCACGCAGTGAACAAACGGCCACCCTGACACAGCACACACACACCTGCACAGATACAGCCACATCAGCCGTCGTACATGGACACTCACCGTCAAGTGAAGTAGCGGGCGATGAGCTGCTGCCGCACATTACCAGCTTCCTCCTCTCCGCTGTCCTCCTTACTCGAGCTGTCCTGGTCTGCGGGCTGGGGCCCTGGTTGATCTCCGTCATCCACGATGAGGGGGATCTGCTTCCGAATGGCCAGATTGTGCAGCATGCAGCACGCCACCACTATCCGGCACACCTTCTGTGGGGAGTACGCCAGCGCACCCCCGGTGCGGTCCAGGCACCTGAACCTGGACTTGAGGAGGCCAAAGGTACGCTCGACCACACGTCTGGTCCTCCCATGTGCCTCATTGTAGCGATCGTCTGCTGGGGTGCGAGGATTCCTCAATGGACTGAGCAGCCATGCCCCATTCGGGTACGCAGAGTCACCTGGGTGTGAGGGACACAGAGAACCGTTGCTATTCCAACTGGACAGGGGACAGCATCGCACAACCAGCACGCTACACCACTCCACATACTCACCGACAATACAGCCACGATCCTGTTGCATATTGGACATCAGTCGTGGAAAGATGCTGTTGCGCATTATGTGTGCGTCATGGGCCGAGCCTGGGAACTTTGCACACACGTGGGTGATCACCATGTCCGCAAGGCACACCACTTGCACATTCAGGGAGTGCGTGTGCTTCCTGTTGCGGTACAGGTGCTCAGTGGCCTGTGGTGGAACAAGGCCGACATGTGTGCAGTCAATGGCTCCAACGACGTGTGGGATTCTGCCAAGGGCATAGAATGCACCCTTCACTGCCGCCAATTCACGAGCCCTGGGGAAGCGGATGTACCTGTTTCGGTACAGCATCATGGCTGCCAGTACATCCCTCAGCACCTTGCTGAACATGGGCTGGGACATCCCTCCTCCAATGCCCACTGTGTGCTGGAATGACCCAGTGGCGAAGAAATGCATGGCGGCCATCACCTTAGCCGTGGGGGTGACAGCAGTCGGATACACCCTGCGGGGACGGAGATGGGGTTCTAACATGGCACACAGTCGATGCAGGGTTGGCCTGTCCAGCCGAAACTTCCTAATAACCTCTGTATCGTCCATGTCCGCCAGCAATTGGTATGGGCGGTCAATGTTCGGTCTCCGCCTAGGGACAATGGCAGAGGACACATGTCAAAGCAACACAACACATAGCAATTTCGCATACACATCACTGACATGACTGAGCAAGCACATGAGCCACAGCCCAGCTGTCAAGCTGGGACGGCACGGCCACAATACACTTACACAGGTCTCCCAACAATGGCAATGGCTAGTGATACAAACCACTGCCATGTGCATGCACATGGGGATCTAGGCCCCAATGACTTGCGGGCGTGCTGATGGGGACTGACTGCATATCCGTCAAGCGGCAACGCCACGGCAACATGAATGTCTGCTGAGCATGGAACTGCTTCCGCGGCTGGATGAGTATGGCACACGACGACGACGATGTGGGCACAGGCTGAGCGGCCAAAACAAGTGGGACCTGTGGCACGAGGGGATATGAGACCGTAGTAGGTGTCAGCACTGCACCCTATGTACAGCACTGTACGGATCACACTTCCCGAAACATTGACAGGTGTCCACATTGACAGCCCCATGCCAAGACGGCTGTGTGCTTGCAGTCACACGTCACAGGTGAGAGGTTACATTGCACGTGCCAGGTGGCAGACGTACATAGTGGGAGCTGGCATGTGTGTGCATGTGTCTCCTGTTCAGGATCCACCAGATGGGCGCTGACTCTGTACTGACCATTGGACACAGCATGTTCCGTGGAAGGCTTGTGTGTGTGGGATGGTGGCACTGGATGTGCCTCCGTTGGGTGGGGGGCCATGCACAGGGCGGGTACGTCGATGATTGCGCATTGTTGGTCACGGTGGGTGCACCAACTAAGATGTGTTGCCCTGTGTTAAATTCCTATGTCCGCATGATGATGGACTGTAGATGTGGGCAGACTACACATTGGTCGATGTGCTGTCTATATGCATGTGCCTTCACACCAGGCACAGCTGCCCCTGCACATGTGACCCCTGCTGGACTCGCTGCTGGGTCTGTGGAGCTGATGCACCTTCTGCGCGTGGGGCGGACAGCTCTCCTCACTTCCCTCATTGCGCATGTCATGACTTTGCCGCAGGTGACATGGATCATGGAGGGCCCACATGTACGCGTGGGTAGGCTACACATGATTGTTCACTGGTCGCCACCCCCAGTCAGTGTTTCGAATGGGAAGGTTGTCGTGCTGGTGGTATGTTCGATGTGGCGGATGGGCGGGCCTAGGTGCGGGCTTACATTCCGGACATGGGGGTAGTTGGATTGGCGACTAGTTGCAGTACACACGGGACACGTCTTTTCCTTTCCACATCTGGGTCATCCCTTGTACTAACTGACAGTGATACAGTCATCTTCGCCCCAGCCCTCATGTCCTCCCCTCGCTCCCCCAATATGCATGCTCACCTGCGAGGCTAGCGCTTGCACAGGCAGCCCCAAGCTCGCACCAGAGAGGGCAAGGAGTGTATGTGTGGGTCCAGTTGCACGAGTGGGCTGTCTCAGGGTATGATGTGTGGCGGGACGCCGTCCACCTGCGTGGTGCCCCAAATGGAGACCCGGCCTGCATGGACTATGCATCACAGTCTTCGCTTTCCGGATCCGCCACCTGCGACACCCAGTGGCTGTGGCTGCCCTTGCGGCCAGGCCGCGTCCGTCTGTGGCTGATGGCCCACACATTCACTCTTTGGCCTCTCTGGGGAGGGCTCAGGGGTGGTGGCGCACGCGCTTGCACTTAGTCGCAATGGCATGTGGCGTGGTTGGTATGATGGGCAATGGATGGGATGGTGCGAGCCACCTCCCGTGGCGTCAGTGCTGCTCGTGCTGTGGTGCGTCCCCCCTACACTTCCATTTGACTTGTGCCATGCTAGACGTTGAGGTTCTATTGCCTGCGTGATATGACCAGGAGGAGCGCGAGGAGACCTCTCACACACCATGCTCCACTGCCATCCCGTGCCCTGTATCGCCTGTGCGGATTGACTATGTTGGGGTTACACCTGGTCGACTGGGGCTGTGTGTGCCTTGTCAAGGGGCATGGCGGGCGCACAACAGGATCCAGCTTGTCCACAGAGGGTGGGCTGAGGTGCGCCTGGTACCGCTTTGTACGTGTGCCCGGCTGCTGTGCACACACGTGTTCACTCCCCCTGACAGGTGTCCTCTCACAATGCCCAGGGAAGCGGTGGTGTACTGTTCATGACCCCTCCCAACACGGCGTGCTCCAACTTGGCATGTGCGCATCTACCCGTCACACCCACCCACCTGAGCACTGCGTCCATACGACTTCACACGACACATGTGTGTCTTCCACAGTTGTGCTACTCATTTGCGTTGACATCCAATACCAGTGGACTACATGGTCATGTCACGACTGCCGTGTACTTCACATACTCTCATCCTCTCTCATTCGTACTTGTGAAATGAGTCAGCGGAGACAGTTTTGGTTTCAAACATTATATTGAGTCTTCTGTCCTCTGTGATGCAGTATAGTGGACACTACTGGCAGCGGAATACATGTTGAGGATATACTGAGCATGATTGCAAATGGGATAGGGTGTGGGGTTACATGTGATTGGCTGTTGCATGTGGGATGTGGGCTTCAGAGTGACATCTGCTTGGCCAAGGCTGTGCTAATGTACATTTACGTATAGCTGCGGAGCTGCGGACTTTGACACAGACGGTATACATGTAGCCTACCAGACCGCTTGGCATCATGGGCACAGTCCATCTCAGTTCCATGTGACAGGTTTGCTGCGGTTGTTCCTCATGCACGCGTGCATGTGAGATGACATCAGGGCATGTGCTTGCGTGCATGCAGCGGCGTGCCACTTGTTGTTGCACTGTGGTGGTTACTGGACATGTCACAGTCACTGGGGTCGTGTTGTTGTTGTATGCACTTGTCGTCCATGCAAAGGTCCTGGTATGGGATTCCCGGGGCGGGGGTGGGAGGGGTGCAGCACCCACAGACTCCAGGCGACCTATTCATGTCCACTGAGCGGTGTGTGTGTCCATGTGCGCTGGATCCATGTCGTGTCCTGGTTGTTCGTGCAGTTCCGTCCATGTGGGTGCGATACACAGAGCCCATGCCACTGCCTCCCACGATGCATGCGGTGTTCCTGGATGTGATGGGGAACAGTGTGCATGTCCCGGTCATATCCGATGTCATGGCGATGTCGTTGATGGTGTGGTTACAGTTGCCGGTCGTTTGGTATGGCTGTTGTGGTGGTGACTGGCCAGTCCGTGCGGAAGCTAAGCATGGGTGCGGGGTTGGACATCATAGGTCAATCGGGGAACCTGCGTTGTGGTCCGACGAATTTACAGGTTGTCAGGTATGCGATGCCGTCCAGCAGGGCTTCCATGTCATTGGTGGTGTACATGTTTGCCAGCCAATGTAGCGGATGGTGGCTGTCAAGGTGTTGTTCGTAAGTTGTCCCTTGGAGGACCATGATGGGGCATGCTGGGTGACATTCGATGTAGCTGTTCTCGATGATCCGTCGTGTGGAGGCACAGTGGTCCCATTTCAGTGCGGGTGCGATGTTGGCCACATACGCCATGCCCCCATAGGCAGAGCAGGCCCTGTCGTGTGCGTCCAGAGGGAGGAGTAGTGGTAGCAGGTCCGCCTTCAGACATGCCGGGTTGGAGAGGCATATCTCCACGGGATGCTGGTAGGGACACCTCCGACAGTAGAAGACGGGCATGACGCAGCTGAACAATGTGATGCGGTAAGTCAGTCGGTAACTTACGTTCAGCAGGGACAGGAGATCGCATCCCAATATATGAAACAGGTTGGTTTTGTACAGCTTGAGCTGTTCGGCGTAGTTGGGTAGGTGTGTTGCGGTTGCCATTTCGCAGCGGTGCGTTGTGGTGGCGTGCTCCGGCTGTGTGTGCAGTCTGCAATGTGCACGCTCCGAGGTTGCTGTGAGCTCTGTGTAGTCGTAGGGAGACAGGACTTGTGTTCTGTTGGCTTGTTTGTAGGACACGGGCCCTCATCCCACATGCTTCTCAGACAGTTCAAGGTCAGTGATGTGTGACTCCTTCCAATTAACTTGCATGTGGCCGACATGGGGGAGTGTTTTCTTCTTTCTTCCCCGTCCGTTGTGTGCTTCTGTGATATGCGCTATCTGCCCTGTGGTCGGTCTCCTCGGCATGCCTGTGTTGGTCTATTCTTGGACAATGGCTGTATTCACCGGCTTCTGTCGTAGGGCTGTGGTTTCGGAGTTGGAATGGAAGGTCATTCAGTGCTGTCTGCTCTCCCTTCTGTGGGCGGCAGGCTGCCTTTCCGCTCTGCGTTGGGCCTTGTGTGTGAATGTTATTCTTGGGCCACCTGTTGTCGGTCCCCGGGCTCTTTGGTGTTCCTTTTTATATGTCTTGTTCATATGTGCAGGGTGGTATGGGTGTTTCAGTGTGGTACTGGCGTTCCTCTTCCCGAAGGAGCCCTGCTTCTCCTAGTTGGTGTTGCCGCCGCTGTGTGCTACGCCATGTTTGTTACACTGGGGTGTGTCCTGCTGTTGCGTGACTTCACTGACATGTGTGCGTCGGTTGTGTGGCGTTGGGTGTTGTCCGTGAATTGGGCGTTGGGGACATGTCTGTGGCAGGCCTGTCACGTGTCATGTGCGTTCGGGGTGGGGCTGATGTGTGTGCTGCTTGGTTGTGTCCCTGTGTCTGTGTGCGACGCATGCATGGCGCTGCGGTTGGCCTCTGCGTTGTGCGCATGTGTGGCGGCGTCATCGCCGCTTTGGGGCCGTGACGGGGTTGTTGGTTCCTAGTCCCAGGTGGTGTGTACACATGTGTTACGCGATGTTAGGATTTGGCCTGTGTGTCATATGTGGATGCAATGGTGGATGTGTAGTGTACACGCGCTGGTGGGGGGTTGTCCGCTTTTCCGCCCTTGCACTGTGTGCGCTGTTTGCGTGCACTTGTTGTGTGTGTGCCTACCTGCGTCTCCGCGGTACGTTGCGTCCTTGGTGGTGCATCAGCAGGAGCATGGGGAGGGCCTGCAGTGCTGGATTCATGCTCGGGGAGCCGCTTCTTCGTTGTCCGTGCTCGGCGTCCGTGTTACCGCTTCGGTTTGTCGTACGGTATCTCTTGGCCGTGGGAGCCGTTTGTTTGCGGCATCGTAATTTATACGCCGGGCGGGACGTGTTTCGTCGGACGGTGTGTGTCAGTTGGGCTGCGCCGCTACGTGTACGGGCGCACTTTGATGGCGGACGGTGTTGCTGGCTTGCCGGCGGTGTTTGGCCTACTTTTCGCATCGTAATTGGGCGGGCGTGTGGACTGCTGCGTGCCGGCGGTAACTGGTGGTTTTTGCATCCGCCAGCACGGCGGTTGTGCTTCCGCCCGCCATCGTAATGAGCCCCTTAGTGTCTAACACTTTTTAAAAAATGGTTTATGTTGGAGTGTGATTATTTAATTTTATAATTTTTGTCTGAAATTCTCTATTTTAATAGTATTTGTGTGTAGTAGAAATAGTTTGTGTTAATTTATTAGTATTGTTGGTGTTTAGAAATATAATGTATATAATAAAAAATAGTTGTGTGTTTGTAGGCAATATCATTATTTACATTTTTTATAGAATAAAGACATGTAACACATCAGTTAATTTATTGTATAATTTAAAACTTTTTATCATATGTATTTCAAGTTAAAACTAAAGATTTATATAAAGTTAAGTGAATACATTTTTGACGATTTTCTATTATTAAAAAAGAGTAAATTATATTTAATTGTACTGTATGTTATATATTTTCCACTTTTATTTTTCAATTAACTGTTTTTTTAACATTTCTTACATTGTTTTATATACACTTTCAGTGTCATTTTAACATATGTTTTTTCAGCATATATTAAATAATTTTATATATTTTATACTATTATTTAATTTATCCCTTACAATTTTGTTTATATGTATAACAACATTTTTGACATGTTTTAAATGTTTAATAATTGTTTACATTTTTTCACACATTTATTCAACATTATTTCTCATTCATTTCTATGGGGAGATAGTATTTTTTTTGTGTTTCATTTAGCAACTATTTTGTGTTCCAGTTACCTTCTATTTTTAATCTATTTGTGGAACCAGGTCAGCTGTTTGTCAAAACTAGCAAGTTCTTTTTTAAGGATTATGGGGTCGATTACGATGGCGGGCGGACAAAGTCCGCCCGCCATCGCATTGGCAAAAGGGACCGCCCGCCATAGGTGCGGCGGTCCTGCTATACAAATTAGGATGCGCCCGCCACACTGGCGGGCGCATCCCGTATTTTTACATTGCGGCGGGCGGTGCTGCAAGCAGCACCCGCCGCAACGTAAAAATACATGTTGTGCATTTACATGCACAACGTGACAGGCACCGCGCGGTGCCTGCCACATTGTACATGCAAATGCAGGGGGGTACCATAGGTACCCCCCATGTGCACCCCCCCAACACCCTGGGGGCCCGCAATGGGCCCCCAACAGCAGGGACCGCCAGCCTTTCCATGGCGGCAATGCAGCCATGGAAAGGCTGTTTGCAGCCTGCATCGTAATATGGATGGCGGTGTCTTCCAGACACCGCCACCATATTCAGCACGTTTTCCGCCGGTCAACGAGTCGACTGGCGGAAAAGCGGCGGACGGTCTTTCCGTCCGCCGCGGACCCCCTAGCCATCATGATATGGCGGGGGTCTTTGCTGTCGGGATGGCGGGCGGATCGCCCCCGCCGGGCCGGCGGTAACCACCGCCGGCCCGCGGGGACGATCCGCCCGCCATCGTAAACGGCCCCTTTGTTTTTTAGGGTTTTGAAGGTAAAGGGGGGGTTAGGGAGAAGGTCTACAAATTAGTTATTGAGTTGTTATAGTTAGATGTATTAATAATAGTATTTTTCACTAGTGTGTAGTTTTGGGTTTACATACACTTGTAATGTATCGTTATGTTATGTTAAATTGTGTTATTTTACTTATATTTTGATGGTTAAGTGTGCTATATATAAAGTTTGGGCAATGTAATATGTTTTTTGGTGGGTTTTTCAAAATTTCTTTACAGGTTTTTGTCTACGAACATGTCCTGTGGGCACTAGAAGTTTGAGTTTTTTTGTTTTTTATTAAAAGGAAATCAATTTTGGTTTATATTAAGCCAATGATTCATGAAGCATTTCTTTTTCAAAACACTTTTTAGTTTTTTATGGTTCCTCCATACTGTGGATTGCTTTGAGGGATCTCTATTGGATTCATTTTATTTTTGCAATTCTTTTTACTTTTTAGACAATATTTTTCCCATTTTTTGCCGGATTATTATTTTTGACTGCATGGATACAGAGGAAGATCTGCAGCTAGAGAACAGTAATTTTAATTATTTCATTTCTTTTGGGTGGGAAATGTGATATTTTATTGTTTGTGTAAATATTATATGACTGTTTTTTGGAAGTGTGTGGTTTATGTGTTGTAATAAATTTATGTCATGGATTATGTTCGTTTTCAGTTTCTTCGTTGGTGACGGTTACATTTTTTATTTATATTATTTATATATAATTTTATTATCTTCGTCTCATTAATATTGGAATTTTATGTAATTCTTTGACTGATGTAATAAAATATTACATTTAGGGCCTGATTACGATGTGGTTCACAAATCATTCCGACCAAATCGGTTTGGGAATGGTTTCCGACCGACTCGGATCGGGTGAGTCCGACCGACCGATTACGATGCATCCGGATGCTTCCAGATACAATTCGGTTGGACTCCCATTGACATCAATGGGAGCCTATGTTCCGACCTAATGCATAGGCTCCCATTGAAGAAAGGGGTTGCTGGGGAAAATCGGGCACCCTGTGGCGAGCACCCCCTGGTGCCTGCCACACTGTGCATGGCTGGTAAGGGGAGACCCATGGGTACCCCTACGGGCCTGATTGGGAAGGCTCCGGGTACAGGGAGGCCCGCTACGGGCCCCCAAAGTTTGGTTCCAACTGCTGATTCGAGTCAGATGGCACGATTCGGAAAGGCTGTCCAAATCCAGCATCGTAATCGGTTGTTCGGAAACGCGGCCCATAGAGACGTACGAGTCTGCTCCGTACGGCTCGGTCATTCCAAATGCCGTCGGGTTTGGATTAGGATATTCCTAACGCCTAACTCGCATCGTAATTGGTCGGTCAGAAACCTTTCCGATTCAGTCGGAAAGGCAAGTTCCCGATCCGATTCGGACGGAGCACATGCCATTAGGAGGCCTTCCAAACTGCATCCTAATCGGCCCCTTATTGTTGATAAAAAATGATTTGTTATGTTGGTTTAGATTTTGTGATAATTTCTTAGGACTTTGGTAGAATAATATTTATTTTATAATATGTTTTTGGCTATTATTTCTAATTAATATACTCAATGTTGGCTAAGTTTAGGGGCAATATGGCTAACAGATTCATTTGCAGTTGTTGGTAACTTTGCTCTTTTTGTAATGCTTCTATACATTTATAGAGTCTTGGTTGGGTTCAGCCTAGTGTGGATTGGAAGGTATTGTGCCATCCTTCCATTGCATTGCTTGTTTTGGCTTCCTGTGCCAGAGTGCTGTCACAGACATTCCACCATGGTATTTAAAATTTGGGTTGGCATCTGTGTCCATAATGAAGTAATCTGCCAACAGAAGTGTCTTCAGAAAAATCCATGAGGGGGCTTAGTTTGTCTTCATTTTGTTGGTAGAAAAAGTATTCCATTAGTAAATTGTAGTGATTAGCTACCCCTCTGACAGAACCAGTGCTATCATTTTTTTAAATTTCAAATTCAAATTGGCTGTTTGTAGAATATTCTACACTAAGGCCCTTATTACGAGTATGGCAGTCCATAGGACCGCCGTACTCGTGGTTGCGGTCCGACCACTGCCTTATTACGTGTGGGGCGGTCAGACTGCCACGAGACTGCCGGCTCTGCCGGGATCAAGGATTCCGCTGCGCCTGTGGTCTGGAAAGGCATAGTAATATGCTGGTGGTACCAAAGCCGGCACTGCTGAGCATATTACGAGTTGCCTTTCCATCGCCCTTTTCATGGCGATGAGCCTGCCATGAAAAGGTTGGTAGAGAGGCAACTAAGAGGACCCTAATAGGGCCCTGTGCCAATCCTGGGCCTGGGGCTGCATGCAGGGGGACACATATTGTGCTCCCCTGGAATTGCACCCCTGTTTTTGCACGGTGTGGCATGCATGCAATAATTGTTTTTATGTAAAACGAGTTTTAAAAAAATATTTATTTATGATTATTTCATTATTTTGGAAATAATATTGGTGTCGATATTGTGAGAATTTATATTTTTGACATATGTTTATTTAAAGGTAACAATATTTTAGTTTTAGATATTTCTGTTTTCGATATAGGTAAAAATCGATATTTTTGTTATCTATATTTAATTTCCGATATTTCTGTGTTTCGATATTGTATGCATTGTATGTCAGTGATCCATCCAGCTCTGAGCCTCAAGGTGGGTGGAGTACCAGGGTATTTTCCTGAGTACAAACCAGCAAGCAGGGATCCTGAATGCCAGAGTGCATGAACTGTGCAGCTGGTGTTGGGCAGACCATGAGTGACATCTACATACCAAGGTGGCACAGAGCATCTTCCAACAGTGAGAAGAACCCTGGCTAGATCTTTTCGCCACCATCAAGGATGCATAGTGCAGAAGGTTTTGCATGTTGGAGTTTTCTCAGGAACACTGGTTAGGAGATGCATCATGGCTGGAATGGAAGACAGGACTCCTGTACACCTTTTTACCCCTTCCTCCCCGGCCCGAGTTCTGAAATAATCAGTAATGACCAGGCCCAAGTAATTTTAGTTGCTCCTGATTGAGCCAGGATTGTGTGGTAACAGGACCTTCAGGGTATGAGCATCTGTCCTCTGTTCAGGCTGCCACGTCTTGAGGACCTCCTGTTTCAGCACCAGGGCAGGGTCCTCCAACAAAATCTGCGCAATCTGCACCTACATGCGTGTAGAATGAACAGCAGCAAATTGACTTCTTTTGATCTCCATTGTGAAATGGTGGATGTCATAATTATCGCCAGGCACCCTTTCAAGAAATCAATTATTTTTTGTTCAACTGACTGATATTTATCCATATTTATTTTGTTTTTTTGAGACAAAAATGGAGTCATGAATGGTATATTTCCACATTTATTTAACTAATAAACATGCACACATACAACGTTGTCTGTCGCATTTTAGCAAATGAAGCAGCCAACTATAACAAAACACTACACCAACATGTAAATATTAGCATTATATACAAATGTTTGTTAACATATGCCTGTATTTGAGCAAATCTCCTCCTGTTTTTAACTCCCCATGCTGTCTATCTGCTCAGCTGTTGGCCTGGAATTCATGAAGGACTGCATGGAGAGTCACTCACAAGAAGCACGCTTTTCTGTATTTTTCCCCATCTAAAAATAAATACAGTCAGGAAACAAATTGTTTTCTGCCTGTATTTATCTGTAAAATTCAGGAAAAATGGAAAACTGGAAGCCTTATTCGTAAGTAAAGAGGCCCAGATTGATGCAAAGCCTTATGAGTACTAGTCAAGGCTTTAAACATTATCCTCTGTTTGATTGGAAGCCAGTGAAGAATCTTCAGATTTTGTCTAATTGATTGTCTTCTTGGACAGTTCAGAATTAGTTGCACAGAGGCATTTTGAACCAATTGTAATTTATTAAGGACCCCAGATGGTAATCCAAGTATACAGTGCATTCGCATAATCCAGCTTCGCAGTGATCATCACATGAACCACCATCTTTCGTGTATGGTCAGGTAGAACTAACAAGGTCCTCTTTAAGGATTTTAAAAGGGTAAAATAAGCAGCTGTAATGACTCTCACCTGTTGTTTAAAGGATAGTTGGTTGTCAAATTTAACACCCAGGTTCCTCACCTCACCCTTAGGAATTGGAGGAGGACCAATGTCACCCGGCCACAGCAATGTGGCCGCAGGAGATCCAGTTGCTTCAAACACTCCAGGCACTAATGGCTGACACCTTAACTTGTATCATTGTTGAAAGATGAAACAACAACCAGACAAAGGCTAAGGAAAATAGAAAGGTTTTCAAATGACTCTTAAAAGGAACAGAAAAAGCTTGGTGATGAGAGATGGGATGGGTATTCCAAAATACAAGGCAATAGAGGAGAAAGGCTGCCAGGGATTAAGGGATGTGCCCAATGTTCAGTCTTAAAAAAATCTCCCCTTGAGACGGAACACTCCTGCCATACTCAACTTAACACCCAAATAAGAAAGTCATTTTAAATTAGGACATTTAATTAAGAGAACCCAAATTGAATAAAATGTGGAAATCAAATGTCAACCAATGCAGATATTTGAGAAATATAGATGTATTTTTGTTCCTCCACTAATTAGTATGTAGCTGATTATAGGAAGACTCAAGCATTTCTGAGATTCAAATAAAGCTGCATTGCATTTTTCCACATGCCACAGAACTGCAACCTGGTCAACAAAACGCAGCTGCTGCCCATGCAGGTAAGAGCGTTGGGGCAGTAGGGCCAGGTGGGGGGAGGGGATTTCGATAGACGACCACAAGGGAAAATTAAATAAATAATTAATTTACCCTCGTGGTCGTCTGTCGAAATCCCCCCCCCCCCCGGCCCTACCGCCCCACTGCTCTTACCTGCACATGCCGCGGCTGACAAAACGAAAGCTGTAGGGTCGTAAAAAGTTAGATCATCAGTCAAAATTGGAACATTTGTGACTTTCTAGCAGCATGCAGCTGACGAGATATCCTAGAACCCAGCAATACTCACATGGGCATAGCTAACTAAATCAAGAAAGCATGGATCTCCTCTTTGGACAAACTATTCAGCAAAAACTGAAGTGATGCACAAGATGCCTAACTCATAACATTCAGCCAAGCCTCAGTCAAAGAGAGACAACTATTTATGCAGTGGGTGTTGGCCTACTGGAACAGGGAAGACACGCAGTTATCTATCCCATACCCCACCTCCTCCAGATAAATGCTGAAAACTACAAGAGACAAAATCCACCCAATAGATGCACTGCAAAACATTGGTGAGGGTTGGACTGGCCCTTGAGGAATCTATGGAGACACGCTGACTTCTGGGAGAGTGAAGGTATGAACACTATTGAAGAACCACAGAGCAGCATTTGAACAGAACCTCTGCTGAGAGATATAGCAGGATGACAAACAGGTGCACGCATCACCAGAAGCCTGAAGTATATTATTCATCGCCTGAGGGGTCGCCGGCGCACTATTATGCATAAGACAAAAGCCAGAATGATGACAATGCAGGCGGTCATGCTCAACGAAACAAGTCGGCAGCACAGTAACTGGTTCTCAAAAATTTAGCAAAGGGTTGGTAAGCTCATAAATGCAGAAAAGCTGCTAAGAGCGAAAGGATGCAGATGAGATTTACATTGGAAAGAGTAAATTGCGTATGGAACACCCAGTGAACCAACGAGCTGGTAAAGGTGAACCAAAGAGGCGTTACAGCTTCAGGTGTACAGGCTATAAGTTTGACGGGATGGAATCCTCCATTTATGTCAGCTTTAAAGATTTGGAAATAACACCACAATGTGATAGTGATAATGAAGGGAACCCATTCCAAAGTGGTTGAAAGCATGGTAAGAAAAGGGGGACCAGGCTTAGCACAGCTATATGAAACAGTTTCATCCCAAATCATGGCAAATTTGTAAACAAATAATTGATTATCATTAGTGGAGCCAGACTCAGACTTTTGAATAGCTGGACAGTGACAATTCTGAAAAAGAGTTGATTAAGAGACTCTGTGATTTGATTTGAATAGAATAGGAGGTAGATTTATTCGACTTGATATCTGGCAGCATGACCATCAGCGGGAAAACAAGCAGACTTGAATCAGGGGATACTTCATGTCTATTTTCATGCGTGACCTCAAAATACCAAGGTGTTTCTTTAGAGACTTAAATATTTTAACTGAACATGTGCTATTTTGTTAACCAAATAAGGTAAGACATCTTAATACTGATAGACTAAAAAATTATTAGTACATAACAACAGTAGTGGAAACCAGAAAATAAATGAAGCAACAGCAAGTTCTACCAAACAATTCTTACAGCCCCTAACGTGATTTAAGAGCTGATGAATTTTCCGGCTTTGCTGGTCAACGCCACCTTACCCAGGGTACAAGTGCAATTGGTCCATTACAAAATACAGGAGCTTGATATGATACAATATATATAGAAGCTAATATCAGATTCAACAGATTATCCTAATTGTATGATGTTAAAGAAAAATACTGGAATTTGTAAATAGCAACCAAAAAAGAGAACAATAACATCACAAAAAATGATGTAATTAAAGGTAAGTCAGGTGCAAATTCTCCAGAGTTTTCAAGAAAAATTAGCATTTGCTTGGAAGATAGCATAAAACTTGAAAAATAAAAAACTACAGTAAAAATAAACATAGTGACAGACAAAGACTTAAAAGAGGATTAGCTCCCAAAGATAACTGTGAAACAGAGTTACAAAATTCTGATAAATTGGTTCAACAAGTTTGTCCTTTCTTTAATGGCCACTCTAGTGAGGGCATCCCTTTTGCCATGGATAATACTACATAATCAGTGCACTAAAGAGGGATCCCTTTCCACTTTGATATAAATTAAGACAAGTTAATTTGACCTCTTAAAATGTTAGGAGTTTATCAGTTGTGAGGCTTTCCCTCTTTTGTGTACTGATTACAACTTTTAAGGGAGGCTGAGGGTTGCCCCAATTTAGCTTCTCACTCCCCCCCTTGTTTTTCCACATGGATAATACTACCACATATTCCCTTACATGATCGTGATATGAGCAATCACCATTCTTAAGATGGAAGGGAACAGGTCATGGTAAGGATGGGAAGAAAGGTATGCCCAGATGTGGGCCTCATCCTTACTGTGGTGAAGAACTCGAGCTGCACTTGACACATCACTAATGAGGCCGAAGTAGGCAAGAACTGATTAGGGTTTCTTGTATTCCCATTCAAAGGAGGCTTAGCTTGGCTGTTTCTATTGGAGCAGGGTCTAGACTGATTTGCATATGGCTAGTCTCTTTCTGGTGTGGCACAGTGGGAAGAATGAGGAACTAGAATGTGAGTCAAATAATTGCCAGTGGCTGGGATTAATTCAGGCCTTCCACCCATCATTTTTTATTTTCCCATCATTTTTTATTTTTCTGCAGAAACTGAGATAACATCTGTCTATGAACAACAAGAAATCATTTATTCAGAACTGATGAAGAAGCAGTGACTGATGGCATGCAGAAGCATTAACTTGGCTCACCTTACCCAAATGATGATAAATGCCTACACCACACCACCAAAAGTGAAACTCTTATTAAGTTCAATTCATTCTTCAGATACTCTTTTTAGGAGACATTTTTGGTCCAGCTTCGAGTTATTAGTAGATGACAACAGCATGTATTTTCTAACAGATGTATAGTAGAATATCTATGTAGATGTTACGAGTAGAAAGAGTCTTTTAGGTCATCAGACTGGGTTCAGACTGTAGTTCTGCATTTCCTCATACACTCTTATGACATCCTGTGTCTGTTACTGTTTTTACCTCCTGCATTTCTAATACACAAGGGGGCATATTCTCAAGGAGCCATCGCCGATTTATCAGCACTTTAGCGCTGCAAAAGTGGCGATAGACTTATCGCCCTATTCACAAGCTGGTGCAAACTGCCGACATCGCCAGTTTTCTTGCGATAGCTGCCGCAAAACACATTGCCACGGATGAGAGCGACAACTAACGCTAATGATATGCAGAGTAGGCGTTCCCATGCAAAAACACACGAAAACACCACTTTGCGATATTCTTAACGACCAGCCAGATCAGCAATGCGATCCGAAAACAGGCGATAAGGCGCGTTAGCAGCAGGGATTCAACACCTGCCTTTTACTGGTGTTAATTGCAAAAGAACAAATGATGGACAGAATGCAGAACAATGTCATACATTCACCCCAGTACAGAGATCTGGGCCTAAATCCATCGTTTTTTTGCTCACCATGCCATTCCAGTTTGGACCCAGCCATATGCAAATCAGTCTTGACCCTGCACCCAATGGGAACAGTCCAGCCCGAACTGCCAGGCCAGGTCCTCCCTGGACTGGAAACAAGCATCCTAGGACCGGTTTCAGGCTTTCAGCCCTCATCAGCCAGGATAGCTTGACTCCAGTGGCATGGAGAGCACGGGACCCACGTCTGGGCATACCCGTCCCACTCGGGGTGACAAATGCAAAAAGAACAAATGATGGACAGAATGCAGAACAATGTCATACATTCACCCCAGTACAGAGATCTAGGCCTAAATCCATCGTTTTTTTGCTCACCATGCCATTCCAGTTTGGACCCAGCCATATGCAAATCAGTCTTGACCCTGCGCCCAATGGGAACAGTCCAGCCGAACTGCCAGGCCAGGTCCTCCCTGGACTGGAAACAAGCATCCTAGGACCGGTTTCGGGCTTTCAGCCCTCATCAGCCAGGATAGCTTGACTCCAGTGGCATGGAGAGCACGGGACCCAGGTCTGGGCATACCCGTCCCACTCGGGGTGACAAATGCAAAAGAACAATTGATGGACAGAATGCAGAACAATGTCATACATTCACCCCAGTACAGAGATCTGGGCCTAAATCCATCGTTTTTTGCTCACCATGCCATTCCAGTTTGGACCCAGCCATATGCAAATCAGTCTTGACCCTGCGCCCAATGGGAACAGTCCAGCCCGAACTGCCAGGCCAGGTCCTCCCTGAACTGGAAACAAGCATCCTAGGACCGGTTTCGGGCTTTCAGCCCTCATCAGCCAGGATAGCTTGACTCCAGTGGCATGGAGAGCACAGGACCCACGTCTGGGCATACCCATCCCACTCGGGGTGACAAATGCAAAAAGAACAATTGATGGACAGAATGCAGAACAATGTCATACATTCACCCCAGAACAGAGATCTGGGCCTAAATCCATCGTTTTTTTGCTCACCATGCCATTCCAGTTTGGACCCAGCCATATGCAAATCAGTCTCGACCCTGCGCCCAATGGGAACATTCCAGCCCGAACTGCCAGGCCAGGTCCTCCCTGGACTGGAAACAAGCATCCTAGGACCGGTTTCGGGCTTTCAGCCCTCATCAGCCAGGATAGCTTGACTCCAGTGGCATGGAGAGCACGGGACCCATGTCTGGGCATACCCGTCCCACTCGGGGTGACAAATGCAAAAAGAACAATTGATGGACAGAATGCAGAACAATGTCATACATTCACCCCAGTACAGAGATCTGGGCCTAAATCCATCGTTTTTTTGCTCACCATGCCATTCCAGTTTGGACCCAGTCATATGCAAATCAGTCTTGACCCTGCACCCAATGGGAACAGTCCAGCCCGAACTGCCAGGCCAGGTCCTCCCTGGACTGGAAACAAGCATCCTAGGACCGGTTTCGGGCTATCAGCCCTCATCAGCCAGGATAGCTTGACTCCAGTGGCATGGAGAGCACGGGACCCACGTCTGGGCATACCCGTCCCACTCGGGGTGACAAATACAAAAGGGACAATTGATGGACAGAATGCAGAACAATGTCATACATTCACCCCAGTACAGAGATCTGGGCCTAAATCCATCAATATTTCAGCAATCTTGCTGAAGTGCTGTATAACTTATCTATATTTTAGTTTGGTGAATTTTCATCATGATTCACATGCCTGTAGACTTTTTCCCAAGCTGAGCAAATTCTTCCTTGCTCCACTTGCAATTTAAGGGCATGCTGAGTCTGTGTGTCATTTTTTGCTCTATCCACATTGTGCCATTTAGTTTATAGTTCTTGTTTAATTTTGTCACAAGACAACCATAAATTCTGGAATCTTTACAATTATGACAATTTACCCAGCCTACAAACATTTTTCAGTCCATTTGGAAAAAAGAGATTCTCTCTTAAAGCTGATCCTGCCAAATTCCTGAAGTTTTAAGGATGTTCTGATAAGATCCTGTAGGCAACACCGAAAAGGTTAACTGATTTTGTTAATTTTTTTAAGACATATTAGCATATTAGCGTCTTACTGTCACTTTTTGATTACTGTGCATCCTATCTTCATTGGCATCATTATTGGAGCTATGTCTTTTCTCTCTGAGTCTAAGTCAGTAAACATTCCTAGCCACTGTAAACCAGCCATGCAGCATAGAGGGATCTTGGGAGATGCAGGACACCATTGCAGCAAGCAGAGACCTCAAGTTCACCTGTGTCTTGGCTATCACTGGAGTGATGTATTACTTTCTATACAGTGTCATTTCATATCCTGCCAATAGGTTACTATCACTGAAGTCATTTCTCATCTCCAGTTCGCAAGGCCACCTCAACTCCTGTCAAAAATTATTTTTGTTTATTTTGACCATATATAGTAACAGTTAATGTATCTTGTTTGGAACAAGGGATCTCTGAGCAAAGCTGACCCGGCTTGAGCTTCCACTAAAAGGCATTCGCCAGGAGGAATATTTTAGGATGTATATTTTAGGTGGCTTGAGTGACTCATGGCTCTGACCTAAAATTGGGATTTTTGCAAAGTGAGGGTGATGGTAGTCACCAAATCCACTGACTAAACAGTGCTGTAAATCTCTCTACACCAAAGAAACAGGAAGAGATCCCCAAATGTCTAACGTGTGATCGGCTCTGCTCTGCTACCATAAATGAACCCTGTTGCTTCACTCTGCCACTTCATATCCATGCATTACTTTCTCAAATTCTTACCTTGAATCTAAAATGCAGAATGTTCTCCTGATGAGACTCCACAATGCACCAGGACTGAGGGCTATGGGAAGGACTGTTTCCAATCGGCGCCGTGCAATGTCATTGGTTTTGGGAAACAGGCCGTTTTATCTCAACAGCAAGGCCTAAATTCGGGTACAAACTAGCCGGGGAAGTAGTTCAAGTTAAGCCAAGGTTACATTGTATATGACGTTCAAACAATTCTAAAAACCTTGTCCAGATCTGGTGATGTTTTTAGTGTTCACGTCTCTGCACCACACACTGGTACCAGATCCGCACTTAGGACAACCTTCCCTAAGATAACATACAAGGAAATTAAATTAGCTAATTTGTAATTGACATACAAATATACGCAAATACATAAAAGGACAATTAGACAAATACATAAAAACCTAACATTAATATTTACTGAAACAGCAGCTTCAAAAGTCCACACTATGGGGTTGATTCCGATCCCGGTCGGAGGCGCACCTAATACCATTCGGCCGGGAAAAAAGCCAGGCGAATGCCTGTTTCCCGACCGATTTGCACATACGTCCGAACGAGCAAGTACGATGCGCACAACTGCCCAAATCCCGACCCAGTCGTACTCACCCAATACAGGTCCTGTTCACCGACCGAGGCGGATCCGGAAACGCAGAATCGAGTCGCACGGAAGCAAAAATGCAGCCCCGTCCGGCCGGACAAGTACGATGCGCTTTCCGTACGCGCCGAACCCGTCGCTACGCACGGCACGTCAAAGCATCCGGGAGAGGCGCACATAAGCTCCGATTCGCGCCACAAGACGATCCACGGCTACGAGACGAACACGCCAGCGATGAGGACGAGGTGAAGCAAAGAGAAAGACGAACGAGACGAACCAACCATGAATCCCATCGTGCCGATCCTACCAATATTCTACATCTATTACCGGAACAGGCACGGACGCGTACGGCGCAGAAGGTAAGTCAGACACCAACCACAAAAACAAACTACACGTACCAGACATATCACACACACACAGAGGGATGCAGAAATACTCACACCAGCAACAGCAGCACCATAGGGGCGGGATGGCCATCACCACTACCACCCCTACTCAGGGGTGCCAGATGCCTGTCACTACTACCACCTCTACCCCTGGGGGCTGGATGCCCACCACCACTACCACCCCTACTCAGGGGTGCCAGATGCCTGTCACTACTACCACCTCTACCCCTGGGGGGCTGGATGCCCACCACCACTACCACCCCTACTCAGGGGTGCCAGATGCCTGTCACTACTACCACCACTACCCCTGGGGGCTGGATGCCCACCACCACTACCACCCCTACTCAGGGGGTGCCAGATGCCTGTCACTACTACCACCTCTACCCCTGGGGGTCTGGATGCCCACCACCACTACCACCCCTACTCAGGGGGTGCCAGATGCCTGTCACTACTACCACCTCTACCCCTGGGGGCTGGATGCCCACCACCACTACCACCCCTACTCAGGGGGTGCCAGATGCCTATCACTACTACCACCTCTACCCCTGGGGGGCTGGATGCCCACCACCACTACCACCCCTACTCAGGGGGTGCCAGATGCCTGTCACTACTACCACCTCTACCCCTGGGGGGCTGGATGCCCACCACCACTACCACCCCTACTCAGGGGTGCCAGATGCCTGTCACTACTACCACCTCTACCCCTGGGGGGCTGGATGCCCACCACCACTACCACCCCTACTCAGGGGGTGCCAGATGCCTTTCACTACTACCACCTCTACCCATGGGGGCTGGATGCCTGTCACTACTACCACCTCTACCCCTGGGGGCTGGATGCCCACCACCACTACCACCCCTACTCAGGGGGTGCCAGATGCCTACCACTACTACCACCTCTACCCATGGGGGCTGGATGCCTGTCACTACTACCACCTCTACCCCTGGGGGCTGGATGCCTGTCACTACTACCACCTCTACCCCTGGGGGCTGGATGCCCACCACCACTACCACCCCTACTCAGGGGGTGCCAGATGCCTGTCACTACTACCACCACTACCCCTGGGGGCTGGATGCCCACCACCACTACCACCCCTACTCAGGGGGTGCCAGATGCCTGTCACTACTACCACCTCTACCCCTGGGGGCTGGATGCCCACCACACTACCACCCCTACTCAGGGGTGCCAGATGCCTGTCACTACTACCACCTCTACCCCTGGGGGCTGGGTGCCCACCACCACCCCTACTCAGGGGGTGCCAGATGCCTGTCACTACTACCACCTCTACCCATGGGGGGCTGGATGCCCACCACCACTACCACCCCTACTCAGGGGGTGCCAGATACCTGTCACTACTACCACCTCTACCCCTGGGGGGCTGGATGCCCACCACCACTACCACCCCTACTCAGGGGGTGCCAGATGCCTGTCACTACTACCACCTCTACCCATGGGGTGCAGGATGCCTACCACCAACAACACCCCCACTCACAGGATGGCTAATGCATGACACAACAAGCACACACCAACATAAGGAATGCAACAAAAACACCCCCCCACACCATGACAAGCGTGTGTAGACTGTGTCAAATGCTTACAACACTGAACATGACTTTGAACATACAATGTGACCCCCTATCACATGTGTCACACATAAATGTGTGTGGCCCCCACAATGCAAGCAGACCATGACCACTGTGGCAATGGGGTCTAAGCCCCCATCATCACAGTGACCAAAAGGTATGTGTGGGGTCCATAGCTGAAGCACCTTTTGAACATTGTGGCAATGGGGTCTAAGCCCCCATCATCACAGTGACCAAAAGGTAAGTGTGGGGTCCATAGCTGAAGCACATTTTGCACATTGTGGCAATGGGGTCTAAGCCCCCATCATCACAGTGACCAAAAGGTAAGTGTGAGGTTCATAGCTGAAGCACCTTATGAACATTGTGGCAATGGGGTCTAAGCCCCCATCATCACAGTGACCAAAAGGTAAGTGTTGACATAGAAAAAGCTGCAACTGCCAAACTGCATGGATGATTCCTGGTCACAGAACAACAAACACATCAGTGGCAAAGTAGTGCCTGTGTCCCATAGCAACATAGATTGGGGGAGGCAAACAGTGCAGTGCAAATAAGACATACCTTTGGCCATGTGCAGACAAACATCACCCATGGGGGCTGACACTGTCAACATCCATCAATGACACAATGACAGAAGTGACCATCATAATGCAGACCCACATATTCGCACCAATGGGCACACAAATGTAGATACCCTGTGGAGACTGTAGATGTGAGGTGAACAAATAACATACCATGGCAGCAATGGGACACACAAACAATGATCATTGTGCTGACTAATGACCTAGGAGTCCCAGGGACAGCAGGTCAAACCCACCAAACAACATACAGCCAATAGCACACTAAAGATATGCCAATGCAGTGGTGCAGATGCACAAACAGGCAGACCCACACTGCACAACAAACACAACAGGTGAGGGGGGGTGCCAGTGTCCCCAGGCAACCACACAACACATGATGAGGCCTGAATACCAATTACACAGATGCACATACAGTGCCACACAAAAGTAACTCATGGATCCAAATCCCCCATGTGGGCAATCAGGCATTGTTAGATGAGAGGGAGCACAAATTACACATGTCACACAAGCATGTAGGAACTGCAACTAACACAGCAAGAGACAGACCCACCACAGCACTACCCCTAGGGACCCCATATTGTGCTGACACTAGCCTGCATGACAATCCCACTGTGATGACAATGTCAGATGTCGTTCACACTGTGAAACCCAGCCATGTGTCCTGAGCAACTAACTACCATCACACCTACACAAGCTCCAACCAATCAGCACGGCCTGCCAGCCAAGGCCAATATGGAGGTAGGAGTCTGGCCGTGCAACAACTCACTTCTGCACACACTCAACACCACACACCCTGAACTCCAACAATGTGCAGCAGTGAAGCTCACATGGACCGGTGACATTGCACATGCACCCATGACAATACCAGGGGTGGTGGTGGGAACCAAGGTGCAGAAACCCATCACACATGGCCAGTCAACAAGACTTGTCAATGTCTGACACACAGCACAGTATGCTGTATATGGGCATGATGTGAAATCCACCACAATCAATGGGATCCTGGCCATAGTCACACACCAATGAAGAAGCCAAGGTGACACACGAAGAACACACGTACACAACTACCAACATTGCAGCTCTGACCCTGAGGAGTGGCATCAGTCACACACACAACGTGTCACAATCACTGTAAGCTAACACAAACAGTAAATCACATTACTCGTGTAAACAACAAGTGCCAAGGGGAATCCTGAATGTGTCCCATCTGCGTTTGCCCACATCCCCAGCACTGACAACTAAGACAACCTGGGATGACAACCTCATGAACATTAGTTTGCCATGCACCCACATCACAGAGAAACCAGGTCCAAGATGCTGGATGAACACAGAACAACTCAGCAAGCATCACAAAAAGGAACATCCCTAGGGACACAGCCTGTGTAGGAAAAGGGAAGGGAACACGCACAGATATGCTTACCCAACACAGGCCCACGCAATGTCACCAGATTACACACTGCCATGAGGGCACAACACTCATGTGGAAGGTCCGCTGTGCCAAACCTTGTCTGTGCACGACCCAAACATGTCAGCAGAATACTCCGTCAGTGAGTCAACAACCACAACACACAGAAGGCTCTGCTCACATCAGCCTGGGTACGGGGGTGTCACGTCAGTCATCTGCACACACACCAAACACCTGTCAAGCAAGTTGCACTGTATGCACAGATGAGTACTTCGACATTGATGTGCAAAACTGCATGTCCAGTGGAGCTGGGCACACAGTCAGGGAAATAGGAACATTGAACAGTGCTAAGCCCACCAGATGTGCATCAGTGTAAGACAAAGATGTTCATTTACAAATGCAATAAGGACATCCCTGTGTCAAATGCTGAACATTACACCCTCAGACTGTAGCAAAGGATGCCATAGATCCAGAATACAATAGGACACATATCCCATGGACCACATGGAGTCCATCACTGCAACACTTCATCGTCCTGATGTGAACACTATTACAACTGCAAATGCAGGATGCTACTCATCCACATCATGTACATCAAAAGAAAACCCAAAAGTAAACAAAAAGAGGCTTTATTCAGCATATGTCAGGCTAAAAACGGAAGTCCAAAAGAAACTAAGGCCAATGGCCAGTCCAAAATAACAGAACCAACGGGGTGAGAAGTGACAACTGGTCACACATTGCTTGCCTGCACTGGTACGGTTGGGGGACATCACCCTTGGAGGGGCATACAAGGGGCAGGCCAGGCACCGCAGGGACAGGATCAGGGGATGGCAGAGTGAGGCAGTGAAGGGGTGGTGGGTGCAGGAGTGTCACCGGCAACTGCAGTGGAGGTGTCTGACTCAGGGGGGGCCGGCACCACCATGGTACACAAGTCAGTTGGTGTGGGTGCCGCAACCACTGCAGTGGGCTGGACTGATGTAGTGGACTGGGTACCCACTGCAGTGCCCGAGTCAGACGTGGTGGTTGTGGACTCCACTGCAGTGCATGACTCCAAGGAAGTGGAAGGGTGGGCAGATGAGGTGGGCAAGACAGAGGGGGGGGACCTGGTCACAACAACAGTGCCACTAACAGGCATAGCGTCTGGGTTGGGGGTGGAAGAGCAAGTGGCAGGGGGGAGGGCCTAAGCAGTTTGGGGATGCGGTATCGGTGTGTGGGGGAACCTGGGGCAGGGTGTGGCGGGGGAACCTGTGCAGTGGTGGCCTGGGGGATGGAGGAGAGAGACTGGGCGCTGGAGCTGCGTGGTGGTGGGGTCTTGCTCTTCCTGCTCCGGGGGGACTTCCGAATGGGCTCCTGTGTCTGCCTGCGCCTGGGGGAGGGTGTCCGGGGGCGAGGGGCACTCCTCTCTGTGTGGGTGGACTTCCTCTTCCCCTGGTGTGCTGGGTCAGCAGGAATGGTGGGGAAGAGGCCGAGGTCACACAGGAAGACCTGCTGTGTATGTGTGGTAGCAGGCGAGGCAAAGGAAGGGGTCTTGGAGGGAGAGGATTTGGAGGACTGCGGAGTGAATGTGGATGCCTGTGTGTGTGTGTGTTCCCCATCACCTGTGTCTGTGGTATCAGTCCCCTGAGGATGCTTGTGTGCACGTCTTGCCTTACTCTTGGGTGTGTCTGTGCTGCTTGTGTCTGTGTGTATGGATGACTGTGCAGGTGTGCATGTGCTTTGGACAGGTAGGGGGCAGGAAGAGTGGATGGGGCAGAGGTGGGAGGGGTGAGGGACTGTTGGAGGAGGGACACTGCTGCCGTCAGGGAGGAGTCCATGGACCTATTGCTCCTCTGTAGGGCAGACATACCCGTCGAGATGCCCTCCATGAACGACACCAGCTGTGTCAACAGAGTGGTGTGTGCATGGAGGACACTCAGCATTGCTGTCTGCCCTACATGGAGCTGCCGAAGGAGGTACACAGACTCCTCACTCAGGGCAGCAGGGGACACAGGGGCAGGGGCTGCGGTGCCTGGCACGAAGGAGACACGCTCCCGAGCACGGGAGCCTCCACAGACCTCAGGGATGGGAGCCGATGGGAGGGCGGTGGTGGTGGTGGTGGCGGGGCCAGACAGACTAGATGGCCTTTGGTGGCTGCCGAGACCTGCCTCCACAAGGGAGTCATCCTCCGAGCTGCTGTGGTCCCCAGCTGAGGTGGATGGTGCTGAGGACTCCTCAGTGTGGCTCCCCCCGCCCTCCGTGCCACTGGGTCCCTCTGACCACTCGTCCGATGCTGACCCAGTCTGGCTCCGCAGCTCCTCCTGGTCCGTGGAGCTGTCCCCTCCTGTGGCCGTGGATGTATCTGCAAACAATTAGGGAAACAGACAAACATCAGTCACCTGCACTGACTGCACACACCACAGTAAGTACTGCAAATTACAGAGCAAGCCCTGGCATCCTTAGTTGAACATTGCCTAAAGTCCTCGCACAGATTCGGGGAAGCCAATTGTCAGTCTGATGGTCAACCATGGGACTCACACCCCTCCTGCCCTTGAACCCATCTGTCTGGTGCCTGTCTGATGGTAAGACCCCAGTGTGGACACATGCACCACCTACACAGTTGTTGGACATTGCAGGGAACACGGTGAAGCATGTGAACATGCACACATCACATCTCTTGCCACTGAGTCAGTGCAGGTGTCCGATAAAGGGATGGCCAGATTCTAATTAGAAATGCATGTGATGCATACCAGCAACAGACACCATGATGCACCCATGTCCGGATAGTCAATGCCACAATGGGGTGCATGTTGCACATGTACCTCCCCTGCAGGATCAGTCCCAGGAAGTTGAATGCCATGACACAGGAATGCGTGCAAAGTCATACATTACTGTCTCAAGTCACATGGCCATGGCAGCCAGACAACAACAGTCTGCACTGTGTCACAATCCGAGGGCATGGGGAATGCAAGTTATGTGACTGACAAGTGCACATGTCCATCCCCCAGAAACCACATCATCTGTACTACTATTTGACCACGTCATACCAACTGGACATATGGGGGACATGAAACACAACTCCCTGAACATGAGCACCTCACAGTGTGCTGTGAATGAAAATACAGCTACCTGAAAGTCACAGTCGCAAACACCTGTGTGCACAGTCAAGTGATCAGACACCTATAAGTCACAGAAGTATCGTCTATCATGGTCACATCTCAGATGGCATGCTGAGCCCCAAACGATGAACATACCAGTAGTCCTGGCAACGAAGACACAGCACAATGAGACAGAGGCAGACACCTGAGGGTACATTTCACTGATCACAACATGCCAGATGATACACGGGAGTGGGAGTACAGAGTGTATTGTATGCACTGGAGTAGGCATGACTGTCCAGCTCCACCTGTAAGAGGGATGAGTCCTGGACAGTTGGCAGGTGGCTAAGCATGTGTGACACACTGGATACACATACTCCTGAGGCCCAAATATTGTTCCCACCAGCAGCATGGGTGTGTGCCACATTCCCCAGGGACATGTGGTGAGTCAGAGCAGCAAGCGGACCACATATCAAAGTTACACGCAGATCACATGTCAGAACTTAGGCACTGTGTAGGCAATTGACCCACCCATGAATCGCACAACATAGTCACGGGAACAAATGCTGTCCCCCACCTTGAGCTAAGCAAAATGCAATGACACAGTCCCCAAATGACACAGTTTCCTGACTATAAGGGCCACACATATGCGTATCAGAGGAGAAGTGGGCATGTAACAAATGAGGGACATGGGTCCTGGACCACATGACTGATGTACTGTGGAAGTTTAACCAGGCCAGAGGTGGGCACATAGCAAGTCAGACAAAGTGCACAGTGCAGTCATGGACTCACCCCCTCCTTGCTGCTGTCTGTCCCTCAGCTGCCCATCCAGGTCAGGGAAGACCACCGCCAGGATCCGGAGCATGTGGGGGTCAGGGTCCGGTGTCCGCCCCTCCTGCGAGGAGGCGACAGCTTCAGCTGGACCCTTGCGATCCTCCGGGTCCAGCCACGAAGGTCCTGCCACCTCTTTTGGCAGTTGCGGATCCTGCGCCTGTAGACCCCCACGGATCTTACTTTCCGGGCGATGGTCAGCCAGATTTCCAGCTTCTGGTGTGCATCAACCTGTGAGGATGACAAAGTGAAAAGGCCATTACTACACATGCAACATATCCGTGCATCACACAGTTGGACATACATGTCTCAATTACAGGGGCATATGATGTACACAGGCAGTGCAACAATGGCTATGAACAGTTTGCCAGCAGTCACTACATGGTATCATTGCATGGGAAGTAAACCTAGTTGGAATGCACTGTTACTGCCCTGTACCAGTTCAGTGCATGTAACTACACACTTTGGGGTGTGACAACTACTCAGTGGGCATGCTAGCCAGTGGTGTGCACAGTGAAAGTCCTGCTAGTCAGACAACATGCACAATTAGTGATGCAGTGGACAGCACACTCACCTGCTCCCCTGGTTTTCCATACAGCTTGCTGTACTGTGGAAGGAGGCTGTCCAGCAGGGCCTGGTTCTCCTCAAGGCTGAAGGCTGGGGCTCTCTCCACAGACCTCAGGGATGG
Source organism: Calotriton arnoldi (assembly GCA_963921515.1). Classification (NCBI taxonomy): domain Eukaryota; kingdom Metazoa; phylum Chordata; class Amphibia; order Caudata; family Salamandridae; genus Calotriton; species Calotriton arnoldi. Next base: position 217,706 of record CAWUFW010012819.1, read on the forward strand.
GAGCCGATGGGAGGGCGGTGGTGGTGGTGGTGGCGGGGCCAGACAGACTAGATGGCCTTTGGTGGCTGCCGAGACCTGCCTCCACAAGGGAGTCATCCTCCGAGCTGCTGTGGTCCCCAGCTGAGGTGGATGGTGCTGAGGACTCCTCAGTGTGGCTCCCCCCGCCCTCCGTGCCACTGGGTCCCTCTGACCACTCGTCCGATGCTGACCCAGTCTGGCTCCGCAGCTCCTCCTGGTCCGTGGAGCTGTCCCCTCCTGTGGCCGTGGATGTATCTGCAAACAATTAGGGAAACAGACAAACATCAGTCACCTGCACTGACTGCACACACCACAGTAAGTACTGCAAATTACAGAGCAAGCCCTGGCATCCTTAGTTGAACATTGCCTAAAGTCCTCGCACAGATTCGGGAAGCCAATTGTCAGTCTGATGGTCAACCATGGGACTCACACCCCTCCTGCCCTTGAACCCATCTGTCTGGTGCCTGTCTGATGGTAAGACCCCAGTGTGGACACATGCACCACCTACACAGTTGTTGGACATTGCAGGGAACACGGTGAAGCATGTGAACATGCACACATCACATCTCTTGCCACTGAGTCAGTGCAGGTGTCCGATAAAGGGATGGCCAGATTCTAATTAGAAATGCATGTGATGCATACCAGCAACAGACACCATGATGCACCCATGTCCGGATAGTCAATGCCACAATGGGGTGCATGTTGCACATGTACCTCCCCTGCAGGATCAGTCCCAGGAAGTTGAATGCCATGACACAGGAATGCGTGCAAAGTCATACATTACTGTCTCAAGTCACATGGCCATGGCAGCCAGACAACAACAGTCTGCACTGTGTCACAATCCGAGGGCATGGGGAATGCAAGTTATGTGACTGACAAGTGCACATGTCCATCCCCCAGAAACCACATCATCTGTACTACTATTTGACCACGTCATACCAACTGGACATATGGGGGACATGAAACACAACTCCCTGAACATGAGCACCTCACAGTGTGCTGTGAATGAAAATACAGCTACCTGAAAGTCACAGTCGCAAACACCTGTGTGCACAGTCAAGTGATCAGACACCTATAAGTCACAGAAGTATCGTCTATCATGGTCACATCTCAGATGGCATGCTGAGCCCCAAACGATGAACATACCAGTAGTCCTGGCAACGAAGACACAGCACAATGAGACAGAGGCAGACACCTGAGGGTACATTTCACTGATCACAACATGCCAGATGATACACGGGAGTGGGAGTACAGAGTGTATTGTATGCACTGGAGTAGGCATGACTGTCCAGCTCCACCTGTAAGAGGGATGAGTCCTGGACAGTTGGCAGGTGGCTAAGCATGTGTGACACACTGGATACACATACTCCTGAGGCCCAAATATTGTTCCCACCAGCAGCATGGGTGTGTGCCACATTCCCCAGGGACATGTGGTGAGTCAGAGCAGCAAGCGGACCACATATCAAAGTTACACGCAGATCACATGTCAGAACTTAGGCACTGTGTAGGCAATTGACCCACCCATGAATCGCACAACATAGTCACGGGAACAAATGCTGTCCCCCACCTTGAGCTAAGCAAAATGCAATGACACAGTCCCCAAATGACACAGTTTCCTGACTATAAGGGCCACACATATGCGTATCAGAGGAGAAGTGGGCATGTAACAAATGAGGGACATGGGTCCTGGACCACATGACTGATGTACTGTGGAAGTTTAACCAGGCCAGAGGTGGGCACATAGCAAGTCAGACAAAGTGCACAGTGCAGTCATGGACTCACCCCCTCCTTGCTGCTGTCTGTCCCTCAGCTGCCCATCCAGGTCAGGGAAGACCACCGCCAGGATCCGGAGCATGTGGGGGTCAGGGTCCGGTGTCCGCCCCTCCTGCGAGGAGGCGACAGCTTCAGCTGGACCCTTGCGATCCTCCGGGTCCAGCCACGAAGGTCCTGCCACCTCTTTTGGCAGTTGCGGATCCTGCGCCTGTAGACCCCCACGGATCTTACTTTCCGGGCGATGGTCAGCCAGATTTCCTGCTTCTGGTGTGCATCAACCTGTGAGGATGACAAAGTGAAAAGGCCATTACTACACATGCAACATATCCGTGCATCACACAGTTGGACATACATGTCTCAATTACAGGGGCATATGATGTACACAGGCAGTGCAACAATGGCTATGAACAGTTTGCCAGCAGTCACTACATGGTATCATTGCATGGGAAGTAAACCTAGTTGGAATGCACTGTTACTGCCCTGTACCAGTTCAGTGCATGTAACTACACACTTTGGGGTGTGACAACTAATCAGTGGGCATGCTAGCCAGTGGTGTGCACAGTGAAAGTCCTGCTAGTCAGACAACATGCACAATTAGTGATGCAGTGGACAGCACACTCACCTGCTCCCCTGGTTTTCCATACAGCTTGCTGTACTGTGGAAGGAGGCTGTCCAGCAGGGCCTGGTTCTCCTCAAGGCTGAAGGCTGGGGCTCTCTCCACAGTACGTGCCATTGCAGGAGCCAGAGGATGCATAAACAGCAGCAGTGTTGGTGGCAGATGTCGTCCTGGAGCATGTAGTGCAGGCAAGTGAGCTCTCAGGGGAACAGCCAGCATTATATGTGTGCTGCAGAGGCAGATACTGTCCCATGTGTCCAAAGTGATAGGTCCAAGTCGTTTGCATCTTCTAAACCTGACCAATCCATGGTATAGCAGCACTAATACACGCCCACAGCATCCTTCAAATCTTCAACTTGTACTTCAACAGTGGAGAAGTGTGGCTCAATGGTTAGAGCGGCAGACCCTGATGCAGAGATCTGGCCCGGGACCAGGGTTCAATTCCCGCCTCGGCGGGTCTTGGGCTCAATTTCCTCGGACCTGATAATTCTCGCCTCGGTGCCTATTCTAAACATGGGTCCCACTCTGCAACTCTGGGCAATAGCTTGCTTAATCTCCACAACGGCCCCAACAGCGCTGGGATGCCTGGCTTCACCCTGGGGGTGCCCAGGAGTGGACATTTCACAGGGAAAAGCCAGGAAGGGTTCCACAGCGGTATGCGTACAGCGCCAGGACACCTCTTTGGGGGTATAAGTGCGCTTTACAAGTACGAATTTCATTTCATTTCATACGAATTTCAACTTCATGACACCCATGATTTTGCAACATTGTTGTGGCTGGCCAACTGAATTCACTGCATCAGACTCGTTGGAGCTTCGAAAACGCGTTCGTTGCCATGCCAGGCCCCAGCCAATGTGTGCGCACCGATCGGTCCATTGTTGTTCAACGCGTACCCGCTCACATTGAATGCAATGGGCCGGCCGGGCACACCGATCGGTCCATTGCTGTTCAACGCGTACGCGCGATACAACGCGTACCCGCTCACATTGAATGCAATGGGCCGGCCAGGCACACCGATCGGTCCATTGCTGTTCAACGCGTACCCGCGATACAACGCGTACCCACTCACATTGAATGCAATGGGCCGGCCGGGCACAAGGATCGGTCCATTGCTGTTCAACACGTACCCGCGATACAACGCGTACCCGCTCACATTGAATGCAATGTGCCGGCCGGGCACACCGATCGGTCCATTGCTGTTCAACGCGTATCCAGCGATACAACGCGTACCCGCTCACATTGAATGCAATGGGCCGGCCGGGCACACCGATCGGTCCATTGCTGGTCAACGCGTACCCGCGATACAACGCGTACCCGCTCACATTGAATGCAATGGGCCGGCCGGGCACACCGATCGGTCCATTGCTGTTCAACGCGTACCCGCGATACAACGCGTACCCGCTCACATTGAATGCAATGGGCCGACCGGACACACCGATCGGTCCATTGCTGTTCAACGCGTACCCGCGATACAACGCATACCTGCTCACATTGAATGCAATGGGCCGGCCGGGCACACCGATCGGTCCATTGCTGTTCAACGCGTACCCGCTCACATTGAATGCAATGGGCCGGCCGGGTACACCGATCGGTCCATTGCTGTTCAACGCGTACGCGCGATACAACGCGTACCCGCTCACATTGAATGCAATGGGCCGGCCGGGCACACCGATCGGTCCATTGCTGTTCAACGCGTACCCGCGATACAACGCGTACCCGCTCACATTGAATGCAATGGGCCGGCCGGGCACACCGATCGGTCCATTGCTGTTCAACGCGTCCCTGGACAAGTCACTGGCATATGTCACCATGCCTGTCACAGGTGAACATATGCCAGCCACATATACTTCCCAGGGAGTGAGGGGCACACCTACAACACCACAGCCTGTCCACACTGTATCCTAAGGCATGTAAGGCTGCATTACCTATTCCGTGTATGGGGGTGAACATGTTGTTCTGTCGGTGTCACTTCGGGGCAGCCACTCCCAGGCCGTGCACGTGTTCATGGGGACAGGATCCTTGGTGTGTCGTGCACATGACCACTGTGATGTGCAACTGTTAATTCCTGAGCATGTGGCATGGTCACATTTTACGGTGGTGTATGTGTATGTCATGTCACATACCCCCTGAGTCCCATGTGGGACGGTATGTACGTCCCAGGGTGACCCATTGGCACAATAGTGATGGTCCTCCACAGTCTGTGTGCATGTTGTGTTTACAATGTCTCTGATTCCATGTGCACAATGGGAGTCAGTCTCCACATCCACGTTGTTTGTGCATGAACTTTGATGTTGTGCGTGTGTGTGTCACAGACGTCCATGTCTGTCCTGACGAGGCAACAGGGACCACTACCTGTGGGGGTCATGGTTGTTTTGCTGTGGTGTATTCATGATGCACCATGTCATGCCAGTGTCCATGTGGCAATACAGGGTCTCTGGGAATCTACCTGTCGATGAGCTGTGATGCCTGGGGCACATCTGTCCTCACATGTCACTGTGGTGTGTGTTTGGAACGTGGCAGCAGTACATGGGTACTGTAACACATCCTAATGATATCCCATTGCACAACCTGGGACTTGTTGAGGGAACATGTTGAACTGTGATGTTAGATGTTAGCCATGTAGGTGCCATACATGTCCTTACGGAACGGCACACGCATCATGTACTTGTGTCTCGTAATGGTATATCATGTGATATTGAGTTTGGTCTATGCCACATATGTGGGGTGACTGACAATCTTTCTTTCTTCACCTATGCACTGCAGGGCACCAGCTGTCCATCGGCCATTCCCTGACCTTGCTACAGTGGTTGAACGGGACTGCATCCGATGGTACCGCTTCACCAGGCCACTGATTGAGGAATTGACGGTGCGGTTGGCCCCACATTTGCAACCTGGCCGGACATACCCTACAGCGCTGACCCCCAAGGTGAAGGTGATGGCAGCCCTACACTTCTTTGCCACCGGTACCTTTCAACACACAGTGGCGTCTGCTGGTGGGATGTCACAGACCATGTTCAGCCGTGTGCTCTGCGATGTTTTGGAGGCTATGTTGAGATACCTGAACCAGTACATCTATTTCCCTAGACTTCAACAACTCACTGACGTGAAGAGTGACTTCTATGCCCTGGGGAGGATGCCGCATGTCATTGGCTCCATTGATGGGACACATGTGGCTTTGGTACCACCACAGGCCCAGGAGCAGGCATACAGGAACCGCAAACACTACTATTCGGTCAATGCACTGGTGGTATGTCTTGCAGATATGTGCATCTCACACGTGTGTGCCCGTTTCCCCGGTTCTGCACACGATGCCTACGTGATGAGGAGTAGTCGCATCCCGAGGATGATGTCACAGATGCGGAACCAGCGTGCCTGGCTTGTTGGTGTGTACTGACTTTGTACCATTGTGTGTGTTCTGTCTTGTAGTGTTCCACCCTCTTTTCCAACTCAGCTAATGTGCAATTGTCTGTATGTAGGTGACTCCGGATACCCCAACATGCCGTGGTTGCTGACGCCCCTCAGGAACCCTGTGACACCAGCCCAGATGCGTTACAATGAGGCACATGGTCGGACCATGAGAGTCATTGAGCGGACATTTGGTCTCCTGAAGAGCCGCTTCCGCTGCCTGGACAAGACAGGAGGGGCCCTCCCATATGCCCCAGCAAAGGTGTGCAAGATTGTCATTGTCTGCTGCATGCTACACAACCTTGCTGTGCGGAAGGAGTTGCCTCTCATCCTGGATGACGATGATCAACATCCGCCACCTGTGGAGGATCCTGGCCTGGATCACGATGCCAGTGATGATGATGATGATGGTGATGTCCGCACACAGCTCATCACCAACTTCTTCAGCTGAATGTGAGTATCCGGAGATGTCATGTCAATGATGTGAGTATGCATGATATGTGTTGGTGGTGCTCTGGTGCTGTTTGAGTGTGGCCATGTGCTACATGACTGTATGCGTGTAGCGATGTGTCCTTACAGGTAGTCTGTACTCCCCAACAGTGTTGACATGCTAACATGGTTCTGGGTGGGTATCTTGTGACATGTATTGGGCATGAGTATTGCAGTTCTGTCCTGTTCTTCAGTGCTTTTGACTGTGTGTCATTTCTGTCCTTCACAGGGTACTTTCAGAGTTGTTTGGTCAACTGTGATCCCCCAACACCGTGATTGAACTTCCAGGGTGGTAGCTGTCGTGTCCCTACAGGTGATGTGCGCCACACCCATGGACTTCCTTCCTTCTACACTTGTTGACTGTGTGCCCACTGCCAGGTGGGATTACTTTGCATCTGTAGTGGTTACAACATGTTGCAAATGTGTAATAAACCTGTGCTTCACTTTGTGATGTGCGTTGTCTGTGGTCACACATCTGACTGACATTTGCTTACTGCACCAGTGGGCTAGTTGACAAAGACTGTGAATAGGTGTTGTGTCTGTGCATTGCACCGTATTTCCTGGCAACATCAGTGTAGGCGATGAGTCAGGTGGCCTTGGTGTGTATATGTTGTGTAGCCCTGGTGGTGTGTCTCCCTCATATGTGTCACGTTGCCATGACTCACATGCCTGTGTTGTACTTGCTGTGGCAGTTAGCATGCACAGTGTAATTTCGCAGGTCATCATCTCCATGACAGAAACCACGTTTGAATCACAACAGAGGCAGGTATGGTGTATTAGTGTATTTATTGTCATACATGTGTGAGTATAGTGCACAAGATGGTGGGTGCTGTACATTGTGATTGTAATCCAAAGTTCCTAGATGATTTGGAAGTCCTGGTAGCAGAAATGTCCTGAGTAAAGTCCACAGTCATCTGATACATTGGTCCAACTTGTACTCCCCATGTCATGTGGGGGAGTTGTGTTGCATTCCACAGGGTGTACAATTTGCGCACAAGGGTGATTATCCAGAACAGGTTTTGGCTTCCTGGGGGTTGCGCATGGCCATCGGCCTCTCAGTTGCCCTTCCTCGGACGACCCCTCTTCTTTGGGGGGGGACCCTCAAGTGCAGGCTGCTGCGATGCAGGGGACTCTCCGCCAGAGTCATCCTCCCTCCCTGTGGCAGTTGCAGTTGTTTTAGCACCAGATGTTGTGGGCACACAGGGAGGTGTTGACATGTTGCTGCTCATCTGGCGGAGGCATTGTAATATGTCCCTATGCACCGCCGTCATCTCTTGCAGTGTGTCCCACGTGGACTCCATGCGGGACATGTGTAAGTCCAAGCGTGCATGATGGGCAGCCTGCTGCTGTCGTATGTCCCTGAGGATCCCCACTACCTGGCTGAACTCTCCGGTGCTGGTCTGGTACGCATCGGCTATGCGTACCAGTTGTGGGTCATCATGCAGTCCAGACCCCTCTGCGAGCAGCGACCTATGTCTACCACCCCTCCCACCATCCCTGGCGACACATGCAGTACCTGAGGTGGCACGCACAGGTGATCCTGGGCCCCCTTGGGGGTTGTTGGTGGTGTTGGTGTCCATAGCCCCACGTTGGGCAAGGGTCCGTGTGCTGGTGGTGGTGGTGGTCCTTGGTCTGTCCGTGTCGGCAGGGGTGGTTTGTGTGTTGTCAGTCGTTGGAGGGGTGGGTGCAGGGGGTGCAGTTGGTGGTCCTGCTGGTGCTGCATGATGACTCGCTCCGGAGGTGCCAGGTAGGTCTTCGTCATCCGAGGAGGGCAGAGGCTGTTCCACACCAGTGAGCTCCGTTTCCCCTGGATCCTGGGACAGGGACTCCTCAGCGTCTGCTGCTGTGTCCCCATCATCACCTGTTTTTGGGAGACACACACAATGTATGTTATGTTTCTGCAGGCATCAATGGTTGACACACCTGACAGTTGTGACTGTACCTCTGGATGCGGGCCTGTACATTGCATTGTCCTAAGTTGTCACAGTCAGAGGTTGATATTGGTGTAGCACATTGTCCTGCATACTTTGAGCATTTCAATTTGAATGTTGGGGTGTGTACATGGTCTGCATTGGTTGTATTTGGTTGACATCCGGCCCTCCTTCTCCCCCAGCCCAGTTATCCCACCATGAAGCATGCCACCCTTGCAGTGGGTTCAGGTTGACTCTCAGGATGTCAGTGAGTGGTGTCCTGCTGTTGGTGGTGCCCAGTTCCCAGCAGGGCCTTGTGCTCCCCACAGCAGTACCCAGTGTCAGCCATCTTGTCAGTTCTTTTCCACTCCCTGTGATGTGCGCATGGTTCAGGGTGGTGTTGATGGGACAGTTGTGGGGGTGACCAATATCTGTGACTGCCACTCCCATCATGCTATTGCCTCCACCCCCTTCCCAGCATGCCCATGCTTCCTTCCTTTTGACTCTGCTTCCCTGTGGGGTTGTGTGCCTGTGCTGACAAGATGGCTGACAGTGTTATCCTGGGGTTAGTTTTGCTACAAGTCCCATGTGTGTCCCTGTGCTTCACACAGCATGACCCAGGGTTGTGGTTCTTTGTGGGATATTTGATTAGAGTGTGAGGCAATGCATTCTCCCAGGTGAGTTGTGTGGAGTTTGTGTTAGGGGGTGTGTGAGTGGAGCTGCTGGTAACTATGGTCAGTGCTGTGAGTCCTCCTTCCCACCCAGCCAGATATCCCACCATGGAACGTGCTTCCATTGCAGGGAGTGCAAGTTGTCTTTCAGGATGTCAGTCAGTGGTGTCCTGCTGATGGTTGGTGCACAGTTCCCAGCAGGGCCTTGTGCTCCCCGCAGCAGTACCCAGTGTCAGCCATCTTGTCAGTTCTTTTCCACTCCCTGTGATGTGCGCATGGTTCAGGGTGGTGTTGATGGGACAGTTGTGAGGGTGAACAATATCTGTGACTGCCACTCCCATCATGCTATTGCCTCCACCCCCCTTCCCAGCATGCCCATGCTTCCTTCCTTTTGACTCTGCTTCCCTGTGGGGTTGTGTGCCTGTGCTGACAAGATGGCTGACAGTGTTATCCTGGGGTTAGTTTTGCTACAAGTCCCATGTGTGTCCCTGTGCTTCACACAGCATGACCCAGGGTTGTGGTTCTTTGTGGGATATTTGATTAGAGTGTGAGGCAATGCATTCTCCCAGGTGAGTTGTGTGGAGTTTGTGTTATGGGGGTGTGTGAGTGGAGCTGCTGGTAACTATGGTCAGTGCTGTGAGTCCTCCTTCCCACCCAGCCAGATATCCCACCATGGAACGTGCTTCCATTGCAGGGAGTGCAAGTTGTCTTTCAGGATGTCAGTCAGTGTGGTCCTGTTGTTTGTTGGTGCCCAGTTCCCAGCAGGGCCTTGTGCTCCCCACAGCAGTACCCAGTGTCAGCCATCTTGTCAGTTCTTTTCCACTCCCTGTGATGTGCGCATGATTCAGTGTGGTGTTGATGGGACAGTTGTGAGGGTGAACAATATCTGTGACTACCACTCCCATCATGCTATTGCCTCCACCCCCCTTCCCAGCATGCCCATACTTCCTTCATTTTGAGTGTACTTCACTGTGTGTGAGTGTGACAGCAATGGCAAGATGGCTGACAGTGGTGTCCTGCTGTTGGTTGGTACCCAGTTCCCAGCAGGGCCTTGTGCTCCCCACAACATAGCACCAGTGTCAGACATCTTTGATGTGGCTTTTGACTCCCTGTGAGGTGTGCATGCTTGGGTGTGATCTTGCTGGGCCATGTGGGTGGGGGATGTTGGGCTGTGACTACCACTCCCATCATGCTATTGCTTCCACCCCCCTTCCCAGCATGCCCATGCTTCCTTCCTTTTGACTCTGCTTCCCTGTGGGGTTGTGTGCCTGTGCTGACAAGATGGCTGACAGTGTTATCCTGGGGTTAGTTTTGCTGCAAGTCCCATGTGTGTCCCTGTGCTTCACACAGCATGACCCAGGGTTGTGGTTCTTTGTGGGATATTTGATTTGTGTGTGAGGCAATGCATTCTCCCAGGTGAGTTGTGTGGAGTTTGTGTTAGGGGGGTGTTTGAGTGGAGCTGCTGGTAACTATGGTCAGTGCTGTGAGTCCTCCTTCCCACCCAGCCAGATTTTCCACCATGGAACGTGCTTCCGTTGCAGGGAGTGCAAGTTGTCTTTCAGGATGTCAGTCAGTGGTGTCCTGCTGTTAGTTGGCGCCCAGTTCCCAGCAGGGCCTTGTGCTCCTCACAGCAGTAGCCAGTGTCAGCCATCTTGTCAGTTGTTTTCCACTCCCTGTGATGTGGGCATGGTTCATGGTGGTGTTGATGTGCGCATTGTGAGGGTGGGCAATATCTGTGACTACGACTCCCATGATGCTATTGGCTACACTGACTTGCCCAGCATACACAGGATTCCTTCCTTTCAGTGGGCTTCACTGTGAGGTGGAGTTGTAGTGGTGGCTACATGTCTGGATGTGTTTGTTAGTTATATTTGTGCCACTGCCTAGCTGTAGATGTAGTTGTGTTTGTACATGTGATGACACAGTTACATATAACTATGAGATGGCATGTGTTGTGTTTATCTGACTGACATACACATTTTGGGATGATTCTGTTTTGGTTGCTATGTATTTGCTAAGGGTGCATGGTTTGACTCTCCCCTTGACAGTGATGTGTGTGTATTGTCGCACAATATTGTGTACATTTGTTGTGTACTCACCAGGCTCTGGGATGTTTTCTAGTCCATATACGCTCACTGGTGGTAGGATGTCCCGCACCTTCTCCTCCCAGGGCCTGAGGTATACTGGTTTGGCAGGAGGGCCACTGCCGGTGTGTTGGCTCAAGGGGTAGTCCTTCTTCAACAGCTCCCTGACCCTCCTGCGCACGTCATACCACCTGTTCTGGATGTCTCCCTTTGTGCGCAAACATGGTGATTGTGCGTTCACCCTGTCGACAATCCTCTCCCACATCTTGGTTTTCTGCGCCATGGGTGTCTGTTGGACCAGTGTACCAAACAGCTGTGGCTCTACCCTGAGGATCTCATCTACCAGGACTTCCAATTCACTATCTAGGAACTTTTGATTCTTCTTTGGGGGCATGGTGATGGGTGGTGATGGTGAGTGATGTGTGTGTTGGTGTGCAAGTGAGGGTGTGTGAGTGTGTGTTTTGCTGGGTGTATGTGAGGGTGCTGTTTGTTGAGGTGCTGCTGGTGTGTGGCTTGTGTGATGGATGAGCTGTGGGTGTGTGTGTGTTTGCTGTCTGTTGGTGTTGAGTGCTGGCAGGTAATTTGAATTTGCAAAGGATCATGGTAGGGATTTGTGTCCTTTATATGGGTGGAGTTGTGGGTGTGTCTTTGTTCCCTGTTTCCCCCCCCCAGTATTTATTGGCTTTGTAATTGCTTGTTTGGCCTTTTTTTGTGTTTTTTCCTTAGTACTTTTTGTGCATGTAGGAGACGTTCTTCTGACCGAGTCGGACCCTGCAGTTGTCTTGTGCGAGCTTCTCCGATTCGTTCACGTGGTGTTTGTGCTGTTTTCTGTGCTGCGTACGCGTCGGTCGCGGTGTATTGGGTTGCTTCGGCTCGCAGTTTTGTATGCGTGTCGGTCGTACGGCTTGGGCCCCGTGTGACTCGGTCGTGTTTTCCACGCGTTGCATCGTACTTGGCGGGTAGGAGTTCGCGGGTACGTTTCGTTCAGGATTCTTCCTTGTGCGTGTCGGTCGGTTCGATTCGTGTGGTTTTCCGGCCGGATAGCTGTTTTCCGCGCGGTTCGGTCGTTCGGCTTGTGTTCCGTACGCATCGGTCGGATTTTGCACGCTTCTCATCGTACTTTGCGGGTCGGGCTGCACCGGTACGTGTCGGTCGGAATGAATTCCGGCTCCGAGTCGGTCGGTACGTTTTCCGGCCCGAATCGGAATCGGCCCCTATGTGTTGGCTGAGTCCATGTGAGGTACATACACACAGAGTGGATTGCAGGTCTGTTATAACTGGCTGCTAAATAAGAATTTTCCATTGTTTTGTGTACTGCAAAATATATAGGGCAGAGTTTTCCTATCTCTGTCTCAAACACATCAATCTCCCAACCCTTCTTCGAGAACATGCCTGGGTTATGGCATCAGACCGTATGCAAACAGGACGGGGGAGGAGGGGAGGGAGGAGGGGGTCAGGGGGAGATTGTTTTCATTCTTTGCTGTTCAAATTAACATTTTGCCCCACACATTTTCTACAACATGGTAAGGACCTTCATAGGGTTGCCACCATCTTAGATTTTGACACATATTTGCACGCTTTGTCCATACTGGAGTACACATATTTTCAGTGCTTAATCCGGTCATATGGATTTAACCTGTTTTGTCAGACTTTCTAACTTTTTCTATGAACTTCTATGGAAGTGCCTTGCTAGAACTGATCCGAAATTAGGTCAAGAAAAGAGAGAAGGGCCCCAGTCTGTCTGACCAGAAGGGCAATCAGTTATACTTATATGTGGGGCCGCTGGATTTATGTGGCAGGGTAGGAACAAATCATGCAGCTGCGTCGACTAGGTTATGTGGCATGAAAAGGGAAACTATGCGACGTAATGCGGCACCTTTCATGGCAGAATTACTGCTCTATTTTTCACTTTTACACATTTTAACACTGAATGGGCAACTCATTAGTATTAGGTTTTTTTTCTTTCTTTGTTAGTTTTTGTATTTAGTGCTTACACAACACAAAAAGCCATTAGAATCCAGGTGTCATGATCGCGGATTATATTAAAATATCAGTAGAGTAATTCAAGGAAAGTGTCTCAACTAGGTGACAAAGGTCAGTCACAATATGCTCTTAACCAGTAGTGTGTTAGAGGCGCACATTATAATCAATGCTTAATTTGCAATAGAATAAGTGCAGGGGCCTAAAGTTCTGTACAAAAACCCAGGGCCTGCCCTATTAAATGTTGGTGCAGCGAATCCCAAGCCTCCCCAGTCTTGATTCCACCTTATGTCGCTTTCATCCACCTCTGAATACTCCCTGCCCCTTTAAGTTGCTCTATCAGGTTCTTTATCATCCCTGCTTTCTTTCTTTGTCACTGTTTTTCCGTCTTTCTCTTCCTCCTCCTTCCTTCTTTTGTGTTTTTCTCTCTCTTGCTCTGGGTCAAAATCTAATGAGGAATAATAACGGCTAGTCCCAACAAATTTGTGCCGGTTGTTCTTACCTGCAAACACCGGCTCAAATTAAGCACTGATCATAATTAGGCAGATGAATTCTGCATGCAGCAGTTCAGTATCCCCAGTGCTCCGGAATCAAGCGTCAAATTCCCACACCAACTATGTAAAAGTATATGAATATGCAGCGGCATCACAACACAAAATCAACCCCGCCAGGTGTATATGCATGCAGTGCAGAGTACAGGTGTAAAACGGGAACACCCATTTTGACAACATGATGATACGTGTGCGTCTAGTGATTAATAGCAACACCCAGCAAGGGCATTGCTCAGTAATTACTAACTGCCCCAGGACTTTGAGTAAAGGCCTACCAAAACATGCTTTATCTTTGGGGCTGATAGGTCTTGACCATTCCTTGAGTTTGAAGCTCCTCCACTGGGCAACTATCAACTTCTTCCTTCCCTATGGCTGTGATTGTTTGTACAAATTGCAGTATGTTATTTTTTTAAGGAATTCAACAAGCTCAAGTTGGACTCTTGGCTGGCATCCCTTAGTTTTTTAAAGTGTTCTCTGTATATTATACCTAAGGCTCCCTGTTTTCTGTTTTTACTGATTTTTACAGATAAATACAGACAGACAATCATTCATTTTCCTGTCCATATTTATTTTAAAATGTGGATAAAAACGGAAATTGGGTTGTTTTTTGAGTGATTCTAAGTTCTGTCAATCATGACTGCAAGGCCCAATAGCTGTGTGGATTGACAAGTAAGGGGTTAAAAAAATAAAGCAATTTACATAAAGAGCCTTAAACAGCAGTAGATATGCACAACCTTGATACTAAATTTCAAATGTTTTCTTATAAGTGCATATTTTATCATCTGAGTGTGTTTATATAATTGAAACCTGTCAACGGTTCAGGCATAAGTGACAATTTTTTCGCTTAAATAAATGTAGAAATATACTCGTTCCAGTTTCATTTTTTCACAGAACCCAAAATAAATATGGATAAATACAGATAAAAGTATCAAAAAATAAATATGGATAAATACAGACGGAAATGTCAAAAAAATAAATACCATAAAACCGGGAGCCTTAATTATACCATCCTTCTTTTCCACTTCTTGCTTCCTCTCCTTCTACTGAGCTGTTGTCTTGTTGTTCAGCCATCTCCACCAATGGTGAGCTCAGAATACTTAGGAGTTCTTATTATCCTATTAGAACATTGGAATGTTGGGAGGTCCATTGAAAACAATGGAGTGCACGGGGCTCCAACAATCCTGCATGCGTAGTATGCCAAAACGTTTGCCAACCACAGAATAATTTTTGATTATGGAAGGACAATTTATTATCAAATGTCACACCCTGGTTATTGACTGTTTCCAAATGCCTATTAGGTGGAGGTGCCCCCTCTGGCCTGTGCACTTCCAACCTGAGGTCAAAAATATGCCCCACACAGAGCACCTCCGTCTTCTCGGCATTACATTTCAGTTGGAACAAACTCATCCAACAGAAAACGGCTGAGAGGCATGGTTTTATTTCACCTTGTTCAACTGGCACCCTCTTGTCAAATGTGAAAATAATCTGGATGTCATCAGCATAGAAGATTATTTTGGCCCCAGATGACTCCACCGATTCAGCAAGGGGAGTCGTGTAAATATTTAACAGCATGGGGCTTAAAGCTGACCCCTGGGGGACCCAACTGAGACATTTAGTCTGCCCGAGAAAAAGGGAGGTAGCCAAAACTCTTGCTTCCTATCCTCTAGGAAGGATTTCAACCACTTCCAAGCATTGTCTTTAATGCCAATCTCCTGAAGACGGTTGAGCAGTCTGGCATGCAGGACCGCTCCAGTGTTAAATGCCTGAGCTGAAGGCGAGGGCCTTTAACAAGGGAGTGGGCCTTTAATGGCCAGTAGCGCCCGCTAGGAGGGCTCTAAGGCTATTAGAACATTCCGCCCCTAGAGGGCAGTATGTTCTAATTGGTAAAAACAAAGACCTCTCGGAGCCCTAGGGGGTTTAAAACCCCTCAGACCCCAAGAGGCCTTTGTTCACAGCAGCAGCTGTGAATGAAAAACAACATTAGAATGTTCTTCTGTGGGCTTCTACCAACCCGTAGAAGTCAGGAGCACTCCATTGTCAGCAATGGAGTGCTCAACATTCTAATGTTCTAATGGCTGGTATAAGCCTTTGACTCCAACATTCCAATGTTTGTCTTTCTGTTTCTCACTTTTTCATTTAGAACATTCTACCCATCAATGGGTGGAATGTTCTAATAGCCTTATAGCCCTTCTGCCTCGGGCTATACCAATTGTTAAATCCCCCTTTCCCTTGTTATAGGCTGCTGCTCAGGCCTTTAACTCAGGTTCAGGGCCTTTAACAACCGGTATAGCCCTTGGCAGCAGGCTATAAGGCAATAATAGAGTGTCATCTTTTCACAATATATACCTTTCCCTACTTCACTGGTTGGATTAACCGTTCAAAACACATGAGAATCAAGCCCACACCCAATAGGATGAGAAGGGAGGGATGCTTTCAGGGCTTGGTGGTATTCAAAGCCTGTCCTGCCCTGAAAACAGCCCTCATGGAGCATCCTGCAATACACGGCCCTGCCTAATGCTCCTGTGTACTGCGCCAGGCCCTGAAGTAATGAAATATTCTGCACATTAGTCTTCAGAACTGCCTGTGAAAATATAGTTCTGACCGAAATCCCTGTCGACTGCGCAAATTCTGTTTTTACTTGTGAGTTTCCTTCACACTTTGAGTCTTCATATCCTCTTTTCATGTGATTTATTTATGGAATTTGTAGACAACTTTCCTCATTCCCTGATGGCCTGTGTGATTGTGCATGTAGGTGTTTGAGGACTGCAGCAGATGCATTGATAGATGAGAGTGGAGCAAGCCATGTGTTTGGAGGAATGAGAGGAAGTTAACATTTTATCTGCTCCATCAAGGAAGGATGATGCTCGTGCTGATTTCTCGTATGACTGAGAGCAGTGCAGTTGTCTGATTGGGCTAAATATAATGCATGCAAGTGTATGAGGGCAAATTTCTAGGTAAAGCAACATTAGTGGGCTTTAGTCCTGCGGTGCCTCTGCTTTGCCAAGCTCAGCCTGGATGGTAAGATCCTCTCCTCACCCTTGGAAGGAGGGAAAATTGAAAGGCCAAGGCCCTCAATCTAACACTAAGGATCGAGTCAGTGGGAATCTAAGTGCTGGAAGACCAGGTACAAAGCTCATTGAGCCACTAGAAATGTGACTTACCAAGTCTGTTTGCTCCCTAGAGCAAGCCTTCTCGGTACATATATGTTGTATCCTGCTTTTGTAAATGTAATGCTATTTTACCACCAATGGAATGTTGCTGTGATGATGCTGTTCAGAATGTTTAGAATATGTTAGAGCAGTCACAGTTGAGTGGGCTGAGCAGCATGCTGGCTGCTCCTGGTGGGGTTTTTGTAGTTCTGTACTTCTCATCTTTGTATCCTGTAACCTTCATCAATAAATCTTCATGAAACTCATCACGGCTACTTGGACTAAATCACTACAAATTTATGGCGACGAGGATGGGATTCGAACCCACGCGTGCAATACGCAAATTAGTTACACAGAAATTCTTTCACATTGAGGAGCCTGCTGTCATCCTGCTGTCTAGGGAGACTGGTGCCTTCGGACAGTCTCTCCACTATCAAGATCTCTGCAGCTGTATGTGTGTGCTGTGAGGAGGAGCTACACCGATAACTGGTTGACCGCAGTTGAGAGTTTGAAGTGGTCCTTAGTGTGCCAGTTCTCACCTTTCCTACTTCAACTGTACAAGAGGCACAGGGTCAGACTGATTTGCATATGGCCATGTCTGAACTGGGGTGGTGGAGTGAGCTAAAGAATGATGATGGATTAAACCCAGATCAGTTGACTGGGGGTGAGTGTTTGATTGGCTCAAACGTTCCGTCCATCATCCCCTTTTGTATCGCTTTGTTCGCCCTAAGTTGGCGGGGGTATGCCCAGACGTGGGTCCCTTGCTCACTTTGCCACTGGATTCAAGCAAGCCTGGCTGATGACGGCTGGAAAGCCAGAAACCGGTCCTAGGATGCTTGTTTCCGGTCCAGGGAAGACATGGCTTGGCAGTTCGGGCTGGACTGTTCCCATGAGGCACAGGGTCAGACTGATTTGCATATGGCCATGTCTGAACTGGGGTGGTGGAGTGAGCTAAAGAATGATGATGGATTAAACCCAGATCAGTTGACTGGGGGTGAGTGTTTGATTGGCTCAAACGTTCCGTCCATCATCCCCTTTTGTATCGCTTTGTTCGCCCTAAGTTGGCGGGGGTATGCCCAGACGTGGGTCCCTTGCTCACTTTGCCACTGGATTCAAGCAAGCCTGGCTGATGACGGCTGGAATGCCAGAAACCGGTCCTAGGATGCTTGTTTCCGGTCCAGGGAAGACATGGCTTGGCAGTTCGGGCTGGACTGTTCCCATGAGGCACAGGGTCAGACTGATTTGCATATGGCCATGTCTGAACTGGGGTGGTGGAGTGAGCTAAAGAATGATGATGGATTAAACCCAGATCAGTTGACTGGGGGTGAGTGTTTGATTGGCTCAAACGTTCCGTCCATCATCCCCTTTTGTATCGCTTTGTTCGCCCTAAGTTGGCGGGGGTATGCCCAGACGTGGGTCCCTTGCTCACTTTGCCACTGGATTCAAGCAAGCCTGGCTGATGACGGCTGGAATGCCAGAAACCGGTCCTAGGATGCTTGTTTCCGGTCCAGGGAAGACATGGCTTGGCAGTTCGGGCTGGACTGTTCCCATGAGGCACAGGGTCAGACTGATTTGCATATGGCCATGTCTGAACTGGGGTGGTGGAGTGAGCTAAAGAATGATGATGGATTAAACCCAGATCAGTTGACTGGGGGTGAGTGTTTGATTGGCTCAAACGTTCCGTCCATCATCCCCTTTGTATCGCTTTGTTCGCCCTAAGTTGGCGGGGTATGCCCAGACGTGGGTCCCTTGCTCACTTTGCCACTGGATTCAAGCAAGCCTGGCTGATGACGGCTGGAATGCCAGAAACCGGTCCTAGGATGCTTGTTTCCGGTCCAGGGAAGACATGGCTTGGCAGTTCGGGCTGGACTGTTCCCATGAGGCACAGGGTCAGACTGATTTGCATATGGCCATGTCTGAACTGGGGTGGTGGAGTGAGCTAAAGAATGATGATGGATTAAACCCAGATCAGTTGACTGGGGGTGAGTGTTTGATTGGCTCAAACGTTCCGTCCATCATCCCCTTTTGTATCGCTTTGTTCGCCCTAAGTTGGCGGGGGTATGCCCAGACGTGGGTCCCTTGCTCACTTTGCCACTGGATTCAAGCAAGCCTGGCTGATGACGGCTGGAATGCCAGAAACCGGTCCTAGGATGCTTGTTTCCGGTCCAGGGAAGACATGGCTTGGCAGTTCGGGCTGGACTGTTCCCATGAGGCACAGGGTCAGACTGATTTGCATATGGCCATGTCTGAACTGGGGTGGTGGAGTGAGCTAAAGAATGATGATGGATTAAACCCAGATCAGTTGACTGGGGGTGAGTGTTTGATTGGCTCAAACGTTCCGTCCATCATCCCCTTTTGTATCGCTTTGTTCGCCCTAAGTTGGCGGGGGTATGCCCAGACGTGGGTCCCTTGCTCACTTTGCCACTGGATTCAAGCAAGCCTGGCTGATGACGGCTGGAATGCCAGAAACCGGTCCTAGGATGCTTGTTTCCGGTCCAGGGAAGACATGGCTTGGCAGTTCGGGCTGGACTGTTCCCATGAGGCACAGGGTCAGACTGATTTGCATATGGCCATGTCTGAACTGGGGTGGTGGAGTGAGCTAAAGAATGATGATGGATTAAACCCAGATCAGTTGACTGGGGGTGAGTGTTTGATTGGCTCAAACGTTCCGTCCATCATCCCCTTTTGTATCGCTTTGTTCGCCCTAAGTTGGCGGGGGTATGCCCAGACGTGGGTCCCTTGCTCACTTTGCCACTGGATTCAAGCAAGCCTGGCTGATGACGGCTGGAATGCCAGAAACCGGTCCTAGGATGCTTGTTTCCGGTCCAGGGAAGACATGGCTTGGCAGTTCGGGCTGGACTGTTCCCATGAGGCACAGGGTCAGACTGATTTGCATATGGCCATGTCTGAACTGGGGTGGTGGAGTGAGCTAAAGAATGATGATGGATTAAACCCAGATCAGTTGACTGGGGGTGAGTGTTTGATTGGCTCAAACGTTCCGTCCATCATCCCCTTTTGTATCGCTTTGTTCGCCCTAAGTTGGCGGGGGTATGCCCAGACGTGGGTCCCTTGCTCACTTTGCCACTGGATTCAAGCAAGCCTGGCTGATGACGGCTGGAATGCCAGAAACCGGTCCTAGGATGCTTGTTTCCGGTCCAGGGAAGACATGGCTTGGCAGTTCGGGCTGGACTGTTCCCATGAGGCACAGGGTCAGACTGATTTGCATATGGCCATGTCTGAACTGGGGTGGTGGAGTGAGCTAAAGAATGATGATGGATTAAACCCAGATCAGTTGACTGGGGGTGAGTGTTTGATTGGCTCAAACGTTCCGTCCATCATCCCCTTTTGTATCGCTTTGTTCGCCCTAAGTTGGCGGGGGTATGCCCAGACGTGGGTCCCTTGCTCACTTTGCCACTGGATTCAAGCAAGCCTGGCTGATGACGGCTGGAATGCCAGAAACCGGTCCTAGGATGCTTGTTTCCGGTCCAGGGAAGACATGGCTTGGCAGTTCGGGCTGGACTGTTCCCATGAGGCACAGGGTCAGACTGATTTGCATATGGCCATGTCTGAACTGGGGTGGTGGAGTGAGCTAAAGAATGATGATGGATTAAACCCAGATCAGTTGACTGGGGGTGAGTGTTTGATTGGCTCAAACGTTCCGTCCATCATCCCCTTTTGTATCGCTTTGTTCGCCCTAAGTTGGCGGGGGTATGCCCAGACGTGGGTCCCTTGCTCACTTTGCCACTGGATTCAAGCAAGCCTGGCTGATGACGGCTGGAATGCCAGAAACCGGTCCTAGGATGCTTGTTTCCGGTCCAGGGAAGACATGGCTTGGCAGTTCGGGCTGGACTGTTCCCATGAGGCACAGGGTCAGACTGATTTGCATATGGCCATGTCTGAACTGGGGTGGTGGAGTGAGCTAAAGAATGATGATGGATTAAACCCAGATCAGTTGACTGGGGGTGAGTGTTTGATTGGCTCAAACGTTCCGTCCATCATCCCCTTTTGTATCGCTTTGTTCGCCCTAAGTTGGCGGGGGTATGCCCAGACGTGGGTCCCTTGCTCACTTTGCCACTGGATTCAAGCAAGCCTGGCTGATGACGGCTGGAATGCCAGAAACCGGTCCTAGGATGCTTGTTTCCGGTCCAGGGAAGACATGGCTTGGCAGTTCGGGCTGGACTGTTCCCATGAGGCACAGGGTCAGACTGATTTGCATATGGCCATGTCTGAACTGGGGTGGTGGAGTGAGCTAAAGAATGATGATGGATTAAACCCAGATCAGTTGACTGGGGGTGAGTGTTTGATTGGCTCAAACGTTCCGTCCATCATCCCCTTTTGTATCGCTTTGTTCGCCCTAAGTTGGCGGGGTATGCCCAGACGTGGGTCCCTTGCTCACTTTGCCACTGGATTCAAGCAAGCCTGGCTGATGACGGCTGGAATGCCAGAAACCGGTCCTAGGATGCTTGTTTCCGGTCCAGGGAAGACATGGCTTGGCAGTTCGGGCTGGACTGTTCCCATGAGGCACAGGGTCAGACTGATTTGCATATGGCCATGTCTGAACTGGGGTGGTGGAGTGAGCTAAAGAATGATGATGGATTAAACCCAGATCAGTTGACTGGGGGTGAGTGTTTGATTGGCTCAAACGTTCCGTCCATCATCCCCTTTGTATCGCTTTGTTCGCCCTAAGTTGGCGGGGGTATGCCCAGACGTGGGTCCCTTGCTCACTTTGCCACTGGATTCAAGCAAGCCTGGCTGATGACGGCTGGAATGCCAGAAACCGGTCCTAGGATGCTTGTTTCCGGTCCAGGGAAGACATGGCTTGGCAGTTCGGGCTGGACTGTTCCCATGAGGCACAGGGTCAGACTGATTTGCATATGGCCATGTCTGAACTGGGGTGGTGGAGTGAGCTAAAGAATGATGATGGATTAAACCCAGATCAGTTGACTGGGGGTGAGTGTTTGATTGGCTCAAACGTTCCGTCCATCATCCCCTTTTGTATCGCTTTGTTCGCCCTAAGTTGGCGGGGGTATGCCCAGACGTGGGTCCCCTGCTCACTTTGCCACTGGATTCAAGCAAGCCTGGCTGATGACGGCTGGAATGCCAGAAACCGGTCCTAGGATGCTTGTTTCCGGTCCAGGGAAGACATGGCTTGGCAGTTCGGGCTGGACTGTTCCGTTCCCATGAGGCACAGGGTCAGACTGATTTGCATATGGCCATGTCTGAACTGGGGTGGTGGAGTGAGCTAAAGAATGATGATGGATTAAACCCAGATCAGTTGACTGGGGGTGAGTGTTTGATTGGCTCAAACGTTCCGTCCATCATCCCCTTTGTATCGCTTTGTTCGCCCTAAGTTGGCGGGGGTATGCCCAGACGTGGGTCCCTTGCTCACTTTGCCACTGGATTCAAGCAAGCCTGGCTGATGACGGCTGGAATGCCAGAAACCGGTCCTAGGATGCTTGTTTCCGGTCCAGGGAAGACATGGCTTGGCAGTTCGGGCTGGACTGTTCCCATGAGGCACAGGGTCAGACTGATTTGCATATGGCCATGTCTGAACTGGGGTGGTGGAGTGAGCTAAAGAATGATGATGGATTAAACCCAGATCAGTTGACTGGGGGTGAGTGTTTGATTGGCTCAAACGTTCCGTCCATCATCCCCTTTGTATCGCTTTGTTCGCCCTAAGTTGGCGGGGGTATGCCCAGACGTGGGTCCCTTGCTCACTTTGCCACTGGATTCAAGCAAGCCTGGCTGATGACGGCTGGAATGCCAGAAACCGGTCCTAGGATGCTTGTTTCCGGTCCAGGGAAGACATGGCTTGGCAGTTCGGGCTGGACTGTTCCCATGAGGCACAGGGTCAGACTGATTTGCATATGGCCATGTCTGAACTGGGGTGGTGGAGTGAGCTAAAGAATGATGATGGATTAAACCCAGATCAGTTGACTGGGGGTGAGTGTTTGATTGGCTCAAACGTTCCGTCCATCATCCCCTTTTGTATCGCTTTGTTCGCCCTAAGTTGGCGGGGGTATGCCCAGACGTGGGTCCCTTGCTCACTTTGCCACTGGATTCAAGCAAGCCTGGCTGATGACGGCTGGAATGCCAGAAACCGGTCCTAGGATGCTTGTTTCCGGTCCAGGGAAGACATGGCTTGGCAGTTCGGGCTGGACTGTTCCCATGAGGCACAGGGTCAGACTGATTTGCATATGGCCATGTCTGAACTGGGGTGGTGGAGTGAGCTAAAGAATGATGATGGATTAAACCCAGATCAGTTGACTGGGGGTGAGTGTTTGATTGGCTCAAACGTTCCGTCCATCATCCCCTTTTGTATCGCTTTGTTCGCCCTAAGTTGGCGGGGGTATGCCCAGACGTGGGTCCCTTGCTCACTTTGCCACTGGATTCAAGCAAGCCTGGCTGATGACGGCTGGAATGCCAGAAACCGGTCCTAGGATGCTTGTTTCCGGTCCAGGGAAGACATGGCTTGGCAGTTCGGGCTGGACTGTTCCCATGAGGCACAGGGTCAGACTGATTTGCATATGGCCATGTCTGAACTGGGGTGGTGGAGTGAGCTAAAGAATGATGATGGATTAAACCCAGATCAGTTGACTGGGGGTGAGTGTTTGATTGGCTCAAACGTTCCGTCCATCATCCCCTTTTGTATCGCTTTGTTCGCCCTAAGTTGGCGGGGTATGCCCAGACGTGGGTCCCTTGCTCACTTTGCCACTGGATTCAAGCAAGCCTGGCTGATGACGGCTGGAATGCCAGAAACCGGTCCTAGGATGCTTGTTTCCGGTCCAGGGAAGACATGGCTTGGCAGTTCGGGCTGGACTGTTCCCATGAGGCACAGGGTCAGACTGATTTGCATATGGCCATGTCTGAACTGGGGTGGTGGAGTGAGCTAAAGAATGATGATGGATTAAACCCAGATCAGTTGACTGGGGGTGAGTGTTTGATTGGCTCAAACGTTCCGTCCATCATCCCCTTTTGTATCGCTTTGTTCGCCCTAAGTTGGCGGGGTATGCCCAGACGTGGGTCCCTTGCTCACTTGGCCACTGGATTCAAGCAAGCCTGGCTGATGACGGCTGGAATGCCAGAAACCGGTCCTAGGATGCTTGTTTCCGGTCCAGGGAAGACATGGCTTGGCAGTTCGGGCTGGACTGTTCCCATGAGGCACAGGGTCAGACTGATTTGCATATGGCCATGTCTGAACTGGGGTGGTGGAGTGAGCTAAAGAATGATGATGGATTAAACCCAGATCAGTTGACTGGGGGTGAGTGTTTGATTGGCTCAAACGTTCCGTCCATCATCCCCTTTTGTATCGCTTTGTTCGCCCTAAGTTGGCGGGGGTATGCCCAGACGTGGGTCCCTTGCTCACTTTGCCACTGGATTCAAGCAAGCCTGGCTGATGACGGCTGGAATGCCAGAAACCGGTCCTAGGATGCTTGTTTCCGGTCCAGGGAAGACATGGCTTGGCAGTTCGGGCTGGACTGTTCCCATGAGGCACAGGGTCAGACTGATTTGCATATGGCCATGTCTGAACTGGGGTGGTGGAGTGAGCTAAAGAATGATGATGGATTAAACCCAGATCAGTTGACTGGGGGTGAGTGTTTGATTGGCTCAAACGTTCCGTCCATCATCCCCTTTTGTATCGCTTTGTTCGCCCTAAGTTGGCGGGGGTATGCCCAGACGTGGGTCCCTTGCTCACTTTGCCACTGGATTCAAGCAAGCCTGGCTGATGACGGCTGGAATGCCAGAAACCGGTCCTAGGATGCTTGTTTCCGGTCCAGGGAAGACATGGCTTGGCAGTTCGGGCTGGACTGTTCCCATGAGGCACAGGGTCAGACTGATTTGCATATGGCCATGTCTGAACTGGGGTGGTGGAGTGAGCTAAAGAATGATGATGGATTAAACCCAGATCAGTTGACTGGGGGTGAGTGTTTGATTGGCTCAAACGTTCCGTCCATCATCCCCTTTTGTATCGCTTTGTTCGCCCCTAAGTTGGCGGGGGTATGCCCAGACGTGGGTCCCTTGCTCACTTTGCCACTGGATTCAAGCAAGCCTGGCTGATGACGGCTGGAATGCCAGAAACCGGTCCTAGGATGCTTGTTTCCGGTCCAGGGAAGACATGGCTTGGCAGTTCGGGCTGGACTGTTCCCATGAGGCACAGGGTCAGACTGATTTGCATATGGCCATGTCTGAACTGGGGTGGTGGAGTGAGCTAAAGAATGATGATGGATTAAACCCAGATCAGTTGACTGGGGGTGAGTGTTTGATTGGCTCAAACGTTCCGTCCATCATCCCCTTTGTATCGCTTTGTTCGCCCTAAGTTGGCGGGGGTATGCCCAGACGTGGGTCCCTTGCTCACTTTGCCACTGGATTCAAGCAAGCCTGGCTGATGACGGCTGGAATGCCAGAAACCGGTCCTAGGATGCTTGTTTCCGGTCCAGGGAAGACATGGCTTGGCAGTTCGGGCTGGACTGTTCCCATGAGGCACAGGGTCAGACTGATTTGCATATGGCCATGTCTGAACTGGGGTGGTGGAGTGAGCTAAAGAATGATGATGGATTAAACCCAGATCAGTTGACTGGGGGTGAGTGTTTGATTGGCTCAAACGTTCCGTCCATCATCCCCTTTTGTATCGCTTTGTTCGCCCTAAGTTGGCGGGGGTATGCCCAGACGTGGGTCCCCTGCTCACTTTGCCACTGGATTCAAGCAAGCCTGGCTGATGACGGCTGGAATGCCAGAAACCGGTCCTAGGATGCTTGTTTCCGGTCCAGGGAAGACATGGCTTGGCAGTTCGGGCTGGACTGTTCCCATGAGGCACAGGGTCAGACTGATTTGCATATGGCCATGTCTGAACTGGGGTGGTGGAGTGAGCTAAAGAATGATGATGGATTAAACCCAGATCAGTTGACTGGGGGTGAGTGTTTGATTGGCTCAAACGTTCCGTCCATCATCCCCTTTGTATCGCTTTGTTCGCCCTAAGTTGGCGGGGGTATGCCCAGACGTGGGTCCCTTGCTCACTTTGCCACTGGATTCAAGCAAGCCTGGCTGATGACGGCTGGAATGCCAGAAACCGGTCCTAGGATGCTTGTTTCCGGTCCAGGGAAGACATGGCTTGGCAGTTCGGGCTGGACTGTTCCCATGAGGCACAGGGTCAGACTGATTTGCATATGGCCATGTCTGAACTGGGGTGGTGGAGTGAGCTAAAGAATGATGATGGATTAAACCCAGATCAGTTGACTGGGGGTGAGTGTTTGATTGGCTCAAACGTTCCGTCCAACATCCCCTTTTGTATCGCTTTGTTCGCCCTAAGTTGGCGGGGGTATGCCCAGACGTGGGTCCCTTGCTCACTTTGCCACTGGATTCAAGCAAGCCTGGCTGATGACGGCTGGAATGCCAGAAACCGGTCCTAGGATGCTTGTTTCCGGTCCAGGGAAGACATGGCTTGGCAGTTCGGGCTGGACTGTTCCCATGAGGCACAGGGTCAGACTGATTTGCATATGGCCATGTCTGAACTGGGGTGGTGGAGTGAGCTAAAGAATGATGATGGATTAAACCCAGATCAGTTGACTGGGGGTGAGTGTTTGATTGGCTCAAACGTTCCGTCCATCATCCCCTTTTGTATCGCAGCGTACATACAGCCTGGGTCTTGGTTTTGTGAAGCGTCACAGCCGTAAGCCCTGCAAGTTTCCCTACGTATCTAGAGTGAGGTGGCAGTGTCAGTGTCTGATCAGTGCCTGCGATTGTCTGGTTGCTTTTCAGGCTCGTTGCTGCCTGTTCCCAGCCTGACGTCCTGCTGGTTGTGAGTGCCTTTCCTGTCCTGCCAGTTCTGCTTTCACGCAGTGACACACCGGCACCTCAAAGAAAACGGAGAAATCCTCACATTTTGCCAGCTAATACTTTTGTTCATTTCGGTGGGACTGTCGGCTGTGCTTTGATCGGTAACTGTAAGATTTATGTTTGTATTGCCGACTTTAATGCCCAGTCTGATTATCGCTGCACCATGACAGTTCAACTGCCCCTATTTTTTTAAAGTTGTCACGAGCTGTGCACACAGAGCACGCGCCACCTTACCTTACTTCAGCTTTCCTGCCATGCGTGCAAAGGATCCTCTGTGACGTTCTTTTCCTCTCAAGGCCCCTTTGATGTTGTGGACGCCTTGGTGCACGGTGATGCCGGGAGCCATCCGGCGCGGCGTCACCAGTGTGTGCCGTCATTTTGTGTTTGGCGCTCCGTCTAGTCCTCTGCAGCTTCCTGCATTCTACATGCTCCCAGCGTAATATTACGCTTTGCCAACCACGTTTTTTTTTCCTCTCGAACATCGTCGTCATGCAGCTTCAACACTTCAACACTTCAGTGGTTCGTTCGTCAGTTTCCCTCTTCAATCTCTGCTGTGTTCCTCCTCGCGGTTTGAAGATCTCTTCGCTCCACATCTCTGCAATGTTTTACCAGTAGACACAATTCTTATTCTACATTTGGCGGTGAGTTCAGAGATCGTTTCACTCTTTCTGTCTACTTCTGCAACGTTTTTTGTGTTTGTGGAATCGTCATCCGGACTGGATACCCTTCGAGGACGGCCTTCTGAACACTTCAAGTCTCCTGGATACGCTTCCTCCCAAATTAGTTCTCTTTGGATCCAGTTACACCAGTCTGTCATTATCCTTGTGACAGGCACACCTGTGACATTTTAGTTATACTAAGTTTATGGTGCATGTTTCATTGCTTTCTTATCTGATTGTGGTTAAACAAACGTTTTTGCATGTACATGCTCATTAGCTCTTTTCTTGACAGTTGTTCTCACTGTTACCAGATTTTTCACAGGGGCACATCTTAGCTGGCTATATAGCAAATTTTGATTGCATGTGAGTTACTATTATGGCTGCCAGCAATGTTTATTTGTAGGTGTTTGCATCTTCTTCGCAAAGTTCTCAAACTCTTTGGTTGTAGTTTGCTCCGAACCATGTCTTATTAGTGTTTCTGTTCAAACACTAGTCTGTGTCCCATTGGTACATGTACACATATTGGCTGTTTAATAGTGGTTGGGTTTTTACCTTGTTCATCTATGTTTTGACCTATATTACATTTCACGGAGTTACAGTTTTCCTCGTGTTTTATCCTTCATAGGATTGTACAATGATTTCAGTTGGATTTACATTGTGCGTTCATGTACCGTAGGTACTCACTGCTAAGAGTCCATTATTTCAATTTTATTGTTCACAATACAGTTTTCTCTCCATTTTTATCCTTCATAGGATTGTACAATAAGTTTAGTTTGATCTACATTGTACGTTCATGGACAATGGGTTATAGTCCCATCTGCTCATTTATGCATGGATTTACATCCTTTTTGCATTTGTTAACCATTTTTATTCCTAGGTATAAGTCATGGGTTCAGACTCATATAATCTGGTTGACGTTAACTATCTCCCTCTCGAATTCGGAGATATCATGGGTTTTGACCCATACACTGTTGTTGACATTGGCTAACCTGCTCTGGGTTTTTAATCACATGTTCCCTTACATGTGTGTTGTATGGGTCCAAGTCCCATTACGACATTGCTCTCAGTGTCAACTCCAGATTACGTTACCTGAACATGGTTTATTGTTGCATGGCTTTCGTCCCATGTTCACATGCGTTGGGCACATCTTTACTTTTGCAATGGGTGTGCTACCTTAGTCTCACTCCTGTTTCTATTGTTTTCCCGACGTCATGTTTTCTCATTATTACATTGTTAAATTTTGCAACGTAATGTTATGTTCTGATTATTTCACTTTGTTGTATTTTTTCTCATCTGTCCTCTGACTCTCATGTTTTCAGCTTTTCTTTTCCTTTTGTCATCTCGTTTCTGGTCTTTTACCTTATTCTCAGTTTTTTCTCGGTTTTCTGCTTTCTTTCTCTTATTGTACTGCGTGCTTGTTTTTCGTTCCTCTTTTTTTTTTTTTGCCTCAGCTTGTCTGTGTCTGGGTTCATTTCAGTGTTGTTTCTATGCTATTTCTTGCATCCTCGCGTGCTTGCCTGGCCAGCTGGTGTGCTTGGGAGTTTGACATTGGTGTCTTTGCGTTCTTCCTTTGTCTTTGTAGTTCTTGCTTTCAGACAGTGGTCCTCAGCCACTTCCTCACAGCTTTGCATTTTACAGATAAAGATCACTGTCACAGTCCAAACCTTTAGACGCTCCAGAGATTAACTTTGGGGGACCAACCGCACAACCACTTCAATGATGAATTGTACCTCACTGTTTACTGCTCCACTTCCCAGAGTGTAGGACACTTCTGGGGAAGTATAACTCTTTGCCAGGAGTTGAGTTAAGATGTTACTGCCTGGAATGGAGTGGAGGGAGTGTTGTTACCTCATATTTTGTGAGTGAATCGGTAGGGCAGCGAAAGTGAAGGGCAGTATGACTGTGTATATGTACCCAAGTGTAAGTGTGTAGTTAGCTTTCCAGAGAGTCATGTTTTTTTTCTTTACAGTTTACCAAACTGCGACATGAGAACAACAGCATGGCAGAGGGACTCTTTGTGAGTCTATTTCACTTGAGAAATGCAAGAACTAGAGTTTTCTGGCCCAGACACAGGTTTATATGTCCCTATAGTATATTTAAAACACAGACCAGGTAGTGTACCTGCTCCTCTATTGGTTACGGGCAACCAGATTCACATGTTGATGCACTGCCAAACAAAGGGGAGGGTGGAAGGATGGTGTGGTTGAGGGGGGTCAAAGACTTAGGTCATAGTGCATTTAATGGGGAATACCAGGCTCCACTGTACAAATCCATTTATCTTCATATGCCTCAATTCACTCATCTGCCAAAACTGGAAAAACCTACCTACAAGCTAGCTCACCGTTAATATCTGTAAACAAATGGACATTTTCATTTGAATGTATAGAATTGCGGAGTCTGTTTCCGTAAACTTTTATTTGACCTTTTACTTAATGTTGAGAATTGGTAAAATTATCTAATACTTGCATTTTTGGACAAAGAGAGAAGATTTTATAGTACCTGAAATATCATCACAATAAATATTTGCCTCTAGGAGCTTGCAAAAGTGTTTTAATTGCTGTTCCCCTTTTTCTCGTATGCCCATTTTGTTTAACATTTTTCAGTCCATCATTATATGCCTTACTTATATCTTTACATAGTACATTTGCACTCTTTCAAACTGGTGAATTCTTGGTTTTCTTCACAAAAGCCAAAAAAGAAAAAAAATTATATGATAAAAACGAAATGACCAAAGTCTGTCCGTTATTATATCGAGTATGCCTATTGTCTTTTTGTAACTTTGAAATTAATTAGTGATAGAGGACTTTTTTCAAAAGTCGGTAGAAATATTACAAATTATGCATGTGTCAATCTTTAGTTGTGTAATATTTGCCATATGCAGAATCACTTAATTCTAGGGACCCTTCCTGCAGACCTCAGAGATGCACATGCCTATCCTGTAGCCTTGTACGCTTACTGTACCATGGTACACACTAGGGGCCCGATTCACAGAACTAACTTACGTCAAAATCCTAAACTTACTACCATTTTGGTATTCACAGAATGAACTTACTCATTTTGGTATTCACAGAATAAACTTACTCATTTTGGTATTCACAGAAGACACTTACACATTTTGTGTAACTTACACATTTTGTGTAACTTACTCATTTTGTGTAACTTACTCATTTTGTGTAACTTACACATTTTGTGTAACTTACACATTTTAGTATTCACAGAAGGCACTTACTCATTGATGAGTAAGTGCCTTCTGTGAATACCAAAATGAGTAAGTTAATTCTGTGAATACCAAAATTGTTGTAAGTTCATTCTGTGAATACCCAAATGTGTAAGTTCATTCTGTGAATACCAAAATTGTTGTAAGTTCATTCTGTGAATACCCAAATGTGTAAGTTCATTCTGTGAATACCAAAATTGTTGTAAGTTCATTCTGTGAATACCCAAATGTGTAAGTTCATTCTGTGAATACCCAAATGTGTAAGTTCATTCTGTGAATACCAAAATTGTTGTAAGTTTAGGATTTTGACGTAAGTTAGTTCTGTGAATCAGGCCCTAGAAGTCTGGTCCTAAAGGCAGGCGCACCGGCACAGGTAAGAGAGGTGGGGCAGAGCGGGGGTGTGGCGGGGTGAGGGGAAGTCGACAGACAACGGGATAGGTCAAATTAAATAAAAAAATAAAGAAAACCACTTACCTTGCGTTCGCCACATCGCCGATGTGGCGCGGTGGAGAAGCAGACAGGGACGCAACCAATGTTCTTTAGAAGGTTTTATTAACAAGTTAAGATTGTCAGGATAGTCAGTGCACAGTTCGTGAACTAGAAGGCTTCCTGCGGGGTCTTAACGTGGGCAGACGTCGTCTTCTCTCTCTTGTTCCAGAGAGTGTGGAGGTCCTCGACTTTCAGTCGCCGCGGCTCACACGGGGGAGATCTCACCGGATCGTCAGGGCCCCAAGAACATAGGAAAAACAAACAAACGAAAACACCCCGTAAGGAGGAGGCTCTGTTTCTTTTAAGTAGTGGTCAGGGACGGGGAGTGAGGGGAGTATGCACCCGGTACCAGCACCAGTGTGATTGCGCAGTGCAGAGCAGTTACGCGCCCAATGTTATGTCAGCTAGAGAAAAGCGCTTCACGGTACTCAGTCTCCTCCACCCTTGCCTCCCGTGGAAGTACCGGCCCCCTTTCCCCAGGCGGTCTCTACCCTGGCCCGTACCTTGTGAAGCCACGTCCCTCCAGGGATAGGGTCCGGCTCCCTCTCTGGTGCTCCCTTGGAAAGGACGACTGCGGGTCCTTCTTCCGGCGTCGCTCCCTCTCCGGTTTCGGACGTCGTCAGCACCGGCAGTCCTGGGGAGATGAAGTAGGTCTGGACTCGTCCCTCCGCTTCCTCTGGTTTCTCCCTCGCTGACCACGGTGTTCCGGATGAACGCCCTGACCATACTGCCTCTTCCGCTTTTAGCGAGAGCCGATTTCCTGGTGCGGTCACGTGACCGGGGAGCAGATCCGAGGGGAACCAGTCCTTAAAGGGATAGCGCCCGTCTTGTCCTGCAGCCGCGTTCCAATGTCTGTTCCAGTCATCCGAGGCTGATCCACTCTCAGCGCCGCTGTTCTGAAAAAAGAGGAGGGGACAGGGAGACAGGTAAGGGGAGCCTGGTTCCAATCCCTTGTGTGGGGTATGAGTCTGAGGGAGAAGCGCTTCGTCACACACCCCAACCCCAGTCTGTTCACGGTCGGGGGACAGGGAGATGCGTGAAAGGAAGTCTGCGTTCCCATTATCAGAACCCTTGCGGTGGCGGACTTCAAACGAGAAAGGCTGGAGGGAGAGGAACCATCGTAAGATTCGTGGGTTGTTCCCTTTATTCCGACTCATCCATAGGAGTGGGGCATGATCAGTATACAGGAGGAAGTGGGAACCCTCCAAGTAGTACCTCAGCTTATCCACCGCCCACTTGATTGCTAGGCACTCTTTTTCTATTATTGGGTATCGTTGCTCCCGCGGGTAGCGTTTGCGGCTTATGAAGAGGACGGGGTGTTCCACCCCTTCAGGCAAGATTTGGGACAAAACCGCCCCCACCCCATGTTCAGAGGCGTCAGTCTGGAGCAAAAAGGGTTGCGTGAAATCTGGTGACCTTAAAATAGGGTCGGAGGTGATAGCAGCTTTTAGGTCAGAAAAAGCCTTCTCAGCTACAGGGGAGGGATGCAGCAGGTCGTTTGTCTTAGCCAGTTTCTGTAACAGGTTGGTAAGAGGGGTGGCCATCTCGGAATATTGTGGAATGAAGCGTCTGTAGTATCCGAGAAGGCCTAGGAACGCCCTAACCTCTTTTTTAGTGATGGGAAAAGGGGCTTGTGCTATTGCTTTGACTTTTTCTTCTTGGGGTTCAATGTGTCCATCCCCTAGAAGGTACCCCCGGTATCTAACCTTCTGGAAGCCGGCGCGTGATTTCTTCGCATTTATGTGTAAGCCTGCTTCCTGAAGGGCCTGAAGAATCTGACGGCAGTGCTGTAAATGTGAGTCCCAGGTGGGGCTGTAAATGATAATATCGTCAAGTTAGGCGGACGAATAAGCCTGGTGTTTGGACAATACCCTGTTCATGAGCCTTTGGAACGTGGCAGGTGCCCCGTGTAGACCGAAAGGTAGAACCGTAAATTCAAATAAGCCTGTGGGGGTCGAAAAGGCGGTTTTTTCTTGGCCCTGTGCTCTTAGGGGCACCTGCCAGTACCCCTTGGTGAGGTCCAGGGTGGTAATGTACTGTGCTTCGCCTAGCTTTTCGACCAGCTCATCCACACGGGGAAGGGGATAGGAATCACACTTGGAGATCGCAATCACAGCCCTGAAATCAATACAAAACCGGACGGAACCGTCCGGTTTTGGCACTAGTACTATGGGAGATGACCACTCGCTCTGGGATGGCTGTATCACCCCCAAGGCGAGCATACTGTCGACTTCCTGGTTTATCGCCTTTCGGCGCGCAGCGGGTATACAATAGGGTTTTTGTTTTATAATCCGCCCGGGTGATGTAGGGATGGTATGTTCTGCTAGAGAAGTCCTTCCCGGGAGATCTGAGAACAAGGGAGCAAAAGGCGATAAGGTGTCCTGTAGTGTTTCTTTCTGTTTCTGGGACAGATTGGGGTTGACAGCCATTTGGTGTAATGTAGAATCATGGGACGTGACTGGGATGGCGGTGTGCAGATCTTTAGGGAGCGGGCCTAACCTTTTTTTTAGAGGTTGATGTGGTACATTTGAGTGCGTTTGGGTGTGACTTGTATGCAATAGGTCGTCAGGCCTATTTTATTCACTATCCGATACAGGCCTTGCCATTCGGACCTGATTTTTGGTAACGAGGATGGCATCAGGACCAGGACCCAATCACCTACTTGTAAGTGTCTCCACTTCTTTCCCTTATTGTATAGGATCTGCTGTTTGACCTGGGCTTGTTCTAGGTTGGCGTCGGCGAAATCGCGTAGTTTCCGTAACCGGGTGCATAAGCTTTGGGTATAGGTAAGGAAGGATCTGGTTAATTCTTGTGTTTCTTGTCCCCAGACCTCCTTTGTTATTTCCAGTAAGCTACGGGGCTCCCGTCCGTAAAGGGGTTGGAAAGGGGAGCAGCCGAGGCTCACTTGTGTCTGGCTTCGGATAACGTATAGGGCCAAAGGGAGGAGCTTATCGCATCCTTTCCCCGCAACGCTCAACAATTTTTTTAGTGTCAGCTTCAGGGTTGCGTTGTAGCGGTCACACAGCCCATCGGTTTGGGGGTGGTAGACCGATGTTCTGATATGTGATATATCAAGAGACTTACAAACTTGGGCCATTAACTTAGAAACAAAAGGGGTTCCTTGGTCCGTGAGGATCTCACGGGGGAAACCAACACGAGAGAACAGTTCTATCAATTTCTCACTTATGTTTAAGGTGGTGGGGTTACGCAACGGAAAAGCCTCGGGGTACCGCGTGGCGTAATCCACAACAACTAAGGCATAGAGATTGCCCTGCTTGGTTCGAGGCAAAGGACCAATCAGATCCATGCCAATTCTCTCAAATGGCTTACCAATTACCAGAAGGGGTTGGAGAGGAACAGCTGGGGGTTTGTAGGGGTTTTTCCTCTGGCACACCTCACACTGATGACAGAACTTAGAGACGTGAGAAAAGATACCCGGCCAGTAAAAGTGGCGTAACAGCAGTTGGGTGGTTTTTTGGGTGCCCCTGTGGCCTGCCAAGAGATGCGAGTGTGCGAAGAACAACACTTGTTCTCGGAAAGCCTGTGGCACGACCAATTGGGGCGGGTCTCCGTGATTCCCTATCCTGTACAGGAGGTCGTTTGTGATTTGAAAGAGGGGATAACCAGAAGGAGCAGTTGGTGCAGTTTGTTTTGCTTGGTCCCAAGCTGCTCTGAGTGTGGGATTGTTCTTTTGGTTAAATTTAAAGCTCTTGTCGGAAAGCCAGGGGGCTTGAGTGTGGAAGTTTGGGTGAGCAGAGTCTTGGGGCTTGGTGGGTTGTATCCTGTCCCTTATCATTGTCAAAAGCGAGGGGTTATCCTGCCCTATGATTAATTGCTCAGGGAGAGAGGGTAGAACCCCAAGTTTGGCCTGGAGGGTTTGACCGTTAGGCAGGGTAATGGGTAACTGTACTAAGGGGTAGACCCTGATATCCCCATGAACGCATCTAATAGGGACATGGTCTTTGGTCAGGACGGCTGATGGCTCTGTTAGTGATTGAAGGATAACCGACTGGCGACAGCCTGAATCCAGCAATGCTTTTGCCCTTACCCCCTTCACAAGCACACTCACATAAAAACTGGGTCCCATTTCCTCGGTGTACAGTATTGAGCGAGGTATGCAGCTTACATCCATTGGTTCATCTTGGGGCTTCTTACGGGGACAGTTCCTGGCAATATGACCCCAATCCCCGCACTCAAAACATTGAGGTCCTTTGGTGAGGGCAGGATCAGGACGGAAGTGACGAGGTCTTATGGGTTAGGGGACGGGTCTCGGGGTCTTTCGGTCGGTCTTGTATGGGGGGCCAGGGGACCGTGAGGTTTTGTCGGAGTCCCAAGGCAGGGAGCGGGGTTGGGCCCTATAAAAAGAAGTGGCCATATCGACAGCCTGTTCGGGTGTGAGGTGGTTATGTTGTTTGAGCCAACGCTGGATGGGAAAAGGGAGGGCCTCTCGGAACTGCTCTAGGTAAATCAAGGACATGATCTCCTCTTTAGAGTGGCTTTCTGGTTTCAAACATTTGTCCGCAGCGGCTTTTAGCTTAAAGTACAAAGTCTTTGGGTTGTCGGCGGCCGTTCCTCTTTCTTTCCTGAAGCATATTCTGTACGCTTCGGCGTCCATTCCTAGATGGTCTAGAATGATACCCCTTATCTCTGGGTAGGGGGTGTTGCTGTTTGCATTCGCCACCTGATAGGCGGCCTGCGTTTCGCCAGTGAGGAGAGGGGCCAAATAAAAAGGCCATTTATTCTCTGGCCAGCCTGACGCTCTGGCAGCTCTCTCGAAATTTAGCAAAAATGCGTCAGGATCCTCCCTGGGCAGGTATTTTTGTAGCGATACATCAGGACCAGTCCCAGTGCGAGCCTGTAGTTGCAGGCGTTCGTCTGCCACTTTACGGATGCTTTCTGACTGGTTTGCCATGGAGTCCCTAAGCAGTTCCCTGTCTGCTTGAGCTGAGGTCATTTGTTTCTCTACCGCCCACTCCAGCTTCTCCTGGCCGCGTATCAATTGCTGGATTAGGGTTTCCATTTTGGCAGTCTGCTGGGCGTATGCTTATCCCACTTCTGACACCACGTGTGGCGCGGTGGAGAAGCAGACAGGGACGCAACCAATGACCTTTGGAAGGTTTTATTAACAAGTTAAGATTGTCAGGATAGTCAGTGCACAGTTCGTGAACTAGAAGGCTTCCTGCGGGGTCTTAACGTGAGCGGACGTCGTCTTCTCTCTCTTCTTCCAGAGAGTGTGGAGGTCCTCGACTTTCAGTCGCTGCGGCTCACACGGGGGGGAGATCTCACCGGATCGTCAGGGCCCCAAGAACATAGGAAAAACAAACAAAAGAAAACACCCCGTAAGGAGGAGGCTCTGTTTCTTTTAAGTAGTGGTCAGGGACGGGGAGTGAGGGGAGTATGCACCCGTACCAGCACCAGTGTGGTTGCGCAGTGCAGAGCAGTTACGCGCCCAACGTTATGTCAGCTAGAGAAAAGCGCTTCACGGTACTCAGTCTCCTCCACCCTTGCCTCCCGTGGAAGTACCGACCCCCTTTCCCCAGGCGGTCTCTACCCTGGCCCGTACCTTGTAAAGCCACGTCCCTCCAGGGACGCGGCAGGCATCTGCGTGATGCCGGATAGGGTCCGGCTCCCTCTCTGGTTCTCCCTTGGAAAGGACGACTGCGGGTCCTTCTTCATGCGTCGCTCCCTCTCCGGTTTCGGACGTCGTCAGCACCGGCAGTCCTGGGGAGATGAAGTAGGTCTGGACTTGTCCCTCCGCTTCCTCTGGTTTCTCCCTCGCCGACCACGGTGTTCCGGATGAACGCCCTGACCATACTGCCTCTTCCGCTTTTAGCGAGAGCCGATTTCCTGGTGCGGTCACGTGACCGGGGAGCAGATCCGAGGGGAACCAGTCATTAAAGGGATAGCGCCCGTCTTGTCCTGCAGCCGCGTTCCAATGTCTGTTCCAGTCATCCGAGGCTGATCCCCTCTCAGCGCCGCTGTTCTGAAAAAAGAGGAGGGGACAGGGAGACAGGTAAGGGGAGCCCGGTTCCGATCCCTTGTGTGGGGTATGAGTCTGAGGGAGAAGCGCTTCATCACAGCCGACTTCCCCGCCCCCACCCTGTCCCGTCCCGGCCGCGCCTGCCTAAAGGTAAATTAGATGTTTATTTACTCATGGGTATATGTACTCCGACACTTAGGTGTAACGCTCCACTCTTTCTATTCACCATTTCCGAGTGGAGATTTATCCCCAGGTGTAAACTTACATGTCTCTCTACTACAACAGAATTTATTAAGGTAATGTTACTACTAGTCATTTTTCACCTGTTGCTGGAGATCTCCACCACTAAGAAGGCAATCTCCCTGTGGGAAAGTATAGGGAAATTTAATAACATTTATTGCTTAAAAAAATAGTGAACACTATTTTATTGCATAATATAAATGCAACTCAATTTAAAATATTTATGCATAAGGTTGAAATATTGCGATACAATTTTACAGCCCATTAACTCATCAAATTAAATGTGTATTATATAATAAAATAAATATAATATATTAGTTTAATTTGTAAGTATTCATTTTTAAACAATCATTTACAAATAAAGTACTCATCCTCACATAATTTTATTGTTACATTAAAAAATATTCAAAAGATATATGTCGTTTTTGCCACTTGAAAATATATGTAGAATTTAAAATGTTGAACTAATTTTATTAATTTAAAATTTGTGCCTATTGTTATTATTTTGATTCTCTGCCTCTATTGTTTTTTATTTGAGTGTGTTGGTGGTACTTAACCCCTTCGATGCGCATGACGAGCTGAGCTCGTCATGCTGCGCGGTGGGCGTGTGCGCATGACGAGCTGAGCTCGTCACGACCACACCCGCGATCGGAATGTCCAGCACACGAGCGGAATTCCGATCGCGGCGAAGGTGTTAACTTATAACAAGGCTGGGCTCTTGTATTTTTGAGCCTGTGTGATACCTTTTTGAGCTGTAATAACTTTAGAAGTATATTTTATTCAGTGCAATTGAATTGCTCTTTTGTGAGTGAGTGTTTTGCATTGGCATATCCCTCCCCAAACACTTCCTAGAATTTCCTTGACCCCCTCCCATTTAGCAGTAATTATTCCCCATTTTTCCACCACTCCCCCTGGTCCCTCCCACATTTACTACAAATTTGTATACTTAGAGTGCTGAGGTCTTTGTCACCAAGGTGGAGATCTTCGCATAGAAAAGATGGGAGAGGTGAAGGCAAGTATCCGGCTGCATGTTTGTGAATAGTATTTTGTAGTACATGAGTTGTACTACTGATGATGTGTCTTATCCCTTGCTTTACTCAAATGTGCCTTTACATACTTGCACAGATGGATTATTTGATCTATAGGTATACACTTGCTTGCCTCAATAGGCATTCGCCAGTTATATGATAGCCACCACCAACCACCAACATAAACGAAGCACTGGGAGCCTCAGGTACAAAGATTACATTTAAGAAATCGTACATTGCGACAAATAACGATTTGCAATTTGCGATTCCTTAAATGGAATGTACAAAATGGATTTGTTAGAAGTGGTCACAATTGCACATTGAGTTCTAATGAATCAGTTTGCATTTTGAGAACTGAACTTTGTATTAATAGGTTGCTTCTTGAAATACAGTTTCGTAGTGGATCGCAATTCGGCCTACCTCATTAATATGCATGCGGTAGGTCGTACATTGTGACCCACTACAATTGGCTACATTCACAGGCATGTTGGCCTGCTGCGGTCAGCAGACCACCATGTCTGTGATTGATTTGAAATAAAGCAACTTTGTAAAAAAAAATGCAGCTTGTTTTCCTTAAAGTAAAATGGGATGCATTTAAAAAACAAATGGTACAAATCTTTTTTTATGAGCAGGCGGTGATCTCATAAAAAACGTTTTTGTGAATATTCACAAAGGTGAAGGGGCCCCCTAGGGACACCCTTTCCCTTTGCGAATGGCTTACCACCTCCTTTTAGAAGGTGGCAAAATATTAAGTTTTGCCACTTGATTTTGGTCGCAAAACATTATGACATAGCTTAAAGATTAAGGGCCAGATTCACAATCAGTATAGGAATACCGATTTACTTATTGTGATTCTCTCTGAGTCACAATTAGGAAACTGGCATTCCCAATGTATGAAACTCTTTAGAGTTTCATTAGTGAT
The DNA here is from genome assembly GCA_963921515.1 of Calotriton arnoldi. Taxonomy (NCBI): domain Eukaryota; kingdom Metazoa; phylum Chordata; class Amphibia; order Caudata; family Salamandridae; genus Calotriton; species Calotriton arnoldi. Next base: position 256,721 of record CAWUFW010012819.1, read on the forward strand.
TCCTAGTGAGTCACAAATAGACCAACCTCATGCATATTAATGGGGTCGGTCACAATTTGTGACCCATTAGAAATCACAGGCATCACAGGGATGGTGGCCTGCTGAAGTCAGAAGACCACCATGTCTGCATTTTGCTTTTTAATAAAGCAATCTTTTTTTTTACATGCGCTTAAAAAGAAAAAAATGAACCTTTTCAGCTTGATTTTTTAAGAGTAGGCAGTGGTCCGTGGAAAAATATTTTTTTAACACTCTCAAAGGGGAAGGGGTCCCCAAAGGACCCCTTCCCCTTTGCGAATGGGTTTCACCAGTTTTAAACTGGTGGCCAAGTATTACTGTTTTGCAACTGGAATTTGGTCACAAAACATTAATATATACTGTTCTGATGTGGTATTTGAAAGGGATGCCCCTTCCAAATACAGAATCGGTATTTAGTAGCAAACGCAAATTGCGAGTCGGTAACAGGTTACAGAGTCACAATTTGCCTTTTCTACATCGCAAAAAGCTTTTTTTGTAGTCACAAATGGCCTGATTCTGCGAATCGGCCCATTTGCAACCAAAAAAAGCTTTGTACATCTGGCCTCAGTATCTGAAACGGACATCCTTAAGACGCTCCTTACAAATGTATTACAATTAGCGATTCGGTAAGATTCGGTAATCTGTTACCAAATAACAGTTTGGGTTTGGAGAATTTAAAAAAAAAGCCATTTTGTGGTCAGAAAGGCTCTGATTTTCCGAATTGGAACCTTATTGACCATAAAAATAGCTTCATACATGAGGGCCTGGGTGAGGAACTCAGTTAGGTTGACTTCCCAACTCGTTAAAAAACGGGCCCCGCAAATTTCTATTTTGAATGACAATTCTTCAATGTTCTGAATTCATGTCACACACGTTGTTGCCTGGTTTTACAGCATCTCCGTGTTTGAAACAATGCAGTTGTCTGGTAGGCGTTGCTGCAGATTTGCATAGCAGCTGTCAGTATCTGGAGCTGAATTTCTTGGGGTGATTTGACGCACATTCCAGTCTTAGTTATACTTTGGAGTCTATTTTTCATGCGCTAATGTTGTCTGACAGTTGACTATTTTAAATGCATGTAGTATTCCTAGCACATGCGTATGATTTCTTACGTCTTCTGGAACAGGCCAACCATCCATTTAGAATCCACTCAAGTGCATTGTTTAAGTAAACTGTCAAACTACCACACACAGACCATGACCAGAAGCAACCAAACAAAGATGGAAGAACAATATGCTGTATATCTCCTAACCGCAGAGTATATGCTGGCTCAAGTGCCTCTCCAGATAAAGTGTATTACCAGTCATCATTGCTCTTTTAAATTAATATATGGACGAACGTTTCAAAATAAGTATCCACTCCGAATTAGTATTTTTCCCGCTTTGTGTGAAAGTGCTCTGGGCTCTTTCACTGTCTCAATCTTGCTACATAATTCCAAACTTCTAAAAATCAGATCTAGTGTTTACATAGCAGTTAAAGGCAGAGTTAGCCTGTTTTGCCTGCTCTTAATGTTTGCCAGAGAAAGGGGCTTATTCACAAATCCCTTGCGCCGCCATGCGTCACTTTTTATACGGGAAAAAGTGAGGTACCGGTGGCGCAAGGGGCTTGTAAATAAGCCCCTGAGGGCCTCGTTTATGAGGTATTGGCGTAGGGCAGTGCCACAGGGATTCTTGCTGTGCTGCCCTACGTCAAAACAAAAGTGGAGGAATGAATCGTATCTGTGTGATGCGGTGCATTCCTGTCCTTTTCCCCAAAGCCGGCACACAATGGGCTGCCATGCGCCAATGCAGACACCCTTTCACCATGGTGCAAGGGTGCCTGCGTTGTGGGACTGATTGATTTTGTGCAGGAAGGGATACCTTCCTGCACAAAATCAATCAATTCAGGCGATTTCCTCTTTCAATGTGTGCTGCATTGTGCAGCACACATAGAAAAAGAAAAAACGAGGAGAAATGAAAACATTTCTCATCGTTGCGCCTTCCTAACTCCACCCCTGGGGTGGCGTTAGATTCTGACGCATTCCCAGGTTTACGACTTCTCATAAAAGCTTGTGTTGTGGATCCTCATAAAGCTTGTGTTGTGGATCCTCATGAAAAGTCCCTGTTGTTTCAAAGTAGTTCACAAACTAGGGTGAGAATACGAAGGTCACCTTGGTACTACGGAAGCCCCTCCTTTGGGGTAAAACTAGGATTGTAGCATAAATGGGTTCTTTTTATGAAACTGATAGGCTTTCATTTAGGGAAATAAGCTGAAATGATGATGTTTGGAGGTGAAAGGTTTGTGTTTGTCTCAGGTCTTACATTTCACATTTATTCTTTTTCTAACATTCCATGTTGAATTCCGTGCCTTGGATTTGTTGCTGACTTAGTTGAACTGAGACTGGCGAGGGAGCAGCAGTCACTCCTGTTGTGTTCTACAATAAATCCCCTTTCTACTTAACCGGTGTTTGAACTCTATCGTTTGCTTTTCCAAATGTACATTTTAAGCAGATGGTTGAGTGTTGTTCACTAGTGCAGCATAAAACCCTATGATCAGGCTAACCCGTTACAGTCCGTATCTGTGTGGTCTCTGCGACCTGAGCAACTGTACTGCTCTACGACCCTGCAAAACCAGTCAAGATCTACTGTACTGTCAAAGATTGCGAGCTCTGAGTCATTTCTAACATTTTTCCTTCATGGTCCCAAGAGGATTCTTTGTCATTTCATATGATTGAGAATCTTCTTAGAATGGACAAGATTGAAAAATGAACAGAAGTGAAATGTAGAAATGTACATAATGTCCTGGTAAATAATAAGTCATTTGGAATTGCATTTTCTTTTTTTTTTAGTTTAGAACGCTTTATTGAAATTAATAAACATAGTAAAACATTAGTACAAAAACATATGCACTTAAATGGAAAATATGCTGGAAGAAAATGCAAAATATGCAAACCATTCCCAAAAGAGGGAAATAAAAACTATACCTAAGAAAAAATGCCTTTTAAATTTTCAAGGAGGAAGGGGAAAGAAGGGAAAAAGGAGAAAGAAGGAGAGGGGCGGGAGGGAGGGGCATGAAAAGCATTTACAAATGACAATTACTTCTATGAACCATTAGTAATAAACCAGTAATAAAATAACAATTGGTACTCTCGGAGAGGAAAGGGCAACTCAGGAAGCTAGTCTGGAAAGAAAAGTGGTTAAAGGTAACCACACCCAATCCTTTTTGATTTGCAGAGGAACCGATGTGGCAAAGGCACGATCAAGCCTGTGGTGATGACACAGTAGGTTCCACCATGCATAGTATGACATTTTTGATGTATCCTTCCAGTTAGTTGTGATGATCTGTAGTGATATGGCAAAAAAGAGGTCTATAAATTTACGCACATTGTTCTGAACCTCCCACAAAGGTGAGGAGCCTCCCAAAAATATATGGACAATATCAAAGGGGAAATCTGTGGATAGGATATCATTTAATTTAGACCAGATACGAGTCCATAGAGTTTTAACCCTTGGGCATTGAAAAAACATGTGAATGAAATCACTGTCCACAGCAGAACAAGACCAACAATTCTTGGTCTCTAGTATTCTAAATTTGTGGAGTACAGCCGGAGTAAAAAAAGTCTGTTGTAGAAAAAATATAGAGTCTGTGTGGTGCTAGCGGAGCGTGAAGAGGTGTGTATTTTGGACCAAATAGAGTCCCAAGTCTGGAACGAGAACTCCTGGGCAAGATCACGTTCCCATAAGAGCTCTATTTTAGACTTAGATCTGTCTACTAAAGGACGAGAGAGAAGTTTATAAATGACAGCAGCTTTATGGGGGATAGAAAAATCGAGTGAGGAGGAAGAAGCCAGAACCGGGGTTGCAGAAGGGCTCCTCTGAGCAAGAATAAGTGATAAAGAGGCCTTCAATAAGGGATATTTGAGAGCATACTTGTTTGAGATACCAAACGCTTCACGAATATCAAAAAAATCCCTCGGGGACTTGTCTATCAATATATGGTTAAACTTGATGATACCTTTGTCGATCCACTCCTTCCAAAAAAGCGCTTTATTATTGATCTTTAAGGATTTATTGTACCAGATGGGAGTTAGGGAGAAAAATCGTCAAAAGTAAAATGGGAGCGAAACAGAGAAAGAGCAAGGGCCTTAGAATGATTGAAAATAGGGGTAGAGAAACGCTTTGGAGGTTGAGATAAGCGAGTCGCTGTTGAGAAGGAAAAGTGTAGGAGTTGTGCAAGTTCTAAAGAACTCCATGCCGTTAAGGGAGAAAGAGAGGAATCAATTAAAAAAGGCCATATTTGCTTCAACGTGAAAGCAGAATGATACCGGCTAAGGTTAGGGAAGTTAACTCCACCCGAGTCTTTGGGAAGTTGAAGGCGGGAAAGAGAGATCCTAGCTTTACGATTATTCCATAAAATTTTTGTAAGGGAACGATTAATGGTACTAAAAAAGGAGAGCGGAAGGGAAACAGGAAGCATTGAAAGGTAAAAGTTGATGATGGGGAGAAGCATCATTTTAATAGTAGCAAGTCTACCCCACCAGGACAAAAAAAGGGGGGACCAACTCTCAATAAGGACAGAGAGCTTTTTAAGTATTTCGGCGTGGTTAATTCGAATTGTTTCTCTAATAGTATTGGCATAAAGAATACCTAAACACTTGATATTTCTGGGATTCCATTCGAAGTCGGAGCCATGAAACATATGAGAAAGGCAAAATGTATTTAAGGGTAACACTTCAGACTTATCAACGTTCAGCTTATAGCCAGAAACGAGGGAATATTCTTGTAATAACGAGAACAGAGAAGGCAGGGACGTGGACGGATTGGAGATATAAAGTAAAATATTGTCGGCATAAGCAGTAAATTTAATGTCAATATCATGAAATTTTAATCCTGTGTAGGAAGAGGAGCGCCTGATTTTCTCCAGAAGGGGCTCTAAAGCAAGTATAAAAAGAAGCGGGGAAAGGGGACAACCTTGTCTAGTACCTCTATAAAGAGGGAAGTATTTAGATTGACATCCGTTTGCCCAGATAGAGGTAGAGGGTGCTGAGTATAACAATTGGATATATTGGATAATAGGGGGACCAAAACCATGCCATCTCAATGCCCCAAACATAAAATCCCAGCTAACCCTATCGAATGCTTTTTCAGCGTCCAGTGTAATGGCCGCCACCGGAGATTCCATTTTAGAAGCAAGGTGGATGATGTTGAGGAAAGTTCGTGAATTATCGGTGATTGATCTACCTTTGATAAATCCAGATTGGTAAATATTAATGAGATCAGGGATAACTTTATTAATGCGAAGTGCAAGTATTTTAGCAAAAATCTTACAGTCAGTGTTAATTAGAGAAATGGGCCTATAGTTCTTACAGGAGCAGGGGTCTTTGTCCTTCTTGGGGATCAAGCATAACATTGCCTGGGTGAAGGATCCCTTCGATTCACCTGTGTTAAGAAAATAATTGATTAATGAGAATAAATGAGGTATTAAAATGTTTTTGAAGTGAAGAAAGAATCGCACAGTGAAACCATCGGGGCCAGGTGTTTTATCTTTGGGCAGAAAATTGAGAGCATTAAATATTTCCTTTTCCAAGATTGGAGCGTCAAGGGATGTGAGGTCCTTAAGATGATCAGGGAGCTTCGGAATGGAATTAAAGAAGGAGTCAATTTGTGCAGAGGGAGGGTTGGACTCTGGAGTATAAAGGGTGGTGTAGTATTGGACAAAACAATCAAGAATTTTTTCATCTGTGGTATGTCGAACTCCGAAATTATCAGTAATGGCTACGATTTTGGATCTCTGCTTTTTGATTTTAAGATAATTGGCAAGAGATTTACCGGCTTTATTGCGTCCACCATACATTTTAGCATTAAATTTGAGGATATTGTTGCATGCAGAATCCCAGGAGTTTTTATTATATTGTATTTTAGCTTTGATAAGAGAGGATAGGCAGTTTGTGGAGTTAGAGGTGAAGTATTGGTGCTCAAGAACTTTAATTTGTTTAAGGATAAGAGAAGAGTCTAGAAGAGCTTTTTTCTTTTTACGAGAAACAAAATCAATAATAAAGCCTCTAGCCGAGGCCTTGAAGGCATCCCAGATAAAGTGAAATTGAGAAGATGAGGAAAGGTTATTGTGAAAAAATTCATCAATGAAAATCGTGAATTGGTCAACAAATTGGGAATCTAAGAGAAGAGAATTGTTAAAGCGCCAACAACGGGATTTAGGAGGGGGTGAAGGGAATTCCATATCTAAGATAACAGGAGCATGATCTGATATAAGAATAGATCCAATTTCTGAACTAGTCATAAATTGCAGGTCATGGTGAGTGAGAAAGATGTAATCAATACGGGAGTGAGATTTATGGACGGGGGAAAAAAAAGAGAATTCTAGTGTATCAGGGTGGGAGGTTCTCCATGAATCTGCTAAACCTCTGAGAGTAATAGCTTTGTGAAAAGCTTTCTGCATCTTATTAGGAACATATTTGGCTTGTGATTTCCGATCCAAAAAGGGGTCCATAAGCTGATTACAATCTCCACCCACGATCAAATCATCTACAGCATGTGCGGAAAGGAGAGTCGAAAAATCTTTCCAAAAGTTTAAATCGATACCAGTGGGACCATAAATATTACAGAAGGAAAGTTGGGTGTTATTAACATTAGTATTTAGAAACAGCCATCTACCATTATCATCATGAGACTCATTTAAAATCTGAACACTTAGAGACTTATGAAATAAAATAACAACACCATTTTTGTTATTCACTGCCGGGGAGCAGAAAATTTCTCCCACCCATTGTTTGCGCAGTGAAGACAAATCTTGCAACCTTAGATGTGTTTCTTGCAGCAGAGCAATATGACAATTAAGTCTTGCTAAATGGAATAAAACACGTTGCTTTTTGACTGGATTACGAATACCCTTGACGTTCCATGAGACGACACGAAAACCAGTCATCGGTAGTTTTTAAATAAATATAGAGAAGAAAATGAAAGCTTACCAAGAAGGGAAAGGAGAGGAGGAAATACCTGCAAAGAGCGGGTGAAAAATAGAAGATGACATAAGGTGTTATAGAGAAGAAAAACTTGTGCAGAGAGACCAAATACAGATAAGGATGAGTGAACAATAGAGTACCAAAAGCAGTGAATGAGATGATGGAGATATGAAAGTATGTATAACAGGAGGAAAAAGCAAGGGAAGGGAAAGAGAAAGGAAAGGAAAGGGAAGAGGGAAGGAAGAAGAGAGGAACCCAATCGCCATGGGTGGAATAGGAAAGAAAAGATGACCAAAAGCCCAGTAGCTTTAGCCATAACAGTCAAAATTACAAAGAACAATGACGGGGAGGGGAGCGGCAAAACCAAGACAGCCACCCCGGACGGAGCAACACCGAGAGAAAACAAACTGTCATACCATAACGATATAAGGGAAAGGGAGTACGAAAGAACTCCAAGAACAAATACTTAGACAGTTGAAACAAGAAGGAAGGGAACTTACCATACATTAGGGGACAAAGCAACGGAGTGAGTCAGACATTATGAACACGTGGGTGAAGTGGACTAGAACCTTCGACAACAAAGCAACGTAGTAAGGACCTAAAAGATACAAATAAGAACAAACAAGGAAACAATTAACATCTACCTACAGAATACATATGTGTTACAGAGTAATGAAGACAACAAAAACATGACAATCAATGTTTGCTGAGTTCCACGAGTTCTCCACGATGATCATGAATAAACATCCGGAGATCAGCTGGGTCGTGGAAAGAAAATGTTCTATCCTTATAAGTCACTTTGAAGTAGCAAGGATGTACGAGTCCATAACGAGCATTCATGGATTTCAAGGCTGGTCTGAGTTCGAGGAATTCTTTTCGTCTGCTAGCTGTTGGCTTAGATACATCCTGACTGAAAAAGATTTTGTGGCCAGACCAGAACATCTGTTTGTGCTGTTTAGCAGCGTTAAGGATTGCCATAAGGTCAGAATACAACAGGAAGTAGGCAATGATACCTCTTGGTTTGGTGGGAGAGGATGCAGACTGAGGACCCAATCTATGCGCTCTCTGAATGTTAAAGTCAATTGATTTGGGAAGGCCAATGATCTGCAAAACTTGAGTTTTCAAGAAGGAAATCATGTCAGAACCTTCAGAGTTTTCCGGAATTCCATAAATGCGTAGGTTATTACGCCGATTGCGGTTTTCTAAGTCCTCTGTAGTCTTCTTGAGCTGGGCGACTTCTTTAGTTAAACCGTCAACTCTAGCAACAACATCCTGCGCGTCGCTTATCCTCTGCTCGACATCCGAAAGTCTCAAATCAAGGCCAGACCACTTGTCCTCTATTCTCTGGAGTGTAGCTGAAGTATCTGACATAAAGGGGCGAATAAGGCGCAACTCTTCCATGACATCCTCTAACGTGAGGGGGAGAGGTGATTTGGAAGGAGATGAGGGATCCTTCTTAACTCGTTTATTGGTGGTGGCTGCTGAGTCTTTACGCCCACCGCATGAAGCACCCGCAGCCCCATGAACTTTGTTAGACTGCGTATGATCCATAGTGAGGGGGCAATTGAGTCAAAGTCGATAACGCAAACTATAAGGGCGGAAAAACCACAGTAAAAATATCCAGTAAAGAACAAGAGCCTGAGAGCACAGAACAACAGCGGATGGAGTAGAAAAAGAGACTTCCAGGCAGACGAATTCCACCGCGTAGCAGACACAAGAAAATGTAGCAACCAGCAGACATGTAGACAAGTTGAAACCTCCAGACGGCCGAGTACAGACAATGTTCTCGTTAAATAAAGCTTTGGTAAAGCGCTACCAAGAGCCAGATATACGTGACAAAAAAAAAGGCGGCTTTATAATGACCATGACCATGCTAATCCAGCAGTTGACAGAAGAGGGTATCGCAGAGATACTTGGCATATGCATAGAAGTGGCGCAGTTACTGTGCGAGGAAAAAATTCCAATACATAATGTCAAAACCAAAAATGCTGCAAAATTTTGCTGAACTGGCCACAAACATACGTTTGACACATGCTAAAGAGGACGCAGTCATGACCTCCTGAGAGAAAAATCGTCAAAAAGACTGTGCCAAATCCATTTGCGGGACCGCTGCGAGAAGAGAGAAGCCCAAAATGGCGGCCATTAATATTGCAGGCTCTGAGGCGCGCCGGCCAAGCAAAAAAGAGGATCAAAATGCCCTTAATTTCCGTAGGAAAACTTGCCTCAGCACTCCTGGCAGTCTCCGACGAACATGACACCCCTTTGCGAGTGGCAGGCTGCGGGAGAAAGGTCCCTTCGGCAAGAGGAAAATCTCGGCGTTACGGAGCTCCTCAAGTAGCGGCCATCTTATCGCCGCCGCCGCGCGCTCCGTGGAATTGCATTTTCTGAACTGCCCGTATCACCTTGTATGACAATAAACAACGAGTGGTGTGCTTGAGATGTAGTGACTCCGCAGCTGGGTTCGAGATCTTCCTACGAAAGAGTATAGGGAAAATGAAAACAGTTTATTAAATTAATAAACATATTTTTATGTTAAATATTACTGTATATTATTTTATATATTTGTTTTAAATGTAGAACAAAATAAAGCAATGCTACAGACCTATTAAGGTAAATTAAATATTGAATTAATTTAAATATATTACATTAATTAAAAAATATTTTCTGAAGTTTAAATTAAAAAATAAATTGCCACTTAAATTAAAACCAATTGTTATTCCTTAATAAATATTAAATGTGATGAGTAGAATTAATGAAAGGTAATTTCATTATGTTCTAATAAAAATGAATGTTACATTCATTTATAAATTAAAAAAGGTTGTTAAAATATTCTATAAATAACAAATATGCTTTATTTTTGATTTTTTAACATTAAGTTATAGTTATTAATATTTTTACCTATTTCATTTGACATTATTTTCAATGGGGTTTTATTTTAAGTCCGTACCTCCATTGTTTTCTATTGGAGGGTGTTAGCGGTTGACCATATGTGGTACTGGACTTTCTACAGTACTTTTTTTTCAGTAATAACTTACACATGTAAATTTATCTTTCAAGGGGGTGGATATGTGTAAGTCTACTCTTTTGCGTAACTGTACACCCATATTTTGTGAATAGCCAAAAGTAGTTACGTTTTCAAAAGTGGAAGAGTAAATTACTTATGTAAAATTATTACTCATAACAGTAAGTTACATTTGTGAATAGCCCAGGGAAAGTGTAAAGAATATAGTGCTTATAGAGAGAGTGAGTGAAACTGATATGCCACAGTGCAAAGAACCTATAGAGACACTTTTAATTAATAGGGAGAGGTACCACCTAATGAGGGTCAGGTTTAACCACTATTTCAAAGACCACATTTGATAATAAGGGGTTAGTTAGAGAACTCCTAGCTGTTGTTGTCAATCCAGGAGGTTTAGAGTGAACAAAAATTTAACTTTTGGGATATTTTTAGGGACAAATAGATTTTAAACAACAAAGTGTGTGGGGCAAGATTTATCTTTTTAAAATAGGACCATGACATACTTGATTGTCGTCATCAGGGCTATTTTGGTATCAGCAGAGAAGTCTGTGTGTATGGAAGACACTCACTGTGGTGATCGCTATGTTTTGGAGGATAGGATTTGTACATTAACTAATTTCAAACTACTCATCTCATCAAGGTAAAAAAAGAAGGAGCCCCTGTGAAACAACTGAAGAGTGGTGTCACTGATTGTCAGAAAAGAGTTAAGCAAGATATGTTTTTGATCTATGTGAATAAGGGATAAATGATGCATAAAGGGATCACTTTGGTTATCACCTACAGCGGTGATGTGTTAACGTAACAACAAACTTAGGATGTGCAAAGACCTAAGAAGTGTTAACAGTGCATCTCAGTGGATTGTCACCTGTTGCCTTGCATTGGTGAGATGCTGAATGTACATAATAATTAGAGTGGGCATACCTTGCATAATTCTGTGTAGTGTAATCACACAGTATTACCACAAAATTGAGCCAGATTACAGGGAATTAAACAGGAAGAGTAATTCTGCATTTAGCGCTATTTTCTTTGCACACAAATGCCCCCTCACGGACCAAATGGATGTGAGGATGCATTTTTCCCTACTAAATAGTGCTAAATACAACAGAGCATGAATAGCGAGCACGAGCAGCTCCTCAGGCTTACTAAATGTGTACTTTGTGCAGGATTTTCCCCCAACTTTCTCCCAGTATTTAGAGCTAGTATCTTAGCGGAAAATGCACCTTTGTGTCCAAAATGGTAAGTCTAGTTAATGATAAATGAGTTGATGTTTTAGTCCTGTTAATAAGTCAGAAGTACCATCCTCACAACTAACATGTTAGCACAGAACAAATCTTGCCTCACTGCTGAAAGGAACAGAAAAACAAATAAACTATCCTATAGAAAAATATATATGCATATTTTTAGAAATTGGGTCTCTAGTTGGCAGTGGTTTGCACCCTGTCCAAGTAGGGACCCTCATTCTAGTCAGAGTAAGGGAGTCACACAGCTAAGATAACCTCTGCTCACCCCTTGGTACCTTGACATGAGCAGTCAGGCTTATCTCAGAGGAAATGTGTAAAACATTTGTACATACACACACAGTAACACAGTGAAAACAATCAAAATGGAGTCCACACCAGTTTAGAAAAACAGCCAATATTTATCTGAATAAAACAAGACCAAAACAACAAAATCCAACATACACAAGTCAAGATATCACTTTTCAAAGATTAAGCAAGTTCAGTCCATAGAAATCTATGGATGCGTTTCTTTTAACACAAAGTACCTTGGATGCGTCAAAATTCAAGGACAAAACAGGCGCAGGGGAGGTGAGGCACCGGAAAAGCAAAGCGATGTGTCGGTTCCTTACTCCACAGGGGAGGTGAAGCCTCGGTCCTTATTGCTAGGCAGGGGAGGTGATGCGTCGGTTCTTTATAGCTAGGCACGGGAGGTGATGCGTCGGTTCCTTACTGGAAGGGGAGGTGATGCGTCGATCTCTGGACAGGCAGCCTCAGTTCCTTACTGCGGGGCAGCGTCAATGAAGAGACGGCGTCGAGGGATGATGCATCAAATATCCAGAAGCGCTGCGTTGATATGAAAGCGGCAAAGCAGGTTCTGTGTCGATTTCTCAGCCTTGAAGCAGGCGCTGCACCAATCTTGTGCAGCGATGCGTTAAGAAAACAGGCGCGGGGAGTCGCGTGGTTTTTCCCCTTCAGATCACCAGATTCTACTTCCAGGAGCCCAGGAACTGGATTTGTCATCACTTGGCAAGTCAGGACTCTCAGCAGAAGAGCCCAGGCACTGTTAGGTGAAGTCTTTGATGGCCCTGAGACTTCTTAACAGGAGAAAAGCATGCACAAGCCCTTGGAGAACTTTGGAAGCAGGATGTAGAAAGCATAGTCCAGTCCTTTCACTCCCAGGACAGAAGAAGCAAGCAGCAGGTCAGCACAACAAAGCAATAGGCAGGGTGGCAGTCCCTCCTAAAGCATCCAGCTCTTCTTCCTGGCATAATGCCCTCAGTTCAGAAATGTTCTAATTGTGACAAGTCCTCCCATCACTCTAGCTCAGGAAGGCCCATCAGCCTGGTGATGTGCCATCAGGATATGCAAGGCACATCTCAACTCTCTTTGTGTGACTGTCTAGTTTGAATGCACAAGAGCCCAACTGTCAGCCAACCCAGACGTGTATTCTACAGACAGGCAGAGGGACAGAATGGCTAAGCAAGAAAATGCCCACTTTCTAAAAGTGGCATTTTCAAACACGCAATTTAAAAAACAACTGCACCAAAAGACATATTTTTAAATTGTTAGTTCAGAGACCCCAAGCTCCAAATCTCTATTTCCTCCCAATGGGAAATTATACTTAAAGGATATTTCAAGGCACTCCTCATGTTACCCTATGGGAGAGGTAGGCCTTACAATACTGAAAAACGAAATTAGCAGTATTTCACTATTAGGAATTGTAAAACACACCAGTACATGTCCTACCTCTACATTGTCCCCTGCCCATGGGCTGCCTTGGGCCTACTTTAGGGGTGACTTGCATGTAGTAAAAGGGAAGGTTTGGGCCTGGCAAGTGGGTGCACTTCTCGGGTCAAAATGGCAGTTTAAAACTGCACACAGGTACTACAGTGGCAGATCTGAGACATGTTACTCATGTGGGTGGCACAATCAGTGCTGCAGGCCCACTCGTAGCATTTGATTTACAGGCCCTGGGCATACCTGCTGCACTTTACTAGGGTCTTATTAGTAAATCAAATATGCCAATCATGGATAAACCAATCCGCAATACAATTTAGACCAAGAGTATATGCACTTATCACTGGTTAGCAGTGGGAATGTGCCTAGGGTCCTAAAGCCAACACATATATATATATATATATGTATTATCTACTGGCGGTCGCCAGTAGATAGTTATAGTTAGGACCTATTTTCCATAGGAAATCCGCAACATTCTATTCCCAATAACTTTGGCGCCGGTTGACGAATCTTCATGAAATTTTCAAAACTCGTGGGGCGCTCCGGTCCGCTCCTATCCTGAAAGTCTCGGGGTGATTCATCAAGTGGGGACCACCACCTCCCCGGGGCACCAAGAATTAGAATGTGGGGGTCCGTTTCGGACCCCCGAGCCCCGGGGACCACCACCTCCCCGGGGCTGTGCACAGGATGGGAGGGGGGCCGCGCGGCCCCCCTCCTGGAGCCCTTGATGGCCCTGGGGACCACCACCCCCCAGGGCCGGCTCCTGCAGTGTCCCGGGGTGCTCACCCCCGGGACACTGCAGTTTGCTATGGCAGTTTGCTATGCAGTTTGCTATGGCAGGGCGGGAGCCTCGCGGCTCCCGTCCTGTCATAGCAAACTGCTTTGGTTTTTGGAAGAGAGAGCAGGAAACCTGCTCTCTCTTCCAAAACCAAAGACGATTGCTTTTCCACACGGGAGCTGCATCTTAGCAGCTCCCCATGTGGAAAAGCAATGCCGGCTCCCGAGGGACGCGGGGAGCCGGCGGGACCATGGGGGCATTGGGGACCCCCCCACGGTCCCCAACAGAGAGGGCCAGCCCCACGCGGCCCCCCTACCCAAAATTGAAAAAAAAAAAAAAAAAAGCCCGGCCCCGGGGGATGGGGTCCCCGGGGCCATAAGTGGCCTGAGGAGGGGGGCAACGCAGCCCCCCTCCAAAAGAATAAAAACAAAAAAATAAGGCCACGCCCCGGGGGATGGGGTCCCCGGGGCCGATTAAGGCCTCGGGAGGGCGGCACACGGCCCCCTTCCAAATATTTTGAATTAAAAAAAAAAAATTAGGGGGCAGGCCCTGGGGGATGGGGTCCCCAGGGCAAATAAATTACAAAAGAAGGGGGCCACACAGCCCCCTTCTTAAAAAAAAAAGACCGGCATCGCGCCGGAGGCCACGCCCTCCTTGCAGCACTCTGCAAACGCGCCCCCTGGTGCGTTTGCAGATGGAGAACGATTCCCCTTCAATACTGGGGGTCCCTGGGGCCAACTAGCCCACCAGGAACCTCCAGTATGCGCCAGGGGCTGCGTTGCAGAGAGGTGTTCTGAGGCCACACTCCTTTTACACCTCTCTGCAACGCAGCTCTGTGGCACTTAATGGAGGTAGCTGGTGGGCTAGTTGCACCCCAGGGACCCTCAAGATTCAAGGGGAGTTAATCCCCCGACTTAAAACGCGCCACCGGGCGTGTTTGCACAGTGGTGAAGGGAGGGGGCGGGGCCTGAGGTGACATGTGTGCAAACATGCCCTGTGGCGTGTTTTAAGTTGGGGGATTAAGTCCCCTGGAATCCTGAGGGTCCCTGGGGTCCAACTAGCTCACCAGGTACCTCCAGTAAGCACCACAGAGCTGCGTTGCAGAGAGGTGTAAAGGGGCGTGGCCTCGGACCACCTCTCTGCAACGCAGGGCTGTGGCGCTTACTGGAAGTACCTGGTGGGCTAGTTGGGCCCCAGGGACCCTCAGGATTCAAGGTGACCTAATCCCGCAACTTAAACGCGCCACGGGGCGCGTTTGCACAGTGGTGAAGAGAGGGGGCGGGGCCTGAGGTGACATGTGTGCAAACATGCCCTGTGGCGCGTTTTAAGAGGTAGTTTTAATCCCCTGCCCTATTATGTACTAGGGACTTACAGAGGAGGTCATGCTAATCACAGGGGTACCCCAACTCATAGTGTTCCCTAGTGTATGTAGGTGTTTTCACTGTATTCTAAGTGTCTTTTAGCATAGCACTGGCTCTGGTTAGTCAGAGTCAGTAACCACCAGTACCCGTCTGAAAAAGTTGTGGGCACAGGATGATTTTGCAACAAGGCCTCTTTCTGCTCCTCTGTTGGTTCTTTCTGCACATCTTTTGCTTCTTCCTGCACTTTTCTTCGTCCTTGTGGACTTCTGTTGCTTCTTTCTGCATTTCTTTTGCTTCTTTCTGTGCGTTTTTCTTCTTTCTTCACATGTCCTACCTCTGTAGGCATAGTTAGAAACTAGCATTTAAAAACCTTTGAAATTCACTTAAAAACCATAGGTTTCAGGCACGTTATAGTTAGAAATTAGCATTTAAAAAACCTTTGAAATTCACTGAAAAAACCAAAGGTTTCAGACACGTTATAGTTAGAAATTAGCATTTAAAAACCTTTGAAATTCACTGAAAAAACCATAGGTTTTAGGGAAAGTTATAGTTAGTTGGACATTGCACTCGTACAAAACCCGTGAAATTCCCCCGTTATAGTTAGTTCAGCTAACTATAACTCGCGCCCCGCCATGCACTGCTGATGACGTCACATATTACATCACTCATGACATGGTCAGTGACATCACTGATGACATCACTGATGACATCTCAAATGACATCACTGATGACATCATCCAGTGACTGTGTGTTTCTGTAAAGTTTAAATATGTTTAATATATATAGGCAAAGGCGTATTGAAGAATGAGTGGGTGTATAAGTGTCTGAATGGATGATTGAGTAGGTGCGTGACTGACTCTACAAGTGAATGATTAAACGTATCTTACTGAATGCATGGGTTAGTGACTAAACTGTGTGAATGTCTGTATCCGTCTGTCTGTTGGTGTGTAAGTGGATGCATGGATTTGCGAATAGCTACATGAGTGTCTATATGGGTTATTGATTGGTTCTCTGAGTATCTGTATGGGTGCCTTAATGTTTGTGTGGGTGGGGTGTGTGTGACTCTGTACATAGATGTGTGAGTGGGTGATTCACTGGGTGCATGATTTGAAGAGTGCGTCTGTGATGGACTGCTTGGGTGGGTGAGTGTGTGTATGGGTGTGTTAGTGAGTGAATGTATATCTCAGTGGTACATGTGTGAGTAACTACATATGTGAAAGGCAGTATATATGTGTGTTGGAGTATATAAATGGCTATAAGTGAGAGTGTGTGATTGTGAGAGTGGCTGTATGGATGAGTGTGTACTTGTATCAGTGATTGTATAAGAGCGTAAGAATGTGCTAGTATTTGTATGAGTAAGTGAGCTGGTGTGTGTATAACTGTATAGGTGAGTAAATGGCAGTGTGATTAATTATTTGCATGACTGACTAGGTGTGTGAGTACCTCTATGGATGAGTGGCGGTGTGTGAGTGTCTATATAGGTGTATGAGTGCATATGATAGTCCCGTACTGAGTGACCATAAGTATGAGTGACTGTACGGGTGAGTGAGTGAATGTGTGTGTAGACCTAAGAATCAGTGAGTGGGTATGTAGTTATTGGTGTTGGAGTGTCTATGGTTTTGAGAATAGCAGTCTGTAATTTAGAGTGGGTGTATCAAAGGTTATATTAGGGTGTGAGAAGATGCATCAAATTATCACATGGATGATGTCATCAGTGATGTCATCAGTGATGTCATTTGAGATGTCACCAGTGATGTCATCAGTGATGGCACTGACCATGTCATGAGTGATGTAATATGTGACGTCATCAGCAGTGCATTGCGGGGGCGCGAGTTATAGTTAGCTGAACTAACTATAACGGGGAATTTCACGGGTTTTGTACGAGTGCAATGTCCAACTAACTATAACTTTCCCTAAAACCTATGGTTTTTTCAGTGAATATATATATATATATATATATGTATGTATATATATATATCAAAACAATTCCCTTTCAGGCATAGAGTGACGCATAAATTATGCAAAAAGAAGCAGAGAACTCTGGGTAGTTCTCAAGTTTAAGTGGAAAGCAGCTCCAGTATAGAGCACTCTCAACACCAGCGACACTCTAAATTTGCTCACCTCAAATGTCTGCTTTTCTATCAAAGTCTTTAAGCATAGGATTAGCACAGTGCCATCCATGCCGAGATAGAAAGGAACAAAGTCTTTTACTATGTCTACAGCAAAGTCTTTAAGCATAGGATTAGCACAGTGCTATCCTTGCCGAGCTGTAAAATGGCCAAAGCCTTTTACCACTCCAGGCACAGTATTACAGCTTTGAATTGGTAAAATACCAACCAAGCCAACCTGAAATGAGCTATACCTCTCTGAAGAGCTCTAATTAGAGCGAAACACTGTGTCAGGGGTTGCTTTTACTCATATCAGGTTGGCTTGGTTGGTATTTTACCAATTCAAAGCTGTAATACTGTGCCTGGAGTATATATTGTTTTGGGTGTCCAATCAATCAACACATTTATAGAGCGCGCTACTCACGCGTGAGGGTCTCAAGGCGCTAGGGGAGAGGGATGAAGCAGCTACTGATCGAACAGCCAGGGCTTAAGAAGTCTCCTGAAGGTCAGCAGGTCCTGGGTCTGTCACAGGTGGATGGGGAGGGTGTTCCAAGTCTTGGCGGCGAGGTGGGAGAATGATCTGTCACCAGTGGTCGTTCGGCGGATGCGTGGGATGGTGGCGAGGGCGAGGTCAGCGGAGCGGAGCTGGCGGTTCGGGGTGTAGAAGGTGAGTCGTTCGTTGAGGTATGCTGGTCCGGCGTTGTGGAGTGCTTTGTGGGCGTGGGTGAGGAGCTTGAAGGTGATCCTCTTGTTGACCGGGAGCCAGTGCAGGTCTCTCAGGTGGGCAGTGATGTGGCTGTGGCGAGGGGTTCCGAGGATGAGGCGTGCGGAGGCGTTTTGTATGTGTTGGAGTCGTTTCTGGAGTTTGGTCGTGGTTCCCGCGTAGAGGGCGTTGCCGTAGTCCAGCCTGCTGCTGACGAGGGCTTGGGTGACCGTCCTTCTGGTTTCGGTGGGGATCCATCTGTAGATCTTGCGGAGCATGCGGAGGGTGTTGAAGCAGGAGGAGGAGACAGCGTTGACTTGCTGGGTCATGGAGAGCGTTGAGTCCAGGATGAAACCCAGGTTGTGTGCGTGGTTGGTGGGTGTCGGAGGAGCTCCCAACGTGGCCGGCCACCAGGAGTCATCCCATGCGGAGGGGGTGGAGCCGAGGATGAGGACCTCCGTCTTGTCAGAGTTCAGTTTCAGACGGCTGGTCTTCATCCACTCTGCGACGGCCTTCATTCCCTCATGGAGGTTGGATTTGGCGGTGGCCGGGTCCTTGGTGAGGGAGAGGATCAGCTGGGTGTCGTCGGCGTACGAGATGATGTTGAGGTGGTGCGCTCGGACGATGTTGGCGAGCGGTGCCATGTAGATGTTGAAAAGGGTCGGGCTGAGGGATGATCCTTGGGGTATGCCGCAGGTGATCGTGGTGGCTTCGGATCTGAATGGGGGGAGACGGACTCTCTGGGTTCTGCCGATGAGGAAGGAGGTGATCCAGTTCAGGGTTTTGTCGCGGATCCCTGCGTCGTGGAGGCGTGTGCATAGGGTGTGGTGGCAGACGGTGTCGAAGGCGGCCGAGAGGTCCAGGAAGATGAGGGCCGCGGTTTCGTCGTTGTCCAGCAGGGTCCTGATGTCGTCGGTGGCAGTGATGAGGGCGGTTTCGGTGCTGTGATTGCTGCGGAAGCCGGATTGGGAGGAGTCCAGGATGTTGTTCTCCTCCAGGAAGTGGGTTAGTTGTCTGTTGGAGGTCTTCTCAATGACTTTTGCCGGGAACGGGAGCAGGGAGATGGGTCGAAAGTTGTTGAGGTCCTTTGGGTCCGCCTTAGGTTTCTTGAGAAGGGCGTTGATCTCGGCGTGTTTCCAGCTCTCCGGAAAGGTGGCTGTCTTGAAGGAGCTGTTGATGATCTTTCGGAGTTGAGGTGCGATGATGGAGCTTGCTTTGTTGAAGATGTGGTGGGGGCAGGGGTCGGAAGGAGAGCCGGAGTGGATGGTGTTCATGATTTTGATGGTGTCTTCGTCGTTGACGTGGTTCCAGGAGAGCAGGAGGTCGGTGTGTTTGGTGGGTGTTGAGTCGGGGGTGTCGGCGTCTGTCGTCGGTGTCTGGGCGTCGAAGCTGTCGTGGATGTCTGTGATCTTGCGGTGGAAGTCGCAGAGTTCTTGCGACGGCGGGATGTCATTCGTACTGGAGCTGGGGGATGCGAGTTCTTTCACGATGCTGAAGAGCTCTTTGCTGTTGTGTGCGTTGTTGTCGATGCGTTCCTTGAAGGAGGTCCTTTTGGCAGATCGGATCAGTTGGTGGTGCTTGCGTCTGGCGTTCTTGAGGGCTGTGTGGTTGTCTGGTGTCTGGTCTTGGCGCCACTGCTTCTCGATTCTTCGGCAGGTTTGTTTGGAAGTCTGGAGGTCGGCGTTGAACCAGGTGGCTCTCGTGTTGGTGCGCCTGTTAGAGGGTCTCCTGATCGGGGCGAGGGTGTTGGCGCAGTCGTCGATCCATTGTCTGAAGTTGTGGGCCGCTGCGTTGGTGTCAGAGGGTTCGGGTGGAGGGTCACGGGCGAGGGTGGTGAGGAGCTGGTCTTCGGTGACTTTGTTCCAGCTGCGGTGTGGAATTCGTTGCGGTTGGATGTGCGCGGTGTGTTTCTCGAAGGAGAAGTGGATGCAGTGGTGGTCGGTCCAGTGGAGTTCGGTGGTGTGGCTGAAGGTGACGTGGCTGCTGGCGGAGAAGATGGGGTCGAGCGTGTGTCCGGCGGAGTGGGTGGGTGTCGTGACGATCTGTTTGAGTCCGAGGTTGGCTAGGTTGTCGATCAGGGTTGTGGAGTTGCTGTCGTTGGAGTTCTCGAGGTGGACGTTCAGGTCTCCGAGGAGGATGTAGTCTGTGGAGGCGAGGGCGTGCGTGCTGATGAGGTCGGCGATGGAGTCGCTGAACTGTGGTCGGGGTCCCGGGGGTCTGTAGACAAGGGTTCCTCTGAGGGTGGTGTTGTGGTCGACGTGGATCTGGAAGTGTAGGTGTTCGGCCATGCTGAGGGAGTCATCGATGTTGGTAGAAATTCTGATGGTGTTCCTGTGGACGATGGCGATTCCTCCTCCTGGTTTGTTGTTTCTGTCCCTGCGGGTGATCTTGTAGCCATCCGGGATGGCTATGGCTATGTCGGGCACCGAGGAAGCGTTCGTCCAGGTCTCCGTCAGGAAGGCGACGTCCGGGGAGGATGAATCGAGCAGGTCCCAGAGTTCGACGGCGTGCTTGTGGACTGAGCGGGGGTTGAGCATTATGCATCTGAGACTGTTGTGGCCTGCTTTGGTGGGATGGGCAGGACATGCCGGTGTCCAGTGCCCATCCAGGACACCCACAAGTTAACATTTTATTTTAGACGCCGGAGGGGATCCCCAGGGCCCCCACAACTCTAGCCAGCACATATTTTATTATTTTATTAAGTAGGTGCCCCGGTGCCAACTCAGGGCACCTACACTGCAGGAGTCATTGGGGGCTCTAGGGACCCCAGCTGGTTCCCTGGCGGGAGCCAGCTACTCTCTTTTGTAGGTGGTTGCCTGGTGCCCATCAGGGCACCCACAATGGCAGTCTGTTGGGGGATGAAGGGGGAGCCTCTGGTCCCCGCGGCCCCTGACAGCCCCCTTGCGGGAACCGGCCGCTCTTATTTATAGGTGGGAGCCCCGGTTCCCACCCAGGGCACCCACACTACAGAGCTTGTTGGGGCCAAAGGGGGAGTCTTGCAGCACTAGTGGCCCCAGCCAGCTCCACTGCCAGCACCATACTGATTGCTGGGGGAAGCCAGCACCTTTCCTTTGCTCTCACTGCGGGAGCAGCATTTTGTAACTAGGAGCCAGTTGAGTTCCCTGCCTGGGAGAGTGCGGGCAGGGTATGCCTGCACTCTTCCAGGCAGGGAACCAGGGTGTCTCAGGGGTGGCCTCCCCAGGACATGTTCAGTATCAAGTCCTGGTGGATGGGGTCCCTGGGACCCAACAGTGGCTTGGGGAGGGGGCCATGCGCCCCCTCCCCTTTTCTTTTACAAATCAGTCCTGGGGGATGGGGTCCCCTGGGCCTCATTGATGTACAGGGAGGGGGCCGCATGCCGCCATCCCCTTTAATTTATATTCAGCCCCATGATGGGGTTCCCAGGGCCCAAGAATGGCTCAGGGAATCGTGCTTTTTCATGAAGATTTGTCAAACGTTGCCAAAGCTATTAGCAAACCAAAAAAGGCATTTCCTATGGAAACGTAGACCTAACTGTAACTACCAGTGATGTAATTTAGAATTGAAATTATGTATTTTTGAATTGTATATTTATATATATATATACAAGATATATATATTTTTTTTAACTGAAAAAAACTAAAGTTACAGGGCCATTATAGTTAGAAAGTAGAATTTAAAAAACTTTAGAAATTCACAAAAAAAGCAAAGGTTACAGGGACATTATAGTTAGGTTCCGATTTTACACACACAAAAACCATAGAAATTCAGAAGTTATAGTTATCTCAAGTAACTATAACTCGTGCCCTAAGGTAACTATAACTCGCCCCCTCCGTGCACAGTTTTCTCATCAATAATTTCACTGTAAATGCTGCAGTGATATTATCAATGCTGTGTTAGAAGATGCAGTAACATGTGGGGTAAATTGCAGTGCATGGTGAGGGTAGGGCATGAGTTATAGTTACTTGAGATAACTATAACTATAACTACTTTATTTCTGTGGTTTTGTGTGTGTAAATTCTGAACCTAAATATAACGTCCCTGTAATCTTTGTTTTTTCAGTGAATTTCTACGTTTTTTTATTGGTATTTTCTAACTGTAATGTCCCTGTAACCTTTGTTTTTTTCAGTGAATTTCTAGGGATTTTTAACATAAAGTAGTATTTAATTACCTTACGTAATCCAACTGCAGCCATGCACGCTGCGGCCAGACCCTGCGGCCCATTCCCCCTGCATGGAGCCAACTGCACGCCAAGCACAGCGTTTGACTGTGTGCAGCATGGGGTTGGCCTCAGGGCCTGACTGTAGGCCAGGCCCTGCGGACAATCCCCCACATGCAGCCAACCCCACACCACACACAGTTTTCAGCCATTCGTGTGGGCGTTGGTCGCAGGGCATGGCCTGCAGCCAGGCCTTGTGCCCAACCCTCCAAAGACAGCCAACCCAGAAGGGGGGCACTCAGCCCCTCTCCCCATGCTGATTTTGGCCCCGGGGACCCCATCCCCTGGGGTCCACCACATTTTTAAGGGTTGGGGATACGTGCCCCCCCGGCTGCTTTTGGCTCCAATGTTCCATCCCCCAGGGGCCCACCACTGTATTTATGGGGAAGGGCGGCATGCAGCTTTCCTCCCCTGGCCAATTTCGGCCCCGGAAAACCCATCTCCCGGTGCCCAGCCATATTGTAAATGGGGAGGGGGCACATAGACCCCCTCCCCGGGCCGATTTCTGGCCCCAGGGCCCACATATACCGGGGCCCGACCATATTATAAAGTGGCCAATTAGCATTGGGGACCCCATCCCACAGGGCCCTCCATGTTTTCAAATAGGGGAGGCAAGCATACCCACTCCCTAGGCCAATTTTGGCCCCAGGGACCCCATCGTCCAGTGCCTAGCTAATTAGTGAAGGCGGGGGGACCCTTGTGGCCCCCCTCTTTGGGCCATTTTTGGCCCTGGGGACCCTATCCCCCAGGGCCCCGTCAATAAAGAGTGAGTCCTGTGGAGCCCACCCAGGGCACCCACTGCATCATTGTTTTTTTTTAAAATATCTCTTTATTCAGTTTTTGCATAGAAAAAACAAACAAAGAAACAAATCCTTCCCAATTTTTGAAGGCATGTGAGCAATCATATGCAGTCATTGCATAAGAGCTTCCAGAAATTCAGACTGGTTCACGTCATATCTCATCAGCCAGAACATTTGATATCAACACAAAAGTCCAACATTTCGTCGTGTGACCCAGACCTGGCCCAAACCCCAGCAGCATTGGACCCCCCCTCTCCTCATACATTGTTTCCTCTCATCTCCATCCAGAGACCCCAGACCTTCTTGAATTTGCATGTGCAACCTCGCGCTTGGTACATCAATTTCTCCACCCCATGCACCAATGCATGCCTTCTTCCCACTCTCGCATGGTTGGTAGAGTCTGAGCCCCCCTGTATTTCAGTAAATCCCTACGTGCCACCATAAGGGCCAGGTTACTAAAAAGTATGGCATATCGTAGATTGTTCACCCCACATGCCTAACGCAATCAGTTGGGGAGTGAGTCACACCTTGTAGCCCAGGACCTCCGATAGTCTGTTACCCACCCACTTCCAGCAGGCCTCAATCCTCAGGCATTCCCACAGAGTATGCAGTAGGGTGCCCTACATCTGACAGCCCTGCAAGCAGTACTCACCAGTCGCTCTTTCCATACAGAACAGACAGGTCCATGTATAGTATGCCCTGTGGAGAATTTTTAACTGGATCAAGGGAAATCCTGTCCTAAAGGCGACCACGCCAGGATACCCACATGCCAGCCCTAGTCATCTTCTTCAAGCATCTACAGGCCTCTTTCCCATTTTTTGGTAAGAGGTTCAGGTGATGGGAGACTATTATTTAGTAACATAGGCTAGAGGCGGGAGACACCCAACACCCTGTATTCCAGTAGAGATTTCTCCTCTACCTCCCCCCAAAGCGCCTTACATTTGCTCAGTATATCTCTCATCTGCTGGTATCTCAAGAACTGACTCCCCGATAACTCATATTCAATCTGAAAGTCGGCGAACTAGATCACTGCACCTTCCTTCCACATGTCACCCACTTTGGAGATCCCTAAGAGATCCCCCTTCCTGTGTCCCTCTACCTCATGCAGACCACTCAAGAGGTCAGAATCCCAGAATGGAGTCTCTAGGGTGAATCTGCCTCGCCATCCCAATGTATGCAAATCCCTCTTCCATATACTGACCACCGTTTCATAGGGAAGGGAAGTGGGCGTAGCCCCCTCCCTCAATAGAGTCGGTGGAGGTAGACCTCTGGGGCCATAGAGGTACGGTCCACTCTTAAGGACGGTTCCTGCTGGGATGAAAATGCCCAATCGTTGACAACCAACAACTGTGGGGCCCAATAATAGAGCTGTAGAATCGGGAGTGCAATGCCCCCCTCCATCAGACGTCTAGTCAGAAGCGAGAGGGCTATCCTCGGGACCCCACCGTTCCACAGCAGCACCCTTGTGACTCTGTCCACTATATGGAAGAAGTTGTCTGGGTCCGGGAAAGGAGCGTTCTGAAAATTTACAACAATTTAGGTAAGTAGATTATTTTGTATAGGGCCCCATGGTCCAGGAGGGATAGATAGAGTTTCCTCCACCTCTCCACATCACGGTGATAAGCTTCCAGGACTTTAATCAGGTTTTCCTGGGGAAACAAATCCCGATCTGGGGTAACAAAGATACCCAAATAATGGAACCCTTGGTTCGGCCCCTGGAAAGGGCAGTGCCAAGCCCAGCTCAGATCCCCTCTCCCACTGGGAAGGCCACCACCTTGTGCCAGTGTGCAGAATCCTGCATACTTCCCAAAAGTATCCAGTATACACAAGACTTGAGGCACAGAGCTTGGGGAGTCTGCAAGATACAGAAGGACATCTTCAATGTACAAAGAGACGACATCCTCCCATTCCGGGTCCCATGAGAGATCCCGAATTTCTGCATCCACCCAGATCCATGATGCTAGTGATGGAGCAGAGAAAATAAAAAAATGTAACCCCTAACAAAATTTATAAATAATTAATAAAATGTTCGTTTACTATATTAATCAACACTGTACGTGTGGGAAGGGTAACATGCAAATGTATGTGCTAAATAATCTATTAATGGATGTCCGTGTGGCTAATTATAACGTAAAAGTAAAATGCGTACTAATTTAAAATAAATGCATGTTTTTGTGCTTCATAGAAATAAAACGTGTCGTTGCAAAAACAATAGTGATGGTAAGTAAGGAACAGCTTAAATGTTGCTTTCTGCTAGGTAATAACTAATTGGGGTACGTAGATGATGGGAGGGAAACGAAAAGGCTATTTTTCTCTATTTTAATTATGTTTTGTTTACTTCAAATTAGTGCTTCTAAAGTATAACCGAGCGGCGATATAAAATGGCTGCCAGTGGGTGATGTGCCCAGGCGCAAGGGAGACATGTGACACGGGAGAGAAGTCGGAGAAAAACTAACCTCGTGATGTTGCTGAGAGGCTAGGATGCGAGAAATGGTCAAGGCTGATGTGACCTAATTGAACTGATAGTGTACCGTGGTGATCAGCAGAGACCCGTGGGAAACCAGTTTAAGAGAAAGGACAATGCCTGCAGAGTTCTCGAATGTATCGAAAGAAGTTACAAATGTACTGATCGAAGCGGATGGAAACATGTCTTGAACGTGTGGGAAAGGAAATGATCCAAGGACCATTGGATCCAAGAGAACTTGATTAAAAGAATGAATAAGATGACATGTATGGACCAATGAAAGAAAAGCGTGTTAGTAATGTTGCAACAGTTAGTTAGCAAAGTTAGAATTAGGGTATAAGAGGGCCTACTCTTAGTGGGAGGGGGTCAGTCGCAGTCACAGTCAGGAGCGGAGTTGGAGAGTCGTGTTGGTGTTGGTGGCTTCCAGTGCTGGGTGGTCCTGATCGATCCCTTACTGAGCGGGAGATGCTGAAAGACTGTTAGATGAGACGGGTTGCAGGTAGCTGATGCTGACGAGCTGAAGTTGCTGTTGCTGTCTTAATTTTCCAGTTGAGTATGAGAATCAGGTTATTTCTAATTCTTAAACTTAGGTTAGAAATCATTAGGCTAAATTAGGAAGGTAGGCAGGTAATTAGGGTTTTGCTTCATGACAACAATTTCCTTTCTGCAATAAATTGATTATGCTTAATAAATATTTGAATTAATAATGAATGAATAATTGAATAAAGGTTTAAAATTCTTTCTCATGCTTTTAAAATTATATAAAATTTAAGATTCTTTAAACCAAATGACTCAGTGGTTATTTTCTTAAATGATTGTGACATCAGTAATTGGTTATTGTGATTTAGCTGGTCTTAATCACTATGAACTAATTTCTTACATGAATGATTCATCAACAAAACAATGAGCAGGAATATCTTAGGAAATAGCTAAAAGAAAGCGATAAGTTAAGGTAATAAGATATCCCGGCTCCTTCCAGCGGTACATAAATGGTGTTTTCCATTTAGTTCTCATGCTTCTCCTAGGAGTACAGAATTTCATAAAGGTGTAAAGGGAAATCCAGGTGTATGCGTGTATGTTAGGCGATGTCTATGGGCCCCATCGTCATGTGGATGTGAGAAAATATAGTTTGCCCCTGGATGACCTATAAGTGACCTAGGAGGAGAATAGTTTTTATTGTACGCGCTGCATCAGATTTCTTGGTAGCAGAGTTATGGTTTTCTATAGATTAGTTTAGTGATTATTGTTTATTGATTATTGATTATTTTTTATGACTAACACTATATGTTGAGTCGCGTTATGTTATATGTGAGTTTTCACGCTTCTGGGATGTAGGAAGTGGAACACGTGTGGCAAGAGAAGTCACATGGAATTTGGTACATGGTCTGAATTCATTTTGGTAATAACACAGGTTGTGTTATGTTAGGGATTTTCTGTACGAAAGGTGTGTAACTGAAATAGCAAATCACGTTTTCTTGTGAAACTTTGGCCTTAATTCTCAGGAGCCTAGTCTCCACATGTGTCTTATCCCCAGAGAAACGAGTTAATTGTTTGCTTGAAAGAAGGGTAAGGTAGAGGGAAGTGCTACTTTATCGGCGAGAGTAAAAAATTCTGTGGTAGGGTAGAGGTAAGCGCTGCCTACTGGAAATACAGGGTTCTTGTGTAAAAGGACAAAGCTGTCACTTTTGTTTAGCGAATCAGACTATGGAATTGTTTAATTGTTGTAACTAACGAAGAAAACAGTGAAAAGAAAATTGCCGATAAATTTTGTAAAGGAGGGGTAAAAGAGCAGAAGTGACGTAGAACAGTGCCGCGCTAGGATTGGATAGTGCGCTAGTCACGAGAACCCAGAGCAGGAGTGACGTAGAAAAGTGCCGCGGTAGGATTGGTTGGTTCGCGGACGGAGGGAATTGTTCTGATTGGTACGTTAGTGTGAGTCGCGCTGTAATTGGTCGAAGTTCCGTACACAGAACAGCGTTAGCTTAAAGAGAAAAACAAATAGAAAACATGCCGTATTACGAGTATGAAAGGGAGAGAACGTCATGGACGACAAAATTAAAGAATTTCTTTAAGAAAGACAAAAAGGTCGTGACTAGAGAGGGACAAGTAATTCCTCCGCCGAAATCAGCAGCTTCACATATGATGCTAAAATATGGATATCATACGTGCATATGGTTGGAAAATTGGGCAAAGTATACGAAGAATGATGGTGCTTTAGCTTTCCCTGAGAATGGTTCATTTAGTGTAGCGGTTTTGCGAAATTTGCGAGAAAAGATGACAAATCTAGAACCTAGACCTAGACCGACACAGTTTGAAGCATTGACGGAATGGGAGGATGAGATGTATGAGCGAGAAAGATTCAGAGGTTTAAGAGATCATGAGTTTATGCCTGGAAGAATGTGGGGAATAAATCATGAGGATAGAATAAAACGATGGAGATGTGCTAACATGACAGGAGGTTTGTTTCCAGCTTTTACAGTTGAGGAAGGGACTAAGAAAAAACGGACTGAGAAAAAGAAACATATAGAGAGGGAAAAATATATGCATGAGAGCGAAACGGATGATGAATTGCTGGAAGATATTTTAAATAGAAATCCACCTCCGTATCAGCAGAGTTCTACAGTGGTGACACCAAATGCGCCGCTAATAGAGACTATGCGAAATAAAAGTCCGGAGAAAAGAATTGAAATAAATAGGTCACAAGAACAAATGAGAACTTCACAAAATGAAGGAATAGAAAGTGACAATGCCAGCGAATTAGCAAGGACAACCAAAGAACTAACTGAAAAGATTAGAGAGTTAACGAAAAATATGGAAGCAGTTACTGTGCCTGTAACAATAGGTCCAGTAATACCAGTTTTTGAGAATCAGAAAATTGATGAAAGATCTTTAGTGATTCCCATGAGTTCACAATTTCAGAGAGAAAAGGAAAGGATGGAACAAAGTCAAGTACAAGTAATTTGGCTAGTACTTACAGACCAAGTCCACCTACAAATTTGACTGTAAATGAGTGCAATGGTAGGAAAATGCATATGGTAACAGAATCTGCAACAGAAACCCCTGAAAAGAGTGGTAATTGGGTAGAACTAAATAATACACCCATAGGTCCGACTCCTGATGAGTTAAATGAGTGGATGAAGGCATTTAAAATAAAAGAACCAGAAGAAAAACCATTAGATGTAATTAGATTAAAAATCGACATGGAAGAATTAATTCTAGGAACGATTGGTACCGAAAAGATAAAAAATTACCAGGATGATGAAATAATGTTTCTGTGCAAAAGTATTACATGGAGAGCAAAGAATTTACATGACAAACTAGAAGAAGTAGCCAGTGAAATTGGAATAGACTTTGCAAAAGTAAAAACGTTGCAGAAACCATATAGAGTAGACTTTTGTGAAAAGGATATTGAAAATTTGAACACGGCAGGAAGGCTGACACAGATAAAAGAGTTAATTGTGTTGTTGAGAAAATGGGGTGATGTGGACAGATGGAAGGTTAGATGGACGAAGAAGAATGAGAAAACTACAGACAAAGGTTCATTGGCTTTTATGATAACTGAAAAAGAATCTGTTGCTAAAGAATACCCCATGAGAGAAACTCCAGGTGGTAGTTACGTGCATGTTCCCTGGACTAGGCAGGACATACTGTCATTTACCAATGACTTTCCAAAGCTAAGAGAGAAGCCAGTTGAGTGGTATCGACAAGTAGAGAGGTTTGTAAAGGTCTCAAAAGTGTTGTGGATAGATTTAGATGGATTATTTGACATAGTGGTACCAACAGATTTGTGGTCAGAATGTAAGATTACAGTTGACTGGCCAACTACAGAATATCCAAGAGATCCTAAGACAGGAGCTCCAGGTCCTGATGTGATGAAAAAGTATGATAAGGTGATTACCTTTTTGAAGAATAAGATTCCTCCTAAAGAGACAGATTGGGTAAAAATCGATAGAACTACACAAGAAAGTAAGGAGTCTGTACATGCCTATTATGAAAGGTTGTTGTTGGTTTTCAAGCAGTATAGTGGATATGAGGAATTAAGTGAAAAGGATATGAGTCATTTTGTGTACAGATTTGTGTTTGGATTGAAACCAGAGATTAGTGAAATGATTAAACAGCATATGATTAATTGGCAGAATGGCACGGTCGATGATGTGCTGAGGTATGCTAAGTATTGCAGTGATGATATTGAGAGTAGACAGCGTAAATTGAAAGAGAAGGCAATGTGGGCACAGGTGAAGGTGGCAGAAAAACAAGAAGCTCAATTGGACAATAATAATGGGAATGAAACAGGACAGAATAAAATGCGACCTAACATAGGTAAAGGGAAAGGTCAAGTGAGTCTAGAGGAAGCAAAGAAAAAATGGCCCTGTCATAATTGCGGAAAATTAGGGCATTGGAGAAACGAGTGTAAATTCCCACCTAAACCTAATCCGGAAAATCAATCATTGACTCCACAGGTGCAGAATGAGGTAGTTGTTCAACAAAGTCAGGTGCCGCAACCACCACTTCCCAACACTGTTAACCAGCAAAGATACAGTACAGAAACAGGATTCTACGGAGGAGAGCAGGTAACACAGTTGCCGCGAGCAGCTAACATTTCTCAGTATTGGTTGCGTCAGAGTGAGGATGACCCGGATGAAAGATTCTGACGGTGCCCAGGAGAGGGGAAAGAGTGCGTACTTGGCGCAACTCTAGAGGTAGATCAGTCTGGTCCCTTTGTGGATGGAGAAGTGAATGGTGCAAATGTAACATTCCTTGTCGATACTGGAGCTACCCGTTCTACTGTTAGATCAGTGGAAATTCCAAACCTTCCTCTCTCAGGTGAATACATCCAAGTAGTAGGAGTAGCCAATCAGCAGATTAAAACACCACTTACTGAATTAGTGGAAGTAAAAATTGGTTCTTTTAGCAAAATGCATAAATTTGTAGTGTGCGATTGTAGTCCTGTAAATCTTTTAGGTCGTGACCTCTTGTGCAAGATGAATTGCACAATTTATTGTACACCAGATGGAATTGGATTTCAGACCTCAGATGAAGATGTCTTGTATAAAGTAACTTTGATGACTCAGGAACCTGAAATGAATGGTTTGTTTCCTGCATTTGATGCAGAAAAACTTCCAGAAGAACTAAAAAGTGCAGTAAAAGAAAGTGTGTGGGATTTTACAGGAGAAGACATTGGATATTAATGAAAGAAGTTGATCCCGTAAAAGTAACAGTAAAAGAAGGAACAACTTACCCAAATACGCCACAGTACAAATTAACTCCAGAAATAATTGAAGGAATAACTCCTGTAATAAATAAAATGATTGAACAGGGAATTCTAAAAGAAATAATGAGCAGTCCATGTAATTCACCTATTATGGGACTGAAAAAGCCAAATGGAACATATAGAATAGTACAGGATTTGAGAAAGATCAACAAAATAGTTGTGCCCTGTTGTCCAATAGTGCCAAACCCTGCAGTAATTCTATATCAAATTCCACATGAAGCTGAGTGGTACACTGTGATAGATTTGTGTCACGCATTCTTCTCTATTCCTTTGCATCCAGATAGCCAGCCATTATTTGCGTTCCGGTTCGGAGAGCGTATTTTGGCATGGTGCCGAATTCCTCAGGGGTATACAGAAAGCCCCTCAATCTTTAATCAGATTCTAAAGAAATCTCTGGAAGATTTGAAAATGCCAGAAAAATCAGTGATGGTGCAGTATATCGATGACCTATTGGTGGCATCGAAAACAAAAGAAGCATGTGTAAGTGATACAATTGCTTTACTGAACCATCTAGAGAAAAGAGGACATAAAGTGTCCCCTTCAAAATTGCAATTTTGTCAGAAAGAAGTCCAGTATTTAGGCCATAAAATTGAGAAAGGAGTGCGAAAGATAGCGACAGAAAGAGTAAGAATGATTCAAGGAATGAGAGCACCAATGACGCAAAGAGAGGTAAGAATGTTTCTGGGAATGGTTGGATATTGCCGACAATGGATAAGTGGTTTCTCTTTGATTGCAAAACCATTACAAAAGTTGACCAAGAAAGATGTAAAAGACCCTTTTGAGTTAAACAATGAAGAAATGAAATCTTTCAAAGAATTGAAAAAGAAATTGTGTGAGGCACCTGCATTAGGCATGCCTGATTATGAGAAGGATTTTGAGTTGTACTGCAGTGAAAGAGATGGATGTGCGTTTTCAGTACTGGTACAAAAACATGGAACAATGAAAAGACCAATTGCTTATTTTTCAGCTGTTTTAGATCCTATAGCAAAAGCATTGCCTGGATGTCTGAAAGCAGTTGCTGCTACTTGTGTAAGTCTGGAACAAAGTGAAGGTATAGTGATGGGGTATCCACTGAGAGTATATGTCCCCCATTCAGTAGAAATTCTTCTGACAAGAACAAAAACACAGTACATGACACATAGTCGGCTGACTAAGTACGAAAAAGTCATCTTGAGTGCTGAAAATGTGACCATAGATAGATGCATGAATGTGAATCCTTCAACATCATTGCCAGATGAGGAGAGTATAATTGAACAAGACGAAGTAGATCATGATTGTCTGAACGTGCTGGAATATTGCACGAAACCAAGAGCTGACATAAAAGATGAACCGTTAAAGGAATCTGATTATGTCATGTTTGTAGATGGTTCATGTTTGAGAACAAAAGAAGGAGTTTTAAGCGCAGCTTACGCAGTATGCACAGTGGCAACTGTGATGGAAGCGTCTTGTCTGAAAGGAATAAGGTCTGCACAAGTTGCGGAACTGATTGCTTTGATTCAAGCATGTAAATTAGGAAGAAATGTACGAGTCACGATTGTGACCGATAGCCAATATGGTTTCGGCATCGTACATGACTTCGGTCAGATTTGGTCACAAAGAGGTTTCTTGACGTCTGCAGGAACACCTATCAGAAATGGAGATTTTGTTAAAAAGCTGCTTGAGGCGATACAGTTGCCTAAACAAATCGCTGTAGTGAAGTGCAAGGCGCATAAGAAAAACGAAGATTACATAGCCGTCGGCAATAATTATGCCGATGAGATAGCCAAATATTGTGCAGAGAACATGGTGTCCATGAACAAAAATAGAGAAAGGGAGCATATCTCTTCTCCTTTGCTTTTTACTAATACTGTTGAGACATGGGATGAAGTAAGACAGTTACAAGAAACTGCAAGTGATGAGGAAAAAGATTACTGGATAAAAGCAGGATGTAGAAGACAGGAAAATAATGGTGTGTGGGTATACAGAGACGAAAGACCAGTTATGCCTGATAGCATGATTGCAGACATGGCACGGATGTACCATGGACAAGCTCATATTGGGAGAGATGCAATGATCAGACTTTTTAGACAAACCTGGTATAACCCAAAATTCAGAGCCATTGCTGAAAGTCTTTGTCAAAGATGTCTTATTTGTCAGCAGTTTAACCCAGGAAGAAAAACAGTAGTGAGTCTAGGAACAATAGGACGAGAAGGAGGTCCATTCACTAGAATGCAGTTAGACTTTATAGAAATGCCCCCTAGTAACAGACTAAAATATGTTCTAGTGGTCGTCTGTTTGTTTTCTCGTTGGGTGGAGGCATACCCCACTAGAAGGAATGATGGAACAACAGTGGCAAAACTTATGCTACGAGAGTTCATTCCAAGGTATGGTTTTCCAGTCACGGTTGAGACAGATAGAGGAACACATTTTCAAAATGAGTTGATCCAATTGATTTGCGAAGCATTGAGTATTAAACAAAAACTACATTGTGCTTACAGACCAGAGGCTTCTGGGGTAGTGGAGCAAATTAATGGAACAATTAAGAACAGACTAGGAAAAATGTGTCAAGCTACAGGACTCAAATGGCCAGATGCACTGCCTCTTGTTCTGATGACCATCAGAAGCATCCCTGAAAAGAAAACTGGACTTAGTCCTCATGAGATGATCATGGGACGAGCAATGAGACAAGCACACGTACCTGTCAACAAGTTATTGACTATAACTGATGATCTAGTACTGGATTATTGCAAGGGACTGGCTGATGTGGTGCGTTCTGTGTTTCATCAGGTTGGACCGGATGCGACCACTCTTGAAAGAAAACCAGCCCACGACTTGAATCCAGGAGACTGGGTCCGTATAAAAATCCACAGGAGAAGAAACTGTCTAGTTCCTCGCTGGGACGAACCACGACAGGTAATCCTAGTGACAACAACTGCAGTCAAGTGTGCAGGAGTGAAGAACTGGGTCCATGCAAGCCACACAATCAGAGTTCAAGAGCCTACTGATCGACATGTGAGTCGACGTTTGGAAGTGTGGGATAAAAGTTTAACGGCTGGGACAACAAGGATAAGAGAAAGGGTGCCAGAACTTGAAGATCGACCTGAAAGTCGACATCTGGAAACCCCAACTGAAAACACCTCTAGAGAAGAAGAGGAAGAAGAAGAAGAAGAAGAAAGAAATTCAGAAGTTCCAGAACCTGAAGATCGACCTGTAAGTCGACATCTGGAAATATCTGACACAAGTTCAGGATCTGATGATTCAGTTGCAAACTGTGAAGAATTCCGAAGGAGAACTTGGGGGTATAAACCAATTAGAGAAGAAAATGAGCAAGAAAATGATCTAGATGAACAACCAAGTACAAGTTATGGTGGAAATCCTTCAGAAATAATATTAATAGATGAAGTAGGGAAAGAAGTACACAAAAAGTTAGAGAATCGAGAAGAACCCCGAGGAGCAATAGGGACAGATAGAGAAACAGAAGAACAGGGAAATTTAGAAGCAGAAAGGGAGGAAAACACCAAATCGGAAGAACACCGAGGAGGGACAGTAATAAGGGAAAAGAAGAAGGAGAAGACAGATCCACCAGTAGGAGATGACGAGATCATAAGTTTCAAAATAAGAGACAATAGTGAAACAGTTGAAACAGAAACTGAAGAGAGTGGAGAAGAGGAGAAGGCAAAAACTGAATCAAGAAAAAGAAATTGGAAATCAGAAAGAGAAGAAAAAGAAGGTGAAGCCAAAAGGCCAAGAAAAGGAGATAATTGGCCCAACAGCTATATAAGAAAATTGAGATATAGAATAATAAGAGCTGGAGACGAAAGTGCTGAACAAGTGAATGAAATAACAAGTCAAAAGGGACAAGAAAAACAAAGTGGAAAACGATTGCAAAAGTCCAAAAGAACGAAGAAGGTGAATGCAAAGTATAAATCACCTGAGTGGCTGTATATTGCACTGACAGATTACAAAGAAGAAGAAAACACTCACGAGAACCAGAGACTAAGAAGTCGAATGGGAAAAGGTGAGATGCAACAAACCTGAAGTGAAGACTTATAGTGCTTCTGCCGGACATGACAATTTTACTGGATGTGACAAATCACCGGATGTGACAACGAAAGAATTCTGGAAAGAATTAAAAGAAAGTACCAAGCAAAGACTTTTTGAAAGCAGAGTGGCATCTAAGTCATTTCTGAGGTGTAGTGACACAATTTTCTGAAACTTAACAAATAAATAAAAGAAAAATGGAAAATACTAGGGATAGAAGAGATAAATGTGAGTTTATAAAAAGATGGTGTAAAATGTGCTGCTTTTGTACAGGGTTATTAATGACCATATGGATAGTTTTAGCAATCACAATTCCTATTAGTTTAGCTGTAATAGAAGCGAAGAATGATACTAAACCAGAAAAAGAAACTAATATTAAAGAACCAGTTATTTTAAGAAGTAGTGCAGAATTACATAAGGATAAGTCAGTAACAGACTTTTCTAAAAATGTTTTTACAAAATTGTTGTACGAATATGTAGAGACAATGGATGTGAGAGATTGTTATGTTTGTATGCAGTTGCCTGCATCAGTGTCAGAAGGTGTGACTTATCATCACCTACCTCTAACTTATGGAATAACATGTAGTGTAATAGCAAGTTTATTTTATAAAACAGGTAGATTAGAATCTTATTATACTGACATAGATAAGATTTTTGCAAACATTCCAGTAGTACCAGAACTTAACAAAGTAAAACCAGCAAAAGTTTTAGGAGAATTCTTTTTAGAACATAGAAAATTAACGTTAGAAGAAATAGTTAGTAACAACCTTACCTGTGAGTTAAAGAAAGAAGAAAAGGTATTTTTAGAAATGGTTGAAGAAAGAAGAATGAAATTTCAAAAAGAAGCAATAAAAGAGGGAGGAACACATCTATGGACGTTTGAGGAAGGAAATCATGAAGGGAAAAAGATAAATGCAGCAATGACATTAGATTGGCCACAAACAGGAAAGTTGTGTATTAGGAGAAATAAGACAGTCTATGACAATTACTTTGTAGGTTCCAGTATCTGCCATGACAATTATCAAATTCTGGGAGGTTGGGGATTCAAAGGTGGAAAAGATCCAATATTTCCAGGTATATATTATATTTGTGGGAATAGAGCTTATTACAGGTTACCGGACCATTGGTATGGAACTTGCTATGTAGGCCTGGTCTTTCCAAAAATCTTTCATATGGACAGAGAAGAAAAAGGAACATACAAGATGATTAATAGCTTTACACGTAGAAAGAGGGAAAGTTTTTCAGAAATTGTAGGTGATATTTTTGGAGCATTAATACCAGCAGTGGGAATATCTTTGAATGCATTTAAAATTCGGAAGTTATCCACAGTAGTAGATCGTTTGTCTACAGATACTGCGGGAGGGTTCTTAATGGTAAATACCGAAATGGTTGCCATGAGAGCTATGGTGATGCAAAATCGGCTTGCCCTTGATATTCTTTTGGCAAAAGAGGGTGGAGTCTGTGGAATGTTGAAAGTCCAACATTGTTGTACTTACATTCCTGATAAAAGTGAAAATATACAGAAGTATATTACAAATATTACAAATTTGCACAAAGAACTAGTTCCACTGGAGGTTGAAAATGTTTTGGGAAAACTTGGTAGAGGGTTTTCTTCAGTAGCAAATTGGTTGACCAGAATGAGTAGACTAATGATAGGGAAAGTTATAATAATAGCAACTGTAGTAATACTGTTAGCCATGGTGTTGAAAATAGTAATAACGTGTATAAAAAGAAAAGTAAGACAAAATAAGATAAAAAGAAATAACAGAATAATGAAAGAGAGAGAGAGAGAAATGGGTGAAATTGAGTTGGAGAAAATGAAAGAAAACATGTATAAGGAGACAAAAAGACAAGATGAAGAAGAAACAGATGTGTAAATAACAAAAAGCAAAGGATAAAAGACATACTGCCTGAAAAGAAGTATAACTTGGGTTTTATGTGGTGATTTAAAAATCACCAAAGGGGGAGTTGATGGAGCAGAGAAAATAAAAAAATGTAACCCCTAACAAAATTTATAAATAATTAATAAAATGTTTGTTTAATGTATTAATCAACACTGTACGTGTGGGAAGGGTAACATGCAAATGTATGTGCTAAATAATCTATTAATGGATGTCCGTGTGGCTAATTATAACGTAAAAGTAAAATGCGTACTAATTTAAAATAAATGCATGTTTTTGTGCTTCATAGAAATAAAACGTGTCGTTGCAAAAACAATAGTGATGGTAAGTAAGGAACAGCTTAAATGTTGCTTTCTGCTAGGTAATAACTAATTGGGGTACGTAGATGACGGGAGGGAAACGAAAAGGCTATTTTTCTCTATTTTAATTATGTTTTGTTTACTTCAAATTAGTGCTTCTAAAGTATAACCGAGTGGCGATATAAAATGGCTGCCAGTGGGTGATGTGCGCAGGCGCAAGGCAGACATGTGACACGGGAGAGAAGTCGGAGAAAAACTAACCTCGTGATGTTGCTGAGAGGCTAGGATGCGAGAAATGGTCAAGGCTGATGTGACCTAATTGAACTGATAGTGTGCCGTGGTGATCAGCAGAGACCCGTGGGAAACCAGTTTAAGAGAAAGGACAATGCCTGCAGAGTTCTCGAATGTATCGAAAGAAGTTACAAATGTACTGATCGAAGCGGATGGAAACATGTCTTGAACGTGTGGCAAAGGAAATGATCCAAGGACCATTGGATCCAAGAGAACTTGATTAAAAGAATGAATAAGATGACATGTATGGACCAATGAAAGAAAAGCGTGTTAGTAATGTTGCAACAGTTAGTTAGCAAAGTTAGAATTAGGGTATAAGAGGGCCTACTCTTAGTGGGAGGGGGTCAGTCGCAGTCACAGTCAGGAGCGGAGTTGGAGAGTCTGTGGTGTTGGTGGCTTCCAGTGCTGGGTGGTCCTGATCGATCCCTTACTGTGCGGGAGATGCTGAAAGACTGTTAGATGAGACGGGTTGCAGGTAGCTGATGCTGACGAGCTGAAGTTGCTGTTGCTGTCTTAATTTTCCAGTTGAGTATGAGAATCAGGTTATTTCTAATTCTTAAACTTAGGTTAGAAATCATTAGGCTAAATTAGAAAGGTAGGCAGGTAATTAGGGTTTTGCTTCATAACAACAATTTCCTTTCTGCAATAAATTGATTATGCTTAATAAATATTTGAATTAATAATGAATGAATAATTGAATAAAGGTTTAAAATTCTTTCTCATGCTTTTAAAATTATATAAAATTTAAGATTCTTTAAACCAAATGACTCAGTGGTTATTTTCTTAAATGATTGTGACATCAGTAATTGGTTATTGTGATTTAGCTGGTCTTAATCACTATGAACTAATTTCTTACATGAATGATTCATCGACAAAACAATGAGCAGCAATATCTTAGGAAATAGCTAAAAGAAAGCGATAAGTTAAGGTAATAAGATATCCCGGCTCCTTCCAGCGGTACATAAATGGTGTTTTCCATTTAGTTCTCATGCTTCTCCTAGGAGTACAGAATTTCATAAAGGTGTAAAGGGAAATCCAGGTGTATGCGTGTATGTTAGGCGATGTCTATGGGCCCCATCGTCATGTGGATGTGAGAAAATATAGTTTGCCCCTGGATGACCTACAAGTGACCTAGGAGGAGAATAGTTTTTATTGTACGCGCTGCATAACTAGCGGTTGAAGTGCCACCGCAAATTTTAGGGGTGAGAGCAGGAAGCCTTGCCTGGTGTCCCTGGATAACCTGAAGTTGCCTTAGAGAACCCTGTTAACTGGGACTCTTGCCACAGGGTCTGTATACAACAGACCAACCCAGGATAAAAAATACAGCCCAAAGCCCATCTTGCTGAGCATGGCCATCAGATATGGCTATTCCAGGGAGTCAAAGGCCTTTTTGGCGCCCAGGACCAGGAGGACCCCCAACTTACGTAGCCCCTTGCTACGTGCCAAGCAACTCATCAACCTCCTCAGATTCTGCCGTGTGGCTCTATAAGGCATAAACCCAGATTGGTCCAGATCGACAAGGGAATCATTTACCTGTGTGAGGCGATTTGCCAAAATCTTGGCGAGAACTTTTGTTTCAGTATTAATCAATGAAATCGGACTGCAGGAGGCACACTCTGCCGTAGGTTTCCTGACCTTGTGAATCAGAACAATTATGGCTTCTCTAAGGTCACATGGCCAAATACCCATCTCTATGGCTTTAAGAAATATTGATATCATCGGCTTAACTACTTTAGAGGTGATACATTAAAAGAATTCTACAGGAAAGCCGTTGGGGCCTGGGGTCTTGCCGCTGTTTGTTTGGGATATAGCTTCAGCCACCTAACTCTCAGTGATGTCTCTGACCAGCAACTCCAACTGATTGGGGACGAGTCGAGCAGCTGGAAGGTCCCTAATACAAAGCGTCTAGATCTCCCTGGTCGGGCAGAGTTTGGGCCTGATATAACTGCCCCAAATGCATTGCAAATGCCCAAGCAATGTCCTGAGGGGTTTCTCTCAGCCCTGGATCCTCCCTTCTGACCCCTCAAACCCAACTCTGTCCTTCTGTCTTCTTGGCCAGCCGCGCGAGGATTATGCCAGCCTTACTGCCTACTTCATACAATCTGCCCTAAGTGGCTCGGAACTGGGCCCTTGCTCCTGATGCACCAGAGCCATGCAGTCCTGGCTCGCCTCTTCTACCCTATGGGCCAGGTCTCTAGATGGGGCAGCCACATACTCGGCTTCCCACTGAAGCAGTATCTCTTTAAGTTTCATACACTCCTCCTCTCTAGCCCTTCTCTTGCCTACCATTCGTGCAATTAACTGACCTCTCAGGACAGTCTTAAAAGCCTTCTACATGTTGGCTGCTGACCAGACAGAGCCTTAATTTTCTGCAAAATACCGATCGATGGCCGCGATCACTAGTTGTTTGGTGTCCCTGCCTCTGAGTTCCCAGGCATCAAGCCTCAAATATCACTGTCTGACCCAGCACGCACATCTGGACCACCGCGATCGAGTGGGGTATGATAAGATAAGCACAGGGAAAGAAAAGCAGTACCAGAGAATCTGCCCATCTGATGTTTAGGCACCAACAGGTAATCCAGTCGGGACATAGCACCCAGAGGGGTGGCTATGTACAAGTACTGGTGTGTTCCAGGGTGCCCCGCCCACCAAAGGTCAAAAACTCCCATGGCCTCCACAAAGGTGGCCAGTCGCACATCAGGTTTCAGCCTGTCTCCCTTCCTTGTCCCTTTGTCCAGGTCCCCCTGCAGAGTCATGTTAAAATTGCCCCCAACAATGGTCAGCACATCTGGAGTACTCTACAGCCAGGACCACAGGCACTCCAGGCCTAAGGATTGTAAGCCCAGAGGGAAGTACCAGGACTCCAGCTCTATGTTCTCCCGATAGAGCCAGCTGTGAATCGTGGCCTGACACCTGTTCTGGTCAACACAAGTATTAATCACCTCCAGTTGTAGGGGTCGACGAACTAGGACTCCCACCCTCCAGGATCCCCTCGTGAATCCTGCATGCACCAGCAATTTGTATCTGCCACTACCCAGAAATTAGCAGGTATTTACCAATAAGTGGGTCTCCTGCAATGGGACTACATTGGGGTCATGTTGAAGCAGGTATCTCCTCACCACCCCTCTTTTGAGCTTATCCCCCAGGCCATTAACAATCCAGGAGAGAATCTTCAGGGTCAAAGCCCGGCCCGAGCCATTGATGGTCCTACTCTCCATTATACCCTTGACTGTCTGACGATTACCAGCTCAATCCTTTCAGGACCCTAAGTGCCTTCCATATACCCTCGAACAACCACACACCTCTCCCAAAACTCCCCCCTCCCAATCACCTCGCTCTGCGGGTTCAAAACTACCCACCTCCCCATTGCCCAAGATGTCTGTTGCCCCAACATTGCAACAAAAAAACTTAAAACAAGACTGATCTCTGTACAAGAGTTGAAAGTGTCCACCAGCACGGAGCGCGGCCTCCTGACCCAGTCAGCAGCATTCTTTAGTTGCCCTCATAGGAATGGTGTCATGGGGCTGCGTAGGCTACCCAGTCAGGTCCCGGAGCCTCTTCAGCCCCTTCGCCGTCACCCCAGAAAATCAGCAGTCATGGGAGTCACCACTGGCCCGTCCTCATTCTGCTCAGTGTGC
Source organism: Calotriton arnoldi (assembly GCA_963921515.1). Lineage (NCBI taxonomy): Eukaryota > Metazoa > Chordata > Amphibia > Caudata > Salamandridae > Calotriton > Calotriton arnoldi. The sequence continues at coordinate 297,500 of CAWUFW010012819.1, forward strand.
AGGGAGCCCTAAGATGATTCTCCAAAATCCTCGGAGGAGTGTGCCAAGTCATCGCATCTGTTACTTGTGGGTGTTGAGCAGGTGCATTGCAGTTCTGTCACTGATTTTGCCTCTCCATCACTGTCTGATTCTTTGTCAAAGCTGCCTCTGGACGGCGGCAGGGTTTGAGTCTGGACCTGGACACACACTGTTTCCCCCATCCCGGGGGCTCCTGCCCAGTCGGCCGGCCGCAGCCCTTGCCCTCCAACCAAGTCCAAGCCTCTGCTGCTGAAGTTAAAAAGTGAGTGCGGTTTTGGTCTACCACCCTTAGTTTGGCGGGGAAAAGGCACACATATTTCAAGTTTAAGGCCCACAGCTGCTGTTTCACGGCCACAAAGGTTTCCAGCTGGATCGCCTGAGTGTAATCAGGGTATGTATTTGCCAATCCCCCTTCCACCTGCCAAGATGAAGGATATTATCCCTATCTCGATATTTAAGGAGTCTAACTACCACCGCCCTTGAGAGCGCCCCAGGTCTCGGGGACCACCCGGTACTCTATGGGGGCTTCTCAACTGTAAAGAGCTTGGAGGCCTTGCCTTCCGTGACCACCATCAGAAGCCAGTCTTCAATGCACAGTTCCATTTTGGGGCCCTCGATCCTCTCAGACAGGGCCACCACTCGGATGTTGTTTCGCCGGAATCGACCCTCTGCGTCTTCCACTCTATCCCGTAGCCACCCTATTTCTTGCTGTAAGGATTGCAGTTGTTTTCCATGGTCCGCCGCAACGGTCTGCAATTGTTGCACCGAAGTCCCCGGTTTCCCCACTCTGTCCATCAATTTGCGAAAATCTGCGCACAGGAGGCTGAGGTCTGAGGCCACTGCATCAATCTTGCTCTCCAAGGCAGCCTTAGTGTCCCCATTGGCTGCAGTATCGCTGCCATGTGGGCCTCAAATTCCGTGCCCGGCCAGCTGCAGTCAGTCACCAGTTCGGCCACTGGGCCCTGCTTCAACTCGGGTGGCGGACTCGACTGCTCCTGCTTAGTGCGCACCATGTCTTGCGCAAGTCTGGTACTTGGCACTCTTGGGTCCAAAGTCACCTCCATTTGGGGCATGGGGACCACCTGGCGCCAAAGTCCACCACCAGCTCCGAGAAAAGTCAGCCACCTGGCGGCCAGGCCTCCCCACCTCCAGCCGAACCCACTCCTCGGCCCACCAGAGGGGAGCCGCCTAAGCCACAGTGCAAACCAACCCCTCCAGGGCCAACCACATCCCCCAGCAAGCACAAGCACCCCTGTCTCACCTCAGTCTCCATCGTCTCTGGGGCCAGCTACTAGCACTGCACCAGATCCACTTTCCTGGGCTCGGAACTCTCTGTTGACACCCCTTAGAGGCTGTCTCCTGGGTGCACGGGACCGGCCAGGCCCGCATATCGCTGCTGCATCAGGCTGTCTGCATGGGGGCCGATGGGAGGGGTCTCCAACAGTGTCCTTGTGGCCCCCGGTCACTCCAGGTCTCGTGCCCCAAGTATCGTGGCCAGGAGGGCCGCTTTTTTCTCACAAAAGGGCCCAGCCATGGGCAATTGTAGGTCACAGCACAGCAATTTAGTCCCGTCGGAAACTGGCTGCAGGCAGGTCAGCAAAAACACTTACTGCTCCTTGGGGTCCCAGGGTAGTAATTGGGCGAACCCCGTACTGCCGCGTGGATGGGCCAGGCAGCGGGCCTCTGCCAGCCCATGACGGGGCTCAGCAATGTGAGCGATTGCATCGAGGCTTGAAGCGCGGTTACCCAGTGCCGGTTGGGCTGATTTCAGGCACCAGGCAGTAGGTCAGGGCTTCAGGACTCTGCTCTCTCTTCCTCACGGTCCCTGGGGGCCAGGATAAATGTTTCCAGGAGGGCTGTCACCACGGAGCTTCAACTGCTTGCGTCCGGCGCCATCTTCAGGAAGCCACGCTCCCCACTGCATCATTGTTGGGGGCCGCGGTGGCAGCCCCAATGCCCCCGTGGCCCCAGCTGGCTCACCGCCTCCTGCAGGAGTCAGCATAGGTACCCCCTTAGGGAGCAGCTAAAAATGCTGCTCCCTTTGGGCGGGAGCAATGTTTTAATCTGTTTCCCTGCCTTCTTCAGTGCAGGCAGGAAAACAGATGAAACAAGCATTGGCATAGCCAATAGGTCTCGCCTTTGGGGCCTTATAAGTGTTAGGTAGAGCTATTGACTTTGCCAATGTGTTTAAGCTGTGCTGTAGAGAAGTGTGGCTGCTGTGCAGCATGCTGAAAAGTTGTAATAACAAAGTGCCAGAAGCATTTTTGTTACCTTATATATGACCAAGAAGGCCAAGAGTCTGTGAGAGAGAGTCTGTGAGAGAGAGTCTGTGAGAGAGAGTCTGTGAGAGTCTGAGAGAGTCTGAGAGAGTCTGAGAGAGTGTCTGTGATAGAGTGTCTGTGAGTCTGTAAGAGAGTGTCTGTGAGAGTCTGTGAGAGAGTGTCTGTGAGAGTGTGAGAGTCTGTAAGAGAGTGTCTGTGAGAGTGTGAGAGTCTGTAAGAGAGTGTCTGTGAGAGTGTGAGAGTCTGTGAGAGTGTCTGTGAGAGAGTGAGAGTGTCTGTGAGAGAGTGTGAGAGTGTCTGTGAGAGAGTGTCTGTGAGTGTCTGTGAGAGAGTGTCTGTGAGAGAGTCTGTGTGAGAGTCTGTGAGAGTGTCTGTGAGAGCGTCTGTGAGAGTGTCTGTGAGAGAGTGTCTGTGAGAGTCTGTGAGAGAGTGTCTGTGAGTGTCTGTGAGAGAGTGTCTGTGAGAGAGTGTCTGTGAGAGTCTGTGAGAGAGTGTCTGTGAGAGAGTGTCTGTGAGAGAGTGTCTGTGAGAGAGTGTCTGTGAGAGAGTGTCTGTGAGAGAGTGTCTATTAGAGAGTGTCTGTGTGTCTGTGAGAGAGTGTCTGTGAGAGAGTCTCTGTGAGAGAGTGTCTGTGAGAGAGTGTCTGTGAGAGTCTGTGAGAGAGTGTCTGTGATAGAGTGTCTGTGAGTCTGTGAGAGAGTGTCTGTGAGTCTGTAAGAGAGTGTCTGTGAGAGAGTGTCTGTGAGAGAGTGTCTGTGAGAGTGTGAGAGTCTGTGAGAGAGTGTCTGTGAGAGAGGGTCTGTGAGTCCAGCTCTACCAGTAAAACAGAAGTGCGAGACGGTGTGCAGTCAGCTGAGTTTTCTCCATCTTATAGTCCACTATTGTTTTCGTATCCATCTGTTGAAAATGTCATAATTTGGTTTATAAGGCTGGCTAGTTTTTCAATATTGCATAGCCTAATATAAACGCTGAAAGGAAAAATAAACAGTTTCGACTAAGCGTCATTTGGCAAACACAGAATCATGTGTTTCTTAAAATAAAGCAGTCTAGCCGCTTTCAGTCACTAATTTACATTTAAACAATGTCCTTAAAAAGAACACATGATTATTGGAATGTTATGTATTTTACACAGCGCTTTGTATCTTGCATCTGTCACTGTGAGCTTCACAAAACTGCAGATTGGGGGGCGTGACCAACCAACATGGCCGATCGGACGTGATTCCGATCGGCTTCTTCCCAGGCCCTGCTAGTAACGAGGCAATGAGGCATATTCCCGGTTTGGCGGATGCCGCTTTGAGCTGCAGCTGTGGCGCTGACTCCGGGGGAACTGTCGGCACCCTTTAGGGACCCGGAGCGCACTAGATCGAGGCCCGGTGAGACGGTGGCGATGCGGCGGACCGGAGGGAAATGGCGGACACCCGGGCCCCGAGAGCGAGAGCGCGGGACTGCTGAGCTCCCGAGGCAGCATCCTGAGGCGGCATTCTAGACGACCTTGCCGCGATATCGGAGGAGCGCGCCTGTGTGTACGGGCTTCCCGGGGACCTCCGGGGGCGGCCTGAGAGGGTGCGCGGATTCGCCCGCGACTTACACAAGATGGCGGATGGCTGCGGCGAGAGGTTCGGCTTTGGCGGTTTCGCAGGTAACGGCCGCCTTGCACACTGCTGAACTGCCCCCCTCCCGGATTTGCAATAAACAGAAGGCCCGGCTGCGCTCGGCTCGGCAGATCCAGACCCCACCACACTGTGTAAGTCTGCATTTATCGTGGGTCGCTGGCTGTGCCCCAGGGGGCTTTGGAGAAGTTGCTTGCCCCTTTTCCCCACGAGGCTGCCAATAAACTGACACTAAGCGGAGACAAAGCAGCCATTCGAGGGGACAGATGATCTCCACTGGAGTTGCTTGGAGGGGAGTTGCCTGACCCTGGCATGGCTGCCGAGCCATCTTTTCTAACTAGTTTGTGACCCCGGCTAGGCGCTTGGAAGTGAGGATAAGTACCCTGCTGGAAGAGGTCAAGGAGTGCGCTGAGGTGGATGATCGGTGCCATCATACCCGAGCCTGTTGTTTTGCGTGGGATGAGGGGTGGGGCGCCGGAGGCAGACTTGGCCTGGCATCAGGAGCAAGGAGGTAGTGTGGTGCCTAGAGCGGAGGAGTGAGCGAGGGGATCCCTACTAGCGGCTGCTGGGAAGGTGCAAATTCCACGTACCGGGAGGCGGCCGAGTGCTGACCGTGCGGAGAGCGCCCTATGCCACCCAAGAAGAACCCCAATAACAGGGTTTCAAACTATTTCACGTCGGCTGCTAGGGGGACGGCGGAGGAGGGTGCGACCATGGCGTTGACCCGAGAAGATCTCTTATCCTCCTTGCGCGACTTCAAGCAGGAGTTGCACACTGAGCTACGGGCAGACATCAAGGCAGATATGGAAGCCTCCTTCGAAACCTTCCGCGCGGAGATGCGTGAGAAACTAGTGTCTGTCCAGGCGGATGTGGACTCCGTGGGTACACGTACACTTGATCTGGAAGCGCAACAACAGGAGGTGGTGGGTAGGCTTACGTCTCTGGAAGAAAGCACGGCTGATCTCCGCAGGCACCTCCGCGATTCACTACTCAAATGCGAGGATCTGGAAAATCGCTCTCGCCGCGACAATATTAGAGTCCGGGGCCTGGAGGAGGGCTGCGAGGGACCGGACTTGGAGGCGTTCATGGTGGGCCTCTTCTCTTCTGCCCTTGGGGAGGATGGCCCGGAGGTCCGGTTGGAAAGAGTGCACAGAGTTGGCCCGCGCCTCCTAGGCAACAACCGTCGGCCACGGAAGGTCCTGGCTAAGTTTAGCTCGTTCAAGATAAAAGAATTAGTCTTGCAAAAAACTAGGGCCTCCGACACACTTACCTTTCAAAACACCACGTGTACCCTCTACCAGGATGTCGCTCAGGCCACTCTTATGCGTCGCCAGCAGTTCAGACCTGTTACTGAACACCTCAGAGAGAAGAACATCAGGTACCGATGGACATACCCCTTCGGGATTGCCTTCCTGTGGCAAAACAAGCTGCAGCATTGTGTGGAGCTCTCGGAGGCGGCGGATTTGCTGGGTCTGGAACTTCTCAAAGCTGCACCAGATCCCGTGGAGGAAGGCCGTCCGGATCGACGCAGCGGTGGACAGTGGCGCAGAATGGGCAGGAAAAATGCTAAAGCTCCAGAATGAGGCCAAAGTGCGAGAGAGCAGCGAGATCCCCATTGCCTGGTACTGTAGGAGTGTTGGTCACCCGGGCGTCCCTCTGATGGTCGGTACGTCTGCCTGGGGGCTGTTTTTACTCGCCTCTCTCCTGTACCCATGAGTAGGTTAGATGGGAAGTTTTTGGAGATCTGGATGGAGTGGAGGACTTGCATCTTCCGCATTCGGGGGGGACGTGAGAGCCCGGACGACACCTGAGCCTCTACTCCTGGCGCCCGACATGGACAAGTGTGAGCTAACTGTAATTGGGGTGTCAGGTTAAGGGGTGTTTCACATCCCGACAACGGGGGGTCTGGGGAGGTCGGGTGGTGATCCACGGGGTTTGCTCAATACTGCCAGTTGGAGTTGTTCACATGGGACATAGTCAAGTTTACTCCTTACATAGTTCTTAGGTTCTTTGGTGGCAGATGCTCGGTTTGGGGGAGGGGGGCGGAAAGTTTCTCTGAGCTACGAATGCCTTGATTTTTGCTATGACAAGGGCTGGGGGATGGGAAATGGTGATGCTCCTAGAGTGTATCTTGTTTTTGGGGTTCCCCTCTAGGAGGGGACCCCACACACTCATTTTAAATGTTTGTTGAGGTTTTTACTTTGGTTAGATGTCATGGTGCCTATACTTATATTGGTTGTGGGCGGGGGCGGGGGGAGGGCTTCAGCTGGGTCTCGTCAGTGGGGGCCTCTGCTTATGGGGAAACCTCCTTTTTCAACACACATGGCGGTTAGACTGGTATCTTGGAACGCCCGGGGTCTAAATTCTCCTAACAAGTGCCAGCGACTCTGGAAATACATGATAGATCACAATGTCCAAATAGTGGCTCTACAGGAGACACACCTCAAAAGATCTGACGATCACAGGCTCCGTCACAAAGCTTACCCCCTCATATTCCGATCCTCACACTCTTCGAAACATAATGGGGTGGCACTGTTGTTTCACTCAGGGGTCCCCTTTCAGGCTTCCGACACCAAAACTGACAAAAATGGGAGGTTCCTAATGGTCAAGGGAGAACTACGAGGCCGCCAATGTACGTTCGCGGTTCTCTATGCCCCTAACGTGGGTCAACAGGATTTCGTTCTTTCTTTCCTAATGGCTCTGGAGAATTTTGCTCAGGGGGACATAATCCTCATGGGGGACTTCAATTTAGTCTGGGATCTTGACATGGACACGACACACTCACACAGGGCTCCGGGAGGGGCGTTTGGAAAGGCAATGCGTTCACAGCTCCAACTAATGGGGTTGATGGACGTATGGAGGGACACCAATCCTACGACGCGAGATTACTCGTTCTTCTCTCATTCACACAGGACGTATTCCCGTATCAACCATGTTTTTATGAGCCAATCCTTGCTTCCTTCTATACTGCAAGCCCAATTTCACCCAATCTGCCTGTCGGACCATGCCCCCTTGGAGGTGTCGATCACTTGGCCCAAGCCGCGTCTGAAACAAGCCCGATGGTTTTTCCCTAACTTCCTCTGCAGGGATAGACTCCTCCGCGATGAACTAAGAATGGCCATTAGAGACTTTCCATGAACTGAACGTCCCTGAGGATACATCACATGCAATTACCTGGGACGCTCTCAAGGCAGTGGTCCGCGGCAAGTGCATTGAGCTGGCCACTACTTTACGAGCTCAGCAATGTGCGGAGCGCCTCCAACTGGAACGAGACCTCACAATGGCAGAACAGACCCATAAGGCCAACCCCTCGGCACCGGCCTTACGGCGGGTTACAGCTCTAAAGGGAAAGCTACAGGCCATTTATACCAATAGAGCAGAGAAGACCATCTTACGTCTACAATCTCGGGGGTATGAGGGCGGAAATAAAGTGGGGTCCCTATTGGCTCGCCAATTACGGGCCAAACAGGAGAAGGAGTATGTTAAACTCATAATTGACGAGAAGGGTGTCTCTCATAGGTCAGAAGAGGGGAAGGCGGGGGCATTTGAGGATTTCTATAGAACCCTTGACACCTCAGAGCTCCCAGGGACGCCCGACCTGTCGGTGTACTTGGATTCTCTGGACCTTCCTCAGGTAGGGGCGAGCTCCAACGAAGAATTGGCGGAGCCTATAACAGCTGAAGAAGTACAGAAGGCAATCGATTCTCTCAAACTCCAGAAAGCGCCAGGGCCGGATGGCTTCTCGGCCCACTTCTATCGTACTTTCGCACCGGAGCTCGTTCCCTTCTTAACTATCTTATTTAACATTATTGCCACCACGCAACAGGTCACTCCCTCCATGGGGCGAAGCCATTGTGGCAGTGATCCCCAAACCAGGGAAAGATCCCTCGGCCTGTTCGTCGTACCGCCCAATTGCTCTTCTCAACCTCGATGCAAAAATGTACTCCAAAATACTGGCAACGCGTCTCGAAACCATTCTCCCGGGTCTCATAGATCCGGATCAGTCCGGCTTTATTAAGGGTCGTCAAACCCACGATAATTTGCGGCGAATCATCCATATTATTGAAAAAGCTCACAAGAAAAATATCCCAGCAGCGCTTCTCTCGCTAGATGCGGAGAAAGCTTTTGACCGCGTAGAATGGTCCTTTCTATTTCAAGTGCTCCAGCGCTTTGGTTTCAATGACGCTTTTATAGGGATGGTGCGCGCTAACTATCATTCTCCCAGTTCTAGGGTCCTTGTTAATGGGGTGGCCTCTTCTTCCTTCCGATTGGCTCGCGGGACAAGACAGGGCTGCCCCTTATCCCCGCTCCTTTTTGCCCTAAGCATTGAACCTCTGGCCCTTAGGATCAGAGGGAATCCGGAGATCCACGGCATACGCTTCGGCTCCGATGACCGTAAGATTTCGTTATTTGCCGATGACGTGCTTCTGCCAGTGGCAAACCCTAAAGTCTCTCTACCGGCTGTCCAGGGGGAGTTGGAGGCGTTTGAACGAGTGGCGGGATTTAAGGTCAATCTGACCAAATCCTTCCTTATGAACCTCACAATTCCAATGGAGGAGTGGTGCGGGATTGAGGAGGGTTCCCGTTCCGCTGTACTAGCAGGGAGATCACTTACTTAGGGGTGAAGCTGACTCCTCGAATACAAGACCTATACAAAGCCAATTTCCCCCCTCTTTTGCGACAACTAAAGTCGGACCTGGGAAAGTGGAGTGTGACCTATATCACCTGGTTGGGTAGGATCAATGCCATTAAGATGAATGTTCTCCCTCGCTTACTGTACCTTTTCCAGGGTCTGCCTATTCCGGTGGAAGGAGGGCTATTCAAAGAGTTGCGGCAGATGCTCACCAAATTTATTTGGCAGGGGAAGCGAGCACGGCTTCCCTATAATTTGCTTGTTAGACCTCGCAAAGACGGAGGCTTGGCCTTACCGGACTTTCAGTCCTACTACCGAGCGGCACAAATGAGGGTAATCACGGAATGGTCGCTGCGGGCCTCGGAGAAGCATTGGCTTCATATAGACAGGCAGATCACGGGACGCACCATTTGGGACCTTCTTTGGAAGCCGAAGCACGACAGATCCCTCAACGCCTATATTAGCACACCCACGTCCACTACGCTTAAGGTTTGGGATATCCTCACGAACAAACTACATCTCACGACCTTCCCTTCACCTCACACGCCTATACATTTTAATGCCGCATTCCCCCCTGCATTATCAGAAGGTCCCTTTGAGGCTTGGAGGGAGGGCGGGTGCCACATGATCTCTCATCTATTTGACAAAGGGGAACTCCTCACATTTCAAGAATGCAAGAAGCAATTTGCACTATCCGCCAAAGAAGAATACCACTACTTGCAGCTGAAACACTGGGTGCTGCAGCCCTCAGTGCGGCTGGCCGCCACCAGGGAGTTGCACCCTATTGAGAAATTCGCTCAATCTGGCTCCTCCTCCAAAGGATGTATCTCCTATCTCTATGCGTTAATCCAATCGATGAGTCCTAGAACGGTGCCGCGTTACAAACGCTTCTGGGACGCTATTATAGGGACTCCTCTGGAGGATAAGCACTGGGAACACTTAGGGAAAGACATTGTGAAATTCAACCGCTCCATGTATCTCAGGGAAGCACACTATAAACTCATGTACGATTGGTACCTGTACCCTCAGAAACTCCATAAGATTTTCCCCGGCTCATCGGATTGGTGCTGGAGGGGTGTGGGCTGTTGGGCGATTTTAAGCATATTTGGTGGGACTGTCCTGTTATTAAACCTTTTGGAAGGAAATCTTGTCCCAAATTAAACTTATCTTGGGCTATCCCATCCCCAGCTCCCTGGAGCAAGTTCTACTGGGGTCCGTGATCCCAAGTTGAAACGACAGACGCAGGGGGACAAATCAGTGATGTGGCTGTGTTTGGGGGCCGCCAAAATGGCAGTCGCTGCAGCGTGGAAGAAGCCCGAGGCCCCATCTTTAACCCAATGGCATGCAAGGCTCTGGAGGGTTTTAGCGCTGGAACGCATGACCGATATAATTGAAGACACCAGGAAAGGGTTTGATTACATTTGGTCCCCGCTGGTCTCCTATTTATTGGAGGGGCTTCCTTTGACAGCTTGTCACCCGCGGCTTAGGGCCCTCCAACTGTTCCTAATTTAATACCTCCACTCGGACCGGTCCTCCTATCGGCGCGGCTATCACCCAAGTGGGGGTCTGGGGCTCCCCCACCCCCTGCGCTCACCTTCTCCCTTCTCTTTTTATGTCTTTTCTTTTCAAGTTGGCACCATGACATCTCATATAAGGTTTTGTTCGGATTTTTTTTTCTTAGGAACGCTTGAGTTTCCTTTTTCTGTTCTTCTCACGGGAGGGTCAACTATAAAGCACCGCAAAGATGTGAATGCAACGGGCCACGATGAAGCCGTGTCTCTTGCCAACATTACTTCACCATGGACCTATTGTGAAAGCTGTATCCGTCAACTGCTATCTGTATAACGGGCGGAATGTATTTATGGTGTTTGTTGCTCATGTAATGCACTTATTGCCCTCCTTGTGATGACAAAAATTCAATAAAACAGATTTTGATACAAAACTGCAGATTGTGGGTCACTGTCATCCAATATACTCCTTTTATAGTCCTTGAAATTATTTTGCATTTTAACTGGTGATAAAACGCCGATGTTTGCTGCAAGATCTTATACCACTCGCCAGAAACAGCGCCTTAAAAGCAGGCACTGAGTCACGGCGCTGTGAATCTTTCTGCCAACAGTTTTACTATGTGTCATTTTGTTTCTAGAGAGAGTTTGTCGCTGTTCTCCAACTACATATAATGTAGTCAGCTCCTGTCTGTATTCTGACGAGACACTCTATGAAAATTAGGAGTTCCTTAGCCATGAGGCAACTGACAGAAAACATGTCTTAATGTGCTGAGTCTCATTGTAAATTGCAAGTGCAAAGATCACCACAGTTTCTTTTAACAATCTGCCTGCAGATTAACATAACTAACAGAAGCGGAAGCAAGCACATTTAGTGGATAACGTGTGTCAATTATATAAACAACCCGTGCGTTCAACAGTGTTAACAAATAAGTTAAAAGCGTCGTGGTCTCACATGATCTATTTATTTTTCAGTTCTACCGCACCCACGAACCTTTTTTCTTTTTATTAGAAGTTGACATTGGAGGTGACAGAAAAAGCAGCTCGTAAGATTTTCAAATGAAATAGGCGCCACAGACTGAAAGTGAGTGAAGTCAATGCCTCTCCATAAAATTATAAGGGCAGGAGCAGACGAAAGAAATAAGCAACAGCTCGGGAGGGGGAAGAACAGAGGCAAGAAGCAACAGAGGGGAGGGGGAGGGTCGAGGGATAGATAAACAAGCACCAGAAAATGTCTACTGTCTGAGGCGGCATTGGCTTAGTCGGAAGTGAATTGCTCTTTGAAGAATTCACATCAGATGCTTCCGAAGTTAAGAATAACAAGCTAACGAGGAGGGAGGGGGAGAAGGGAGGGGGTTGAAGGGAGGGGGGTAGTGACAGCAGACAGCAAGGTAGTGGAGGAGCATGATTCATGCGCCGGAAGGCTTAATGAGCCATGACAGAAGCGCGTGCTGTGCGCGTAACCGCACACTGTATGCCACGGAAAAAGCTGTGGTCGCACTTTTAAAACCCCACAACTAAATGTCTCGCCAGACCAGCGCAAGCGCTGGATCAGGGCGAGACCTAAAAACGGCTCCCAGCGGGTGGGAGTATTTTTCATGCTCCCGCCCACTGGGGGCAGACTCGCAGTGTTCCCTCTCGCTTGGCGGGAGCTTTGGAATTGCACTCACCAAGCAAGAGCAAACACAGGTTTCCCTGCCCGCATCAGAGCAGGGCACCCCAGGACAAAGCTGGAGCAGCCCTGCGGGATGCGGTCCCCAGGGCCATTAATCACTCTATGAGGGGGGCCGTGTGGCCCTCTCCCATTTGTCTCAATGGACTGGCCCCGAGGGTTGGGGGCCCCCTGGGCTGAAAATGGCCCAGAAGAGGGGCCATGTGGCCCCCTTCCTCCTATTTTTCATGACCAGGCCCAAGGGGTGGTGGTCCCTGGGGCCGAAATTGGCCCAGGAGGGGTCTGTGTGCCCCCTTCCCTTCATATTTCATGGCTGAGCCACTAGGGGTGGCAGTCCCTGGGGCAAAATCAGCCAGGGGAGGGGGCTGCATTCTCCCCTCCCACTATGGAATAAGGCTGTATGCTATTCCACTGTATGCCACTGCACTGTACACTGGTCCACTCTATGTAACTCTAATGTATGGCATTCCACTCTACGCCACTTCATTCTATGCTATTCCATTGGACGCCACTCCAATGTACGCCACTCCAGTCTACACCACTCCACTGTATGCTACTCCACTATACACTATTGCATTATAAGCCACTCCACTGTACAACACTCCACTCTACACCACTCCACTCTACGCTATTTCACTGTGCACAACTCCACTCTATACCAATCCACTTTACGCTATTACAGTCTACGCCACTTCAGTGTACGCCACTCCACAGTCGGTCACTGCGCTATGCGTTAGTCCCGTTTATATTATTCCACTCTATGCCATTCCACTCTAGGCCACTCCACTACACAACACTCCACTCTACACCACTCGACTCTACGCTATTTCACTGTGCACAACTCCACTCTATACCAGTCCACTTTACGCTATTACAGTGTATGCAACTCCACTCTACGCCACTTCAGTGTACGCCACTCCACAGTATGTAACTCACGCTATGCGTTAGTCCCGTTTATGTTATTCCACTTTATGCCATTCCACTCTATGTCACTCCACTGTACAACACTCCACTGCATGCTATTTCACTGCATGCCTACACTGTATGCTACTCCACTCTACGGCACTCCAGTGTATGGCACTTCACTCTAAGCCTCTCGATTCTACACTAATCCATTGGACACCATTCCACTCTACGCCACTCCACTGTATGCTATTACACTCTACCCCACTCCAATGTATACCAATCCAGTCTACATCACTTCACTGTATGTCACTGCACTGAATGCCACTCCACTATAAGCTATTCCAGTAGTTCCCAAACTTTTGACTCCTGAGGACCCCCATTGAGTCACTACTGGAAGGCGGGGACCCCCAAGCAATTTGTACGATTTAAATTTCAAACATTAAAACAGTAATTTGAAAAAAATAAACACACACATGTGCACACCAAACAAAAATTCAAATTATTAAAGATTTTACTATTTTATATTTTAAAAAATTGCAAAAATCCAAAAATATTTATGGAAAGGTTGGTGCTGCATCTCGGCAACTAAATTTTCAATAATTGGTTTTATTTCGCAGTACGAGGCTACTGCCAGGGCCAGACTGGAAACCCAAAGCAGCCCTGGCAAATGTTGTCAGACCACTACAACGGGGCTTTGGGGGGCTCTCCCCACAAGAAAATTTGGGAAAACATGGTGCATTCTACAACACATTTGCCATTATATATTGAATTGTATTAGCTGTTAAAGCATAGTAAATGATGACCTTACTGTGCACCAGGATACAACAATCTTTTTTGGGGCTCTTCAATGATTCCTTCACTCTTCCCCTCTAATAGTGCCTCTCATCTCTCCATAGCCCCTCTGTCACATGTATTTCATTTGTTTTATAGCACCTCTCATACCAGTGTAGGGTGTCAGAGCACTTTACATCACACACTTACAGAGACACTGAATCACACGTGTGTTAAGTGTATAGAAAATGTTACATAAGGCAAAGGGGACTACAAGGTGTAGGATTCACATGTCATCCATACTGGCAGGCATTTTTTAAGAGTGCTTGGTCTGGAGAAGCACAAACTCAAGATTCAGAACATAACACAGTGGTTAGCGTTGACTTTAATAATAAGAATTTATTTCTACCCAAACAAACCTTTTTAGTAGTATCAGGATAATGAAAGATGGGGAAAAAACATAACTTACTAACTTGTACCATGCAGTTTGCATGCAGCTCTTTGATGGCAGTTCATAGCTCACTGTGCTAGACTGCGATTGCAACTTATGAACTGCACAGTAACAAAAGAATCTCTGTGACAAAAGCAGTAACCCACTGAGCTATGCACAGAAAATATTGTGTTTTTAAATTCATGGTACACGTTCTTTGCAACAAGAATATCAACCCTCTGCGCTCCCTTAGATGAGTCAAAGCTGCCACTGGGCAAAACTCCCATCTCTCTCCAGCAGGTACATTAATCACCGGAGTTATCTTGACACTTTTATTGTTGACTGAAAACTGCTGATTATACAAGGAACTTTGCAGTGCTTTTAAAACTGCTGCCTGAGGACCCCCTGGGAATGTGTCACAGACCCCTGGGGGTCCGCGGACCACAGTTTGAGAACCACTGCCCTATTCCACTCTATGCGACTCCAATGTGCATCACTACACTCTATGCTATTCCACTGTATGCCACTCCACTTTATGCTACTCCACTCTACGCCAGTGTACACCACTCTACTCTACACCACTCCATTTTACATAAGTCCATTGTGCGCCACTTCACTCTATGCCACTCCACTATATGCTATTCCACTCTACCCCTCTCCACTGTACTCCACTCCAGTCTACCCCATTCCACTGTACTCCAAATTCAGCTTGTTTCAAGGTCGATATGTAGTTGTGGGAAAGATGATTTTAGCTGGAGTGAGTTGTGGTGTCTTGTGTTGTAGGGCATTGCGGTAGTGGTCTGACCACATGATCAGGGTAATTTTTTGGAATGTGTCTAGGTCTGGCTTGGCGAAGATGACACCTAATGTTTATCCTGATATGTGTGTGGGATTGGGAATGAGCTGTTGTAGTTTGTGTGTCTCTAGGTCAGTGATGATGGTTCTTGGTTGTGGCATATTAGGTTTGTCAAACCCAGGAGTGGCCTGTGCAGGGAAGAGCGGTGGGGCGGTGGTGAAAGGGACTCAACAGATCATGACGAGGGAAAATTAATTATTTACTTAATTTTCCCACCGTCGTCGTCTGCAAGTCCCCTGTGCTTTGGTGACCAGTGATCTATAGGTTTGAGCATATTATAAGAAGTTTAGAGATTGTGTTTAGAAATTGGTCTGAGAATGTTGCATTACTAGGTAGTGGTCTGTATAGAAGGAGAAAGTTACATGAAAAGGTTGTGATAGACTTGAGTCTGACAAGGAAGGCCTTGCTACATTCTAAAGAAACATCCTCAGCTTTGGTGACATTTGTTGTTTCTTTAAATATGATGGCTAAGGCACCTCCTCTTTTGCCTATGAAATTTTGTGTCACAGTTTGACAGCCTGGTAGAACAGCTTCATGCAATACTGGTGTATATCTTCCCCCAGCCACAATGAACTTTTTTTTAATGGAACAAGCATTTTACCAGTAGGCAGTCTAAAGCATGTTTTTTGGAGATGGTCTATGTGTGCTGTAGTATAGTGAGTATTGTCCTTTGGTGTTGTGGATGGTGTACTATCGTTGGTAGTGTTAAACTGTTGCAGGACAGAAAAAAAGTGTTGTTTTTGCTTATCATAATCTTCCTCCAGAAGTATTACAAGACATTTTTATTGACCTACATGTGTGGATGGTAGTGAGTCTGGCTGAAATTGAGGGGGTGGGATGTGGAGTTGCGTCTGAAAGGTAGGCTTGCTGTGTGATAGACACGATGATGCACGGTTATGAAGAGTGTTTTGGAGTTGCTTTCTTTTGCGTATGTTGAAGGTGGAAGGTGTATGGGTTAGGGGTGGTGGTGGCGGTGGAGCATGAGGGTCATGTTTTATGGCTCTTAATTCAGCAATGGATTATAGACATGTGAAGGAGTGTTGGCGTGTGTTTGTGGATTATACGATTGGTGTATTTGTTGCATGGACAGTGTGAGGTAAAGATGGGTTTAAATGTGTGTTATTTATATTGATATTCAGAGCAGAATGGATGCTTGTAGGTATGTTAGGAGGGGTGAGTGTTTTTTGCATGTTTTAGATTTTGGTCAGATACATTTTGTATGTGTGTTTGGTTTTATTTTTGTGGGGTTGTATTATCTGGTATTTTGGTAGGGACTTGGGGTCTAGGATTTGAGTGTGAAGGACTCATGACTTGTATATTTTGAAGGAGAAGGGGGTGGGATTGGGTGTGCAAGTAAATAAATATAAATAAATATTTATTCGGAAGTAATCACAACCATAAAAGATGAAAGGAGACATTCCATAAAAAAAACAACGTTACAGTATGAATCATTAAAAAAGTTGTACAAAATCGCAAAGTCCAAGCAGCTGTCAGTCACATCTTGATCTTCTTGATCTACAAGCAGCCCTCAGGAAATTCGTGACAACAAAAAGGATGTGATCGTTGGGCAAAAGCTGTAAATACATAAGTGCAACGCGGGCTTGTCTAAATGTCATAGCTTTTAGAAGGGGCTTAAGAAACAATCTCCTGGGATGGCTAAAATATTTGCATAAGAGGACAAAATGTAAGGTGTCCTATGTAGACCTAGCGTCGCAGCCACAGGGCCCTCTCACGTTTGCAGTTAAAAACCAGGTGGGGATGCCAGGAGGTAATGGAACTGATTAAATCTGAATCGGGTTACTAAAAATCTATCAGATGTGCTTGTAAGGGTTGATAGGTATTTCTCCATTCCCTGCACTGATTTTAGCATGACATGCCCTCTCACAGCTGATTTCATGAGCTCAGTATTTTCACGCTGGGTAATGGCATGTTTTAAAACCAGTTCCTTTACTATACTCACATCCTGAGGCCTCAGTGTGCCACCTTTAGAAAAAATATCTGCACTGCCCAATGCCACCAAGGACTCCTTTACATACCTTTAACCAGGGGATTTTAAATGGGTGATCTAATGTCAAACAGTCTAAAATTATCGAGCTTTTAAACTCGGCCTCATCCCTAGACCATATCTTCACCCAACACAACAGAGGCTTCACTGCCACCAAATCAGCTAAATAATTTACTCCTAATTCTTTGTGTACAGTGAACGAAGGAGTGCCTTGTGGGACCTTCAAGATTCAAATCAGAAACTTGTTTTGAGCGAGCTGTTGCTTATTAGCCACCATGTACCCCCAAACCTTGCTACCGTATAGGACCTTGAAAATGCATTTAGACTGGTATAACTTTAAAATCACCCCTGGGGACCAAGAACCCAATCTGTGGACATAGTTGGCAATAGCACCTATAGCTTTATTCATATCGCCAAATTTCCCCTCCATCAGTTGTTTTCAGTTAAGTTTTGCGTCAAATAAAATTCCCAGGTAGGGGAAAGCCGGACCTTTCACAAGAATATGGGCTCCCGCCTTAAAAGTTTTCGATTGAGTGGCCCGAGGGCCAACTTCCAAACCGTACTATTTTGTGAAGTTAGCCGTCAGGTCCGACCCGTCCATAAAAGAGATAAACCCATTGATCAGAATTTTGAGACCCATAGGTGTGTGTGCCATCAGCACCACATCGTCGGCATATAATAGGACTGGCAATGCTTTCCTACCCACTCGGGGCAATTGGGATTTAATGCGGTCAGAGCGGCTTCTAAGCTGTTCCCATTCCCGCCTGGTCGGCCCCCAACCATGTCTCTCTCACCAACTACCGGCCGATGCTCTGACTCACGGGACAGGGGAGCTGCGTCCCAGTCTCCCACCTCTTCGTCCCAAGTGGTAGGACATACCCTTGCTATGCTGGGAGTTCCTTTTCTGCGCCCCCCGGAACCGTTGCCTCTCATACCTTGGGGAGGTATGGGTCTTCGCTGGCAGGAATGGCTGGAAGAATTTGAGGACTTAATGAAAGGCTCACAAGTGTCAGATCCTGGTCAACAACTCATCGCCCTGCGCAATCTTGTTGGGAAAGAAGTTGGCCAAATAATCAAGGAGCTTCCAGCTGATGTTGCATCTTCTTACCCAGATGTGCGTGAAGCGCACAACAGAAAATTTCTTCACAAACGTAACATTGACTATGAACGTTATACTTTCAATCTTGCTTCCCAAGAAAAGGATGAATTGATGGGAGAATTCATATTGCGCCTTAAACGGCTCGCGCGCTACTGTGCGTTTGACTCCTTTACGTCTGAAGATGCTCTTCGCCTATGCATAATTGAAGGGTGTCAATCTGAATCCCTACGCAAACGCTTTCTAAAGAAGAGCTACTCCTTAGATGAAATTGAGGAAATTACGAGAGTCAACGATCAAGCAGAGGAACATGCAAAACGAATGGAAGCTGGTAAAGGTGACAAACGGGAACAAGCTTTCCGAATCCAGTCTCGTCACACGGAGCGCCGCTCCTCTGCAGGTTGAAGACCGTCCAAGTCCAAAGAATATTCTCACAGACCAAGTCGTCGTCGCAGTCCGGACCGGGCTGACAAGCGGCGGGAGCAACAGCTCAAATGTTATCGGTGCGGTCAAGACTTTCCTCACACTGAGCCGTATCCTGCATTAGGTCAGAAGTGTCGGCAATGTGGAAAAGAAAATCACTTTGAAATGGTATGCAGGGCAACTCGCAGGGACGCTCACAGGCAAACCAAATACTACAGCTCTCGACATCACGCCAAAGCTGTACGAGATTGCAGAGATACATCTTCCAGCTCGTCACGTTTGAGTCTCTATCCTCACGTCTCTCGCAGATCGCGACGTTCAGAATCTCGAGAATCAAGGTCCCTCACACCGGTATCGCAAGATAGTGAGGAATACGTCTGCATGGTTGCAGACCCGGACAGGCTCAGGAAATATCCCAGACTGCACCTCCAAATGGGTGAACACTCAGCCAAGTTTGTACTGGACAGTGGGGCATCTCTCAATTATATCTCAGTTGCAGAATACAACAAAATGGATCCACGACCGCTCCTGCATAAAGCTGCGGTGCGAGTGTACACATGGATGTCAAAGGAGCCACTTCCATGCTTAGAACAATTTCAGACCTCCCTCACATACAAAGACAGATCCGTTTCAGCTCGCATTCATGTCATCGAGTCGCCCGAAGCTGACTGCCTCCTTTGTTTGCCCACAGCGGAACGACTTCAACTGGTGGAGATACTATACCGAGTGGATGATGAACCTGACATAGTTCACAAATTTCTGAAACTGTTTACAGGACTCGGAAAAATGACTAACTTTCAAGTTTGTTTACATATTAATGAACGGTTGACACCAATAGCTCAAAACCACAGGAAAATACCATTTCATCTTCAACAGTCGGTGGAAGAAGAGCTGCAGGATCTTCTGAGGGCAGACATCATTGAAAGAACTTCTGGACCTACCCCCTGGGTCTCTCCAGTAGTCGTAGTGCCAAAGAAAGGATCAGAAGGCAAAGTCCGACTATGTGTTGACATGAGAGTGCCCAATACTGCCATTGAAAGGGAAAGACACCCTGGACCTCATATCAGTGATATGATCACGACTTTGAACGGTGCACAAATATTTTCCAAATTGGATCTTAACAAGGGCTATCACCAGCTCGAGTTGCATGGAAGGTCACGATACATCACCACATTTTCGACCCATCAAGGTCTCTTCAGGTACAAACGACTCAGTTTTGGGGTACTTCGGCCGCTGAGATCTTCCAGGAGGCAATCAGGAGAGTTATCCATCACATCCCCTACACTCTTAATTATAGTGACGATATACTCGTGTTTGGAGCAACTGTACAGGAACACAACAAAGCACTGGATCGAGTATGCCACGCATTACTGGATATGCTGGAGATGTGCGGTCATTTCTAGGAATGGCCAGCGCCTTGAGACCCTCGCGGGTATGTAGTGCGCTTTATAAGTGACATGATTGATTGATTGACTGCGCACGGTATATCAAAGACTATGCCACTATCAGTTATCCACTGCGGAAATTTACCAAACAAGGTCACACATTCCAATGGTCCACCAGCTGCGATCAAGCTTTCCATTTGATCAAAACAGCCGTAGAATCGGCCAAAAATTTGGCGTACTTCAATCCTCGTCGGAAGACGGAGATCACGGTGGATGCCAGTCCGGTGGGACTGGGAGCCATCTTGGCTCAGTATGACAAGGAAAGTGACCAACGTCACATAGTGGCTTACGCCAGCCGCAGCCTAACAGACACCGAACGAGCATACTCCCAGCCGTAGAAAGAAAGTCTTGCAGTAGTCTGGGCCTGTGAGCATTTTCACATTTTCATCTATGGGAAGCACTTCACACTCATCATGGACCATCAAGCTCTAATAACCATATTTGGAAATCCCCGAGCCAAAATGCCACCAAGAATAGAGCGCTGGGGACTTCATCTTCAAGAATATACATACACTATCATCCACAAGCCTGGAAAAGCAGCCAATCCAGCAGACTACATGTCGCGACATCCCAAGAAGTCATCATGCTCGAATCGGTCGCTGGCGGATGAATATATACACTTTGTCGTGGCTCAAGCAACACCCCCTGCAGCTCCGCTGGAAGCCATCATTGAAGCCAAATCAGGTGATGTCACCTTACAGGATGTGAAACTGCTCGTTCAGACAAACAGTTGGAGACACCTAGAAGAGCCCGGACGCAAGCATCAGGTGGATGGCCATGAGCTAGCTTCTTTCCGACATGTAAAAGACGAACTGTCCATTGCCAAAGATGGCCTTCTGTTAAGAGACAAAAGGATTGTCATTCCAAAGCAACTGCGTCAAGGCATTGTCAATTTAGCACGCGAAGGACACCGAGGCATCGTAGCTACGAAAAGAGCACTGAGGGAGCGGGTCTGGTTCCCTTCCCTCGATCAGGTGGTCGAACTCACCTTGAAAGACTGCTCTCAGTGTCAGCTGGTCAGTAGAGAGGAACCACCTGCACCTCTACAAATGTCAGAACTACCGGAGGGTGTGTGGCAACATGTTGCAGTAGATTTCTTTGGTCCCATGCAATCTGGCAAATACATCCTCGTCATAAGGGATGAATCCTCCCGCTTCCTCATTGCTCACCTCGTATCATCCACCAGAGCAGCCACCACCATACCGGTGCTAGATGAAGCCTTCGCAGCTTGGGGAATTCCCAAAGTAGTCAAGACAGACAATGGCCCTCCGTTTAACGGACAGGAATTTGCCGCATTTGCAAATCATCTCAGTTTTCGACATCGGAAGATCACCCCCCTGTGGCCACAGGCCAATGGTATGGTCGAAAGATTTATGGCTACTCTGAAGAAGGCTATACAGCAGGCGGAACTCTCCAAGCGAGATATTCAAACAGCACTGAACAAGGTGTTAAGAGCGTATCGAACAACACCTCACAGAACTACAGACAGATGTCCAGCAACTTTGATGCTGGGTCGCACAGTGCGCACGAGAATACCGAATTGGGAAGAGTCCTCTTGTTGTAGGGGTCAAAATCCAGAGCATGATGATTTAGCAGCAATAGATGGTGCTAGAAAAACCAAGATGAAAGAATATGCGGACAGTCGTAGGAGAACCAAACCATCATCCATCAAAGAAGGGGACTGGGTACTTGTCCGCCAAGAACAACAAAGAAAATATGACAGTCGTTATCACGCTCATCCTCTACTGGTAACGAAACAAAAAGGGACCATGATCACGGCTGCTTCAGATGACAAGAGGATAACGAGAAACGTTGCGCATTTTCAGAGATGCAAGCCAGTCACAAGAGAGACAGTAGAAGTTCCAGAAAGTGCAGCAAAAGAGGACAATCAGGTGACCGGAAGTGAGCACGTGTCTCCTTTTCTCTTGGCTGCAAGTGAAAGACCTGCTCAAGATGTTGCCTGTCGGCCACAGCGTATTCATCGGAGGCCTACACGTCTAATTGAAGAATTGTAACTATGTTCCTTTCTTTTTCTTTAATTGCCTTGTTCTATTGTTTGTTGATATCAGTTCAAATTGTGTAAGGAGAAGGGAGGTGTAGTGTTGTGGTATATGTAAAGACACGGGCACTAGGACCCGGGACGGGGAGCCTGGGAAGGAAGAGCGGAAGGAGAGGAAACGGAAAGGGAGGGACAGACAGGGACCGAAAGTGAAGGAAGAAGGAGCTTGTGAAATAAAGAGATACACGAATACTGCTACGTGTCCTTGTCGTCTGTGCTAGACAAGGGACACGACAATATAGATGGTAAATAAAAAAGGGGCTAGAATGCAACCTTGGCGGACCCCCTGGTGCAGCTAAAATAATCAGTAAGGCCCCCCCCCTTGTGAATATCTAACTGCTGCCGTGGTGTGGGCGTGAAGGTTCATTAAAAGGGTAATGATAGCTGGCTCGACTCCCAAAGAGGTGAGTAGGTCCCACAGTTTCTTACGGTTCACCCGGCCGAAGGCGGCCGAAAGGTCCATAAAGCCCCAAAAAAGTGCACAAGGTTGGGCTACCGTGTATTGGGACACTAGTAGGTAGAGGTTGAGGCATTGGTCGGTAGTTGATTTTCCTGAGCGAAAACCAAACTGCGCCTCAGAAATTATGTGGTTCGTGTCAGCCCAAGCGGAAAGCCTAGTCAATAAAACCCGACCCAGAACCTTAACTGTGGAGTCAATGAGGGAAAATGGGTGGTAATAGTATGGATTATCCTTATCACCCTTCTTGAAAACTGGAACAATGGTAGCAGTTGACCAAGAAGGCAGCGTCCCTTCCCTTCTGCTGCATTTAGCACCCTGGTCAATACCGGGGCCCACACGTCTATGTTGTCTCGGAAGAGGTCAAGTGGAATCCCATCGGGTCCTGCTGCCTTATTCCGGGACAATCCCTCAATGCCTAGACGTACTTCCTCCAAGGAGAAAGTAACTGGGGTATCTCCTTGTCTGGGTTCTATCTCATTGGAAGATCCATCACTATGTCCGAAGTTATACACTCCTGCAAAGTGATCAATCCATTGTTCCGGGGTAATATGATGGTGTAGTAAAGGCCTTGATGGCTCTGAAAAGCAAG
This sequence comes from Calotriton arnoldi, assembly GCA_963921515.1. Classification (NCBI taxonomy): domain Eukaryota; kingdom Metazoa; phylum Chordata; class Amphibia; order Caudata; family Salamandridae; genus Calotriton; species Calotriton arnoldi. Next base: position 320,260 of record CAWUFW010012819.1, read on the forward strand.
GTCTACTTATGACCTGCCAGAAAAGTGAACTATCCCGTTGCTCATTTGCTTGGACTAGCTCTATCAATGCCTGTCTTTGTAGCAAACGCCTCCGTTCTCTCAATGCCCCATTGTAATTACTACGACAGTTTGTTACCCATGTGCGAGTAGAATCTCTGTGTAGTGTGAGATTGGGTGAACAGAGGTTTTGAGAGGTGGTTGTAGGCTGAGTAGGGAAATGATTTTCCCTTATTAGTGGAGGGGAGTGTTGAAAGAGTGCTGTCATTGGTCTTGTGTGAGAAGATGTGGAGGGTTATGTGTAAAGCAGTATGATAGAGGGTTGAAGAAAGGGTTAAGAGTGGTTGCAAGTGAAAAGCTAGGAGTAGGCAGAGGGTAGTGAAAGGATTTTGTTTGGAAAGGGTAGATGTTTGTCAGATTGAGGATGTGTGTTTTGTGGGTTATTGCTATATAAGTAAAGCATGTATTTGGTTGTGTTGTAGTACAGTGTTTTTGTTTGTGTAGGAGTGTGTGAATGTAGAGGTAGAAGGGTGTGTAGGCGTGTTACAAAACTGGGTAGTGTTTGGTGAGTGAGTGAAGGGTGGATAGACCTTGTTTGTTTGGAGTGAATGGTGTGTTCTTGTTGTGAGCTTGTGTGCATGGCTGTGTTTGTGGCTGTTTCATGGAGAGTAGTTGTAGATTATGAAACAGGCAGCATCCCTGGTCCTCGGCCCGTCCCAGCTCGAACAAGCCAAAACACGCTCATGTCCTCTCCGCACTTAGCCTCGCTGTCCAGATGAGATCAGTGGCGTAGCAAGGGGGGGGGTGGTCCGCCCCGGGCGATACAAGTTTTGGGGGTGGCGGCCTCCCCCTCCCTGCTCTTAACTGTGCCGTCGCAGGGCAGGAAAGTCAGGAACCGCCAGCAGACCCCCCCCCCCTTTATAGGAGGCTGCCGCAGGCGACAAACTCAGGGACCGCCACGGGCGGCAAAATGCCTAGCTACTTCACTGGATGAGATGCCCCAGGGGCAGGGCTTGTAAAGTATGGTGGTGAGGTCATTTGACCTTTCTTAGCCTTTTTAGGCCCAGTTGCAGGCCCAGCAAAGAAACCACCACATTTGAGTGCACCTGAATGGAGTGTGACCAGAAGTCCTGGATTTCCCTGATGGTCCTGGTTTTTGGAGAAGTCTCCTGGCATCCAGACACTTTTCTCCAAATTGAATACATGTCCCGCTTTTCAAGTGGTGACTGGTGTGAGCATGTATACTTGTGCAAAAAAGATGCGATCATGCTCATTCTCCCTACTGGAGAAGGTACTGCTTGACGTCACTCCTGGTGAACGTTAAAGCAGGAAGGGAAATCCCTTAAAGAAAGACATTTTCTCTCTGATTTCCCTTCTCTTTTTGCAACACATTACAAAATCGTCATGCCAGCCACTGAGGACAGCAGAGCAATGTCGGACCCAACAGCGACCAGCACGACCCTGCTATGCCCAGTGGAGTCAGAGCTCACAACCTGCAGCAGGATTCAGTGGCAGCCAAACACCAGTGCGACCCTGCTTTGCCCAGTGGAGTCAGAGCTCACAGCCTGCAGCAGGATTCAGTGGCAGCCAAACACCAGTGCGACCCTGCTTTGCCCAGTGGAGTCAGAGCTCACAGCCTGCAGCAGGATTCAGTGGCAGCCAAACACCAGTGCGACCCTGCTTTGCCCTTTCATAACAAATGTGCAGGCTGCAGCAGAACCCAGCAACAGCCACAAGCGAAGTGTTTCTCCCTCCCATCACCTTCCAGAGGGGCCTGGAGTTTAGCGAGCCTGCATGACCCTGCCCCAACCCTAACAGCACTAGCAAGACAGGTCCCAGCCTCCGCATCAGAACTGCTCCAGCCAGGAATCCTCAGCAGCCAGATGAGATTTGCGCTCCTAGACTGCAAAGGTCAGCAAAAGACTCATGTTCCAGCAATTAAAGTGAGTATTTAAATGGATGTGAAGTTATCTTTTTGCTGTTTGCTCTGTGCTGTGTTTCCACCTCTCTCAAAAAAACACATACTGGCCATTTGTTTACATTTTCCTGGGCACTAGTCGGAGTTGGATAGAGTCCCTAATGTTGCCATCTTTCCCAGAGACAAATATTGGCCACTAGTTCATGTTTTAAGTCCTTGCAAAGTTCCAGACATGATACTTAATAACCACTTTAAACAAGATCATCTGTTGTAATTTTTATCATTGCCCTTTCTACCTTTTTTCACATTAAATATCCTTCAGGGGTCATTAAGGCAACTGTAAAACATATTTTAAATGTACTTTGTTATTATAATTTCTGTTTTAAGCATGTAATGATAAGGGAAACAAATCCCGGTTGGTGGCGCCTGGTGTGATAATGTTTGTTGGCGCCCCTCCCCCCCCCCCCCCCATGACCTCCTTTTCGACTAATACTCTTACTACTATCCAAAGGTGCAAAGCATTTTCCATTTAATCCTCTCTTACGTTTATTTAAAAAAAATTATAGCACCATACATCCCACTGCAGGATGTCAGAATGCTTTACATCACACACATGTTATATACAAGCCATGAATTATACAAGTATGTAAATTAGTGCAAAACAAATGTTACATGAGGTAATGTGGACTACAAGGTTTAAGAGTCGCATGTCATCCATGCTGGGGGCAGGGGCAGCTCCTCCGCTATGGCGGAGGAGCGTCGCCCCACAGCTTTTAAGCATGCACTGCAAAGTAAAGGAAACATAAATGATAATAACTTTGAGTTATCATTTTATGTTTCCTGCTGCTTTACGGGCAGGCGGGTGGGCGGGGCTGCTCTGCTCTCGGAGCAGGGCAGGGGAGGAGTAATTTGCCCACTCCTAAGTGCACAATGACTGTTTGGTCGGTCCTCTCGGGCCACCCAAACCAGACATGCGCACTTTCCCTGTTCTCCATGCAGGCTGCATTACAGCCTGCGTTGATAACAAGCCCAGGCCCCCATTCCTTAGTTGAGCGTCGAACCAGGACGCTCAAAACCAATGAAACGCTGGATTGCAGCGTTGTGATTGGTCAGGGGAGCCTTTTCTGTGCTTTCTGTGCCTCGATCTGACGAGGAGAGCAGGAGCAGAGACGCGGGATCGGCGCAACAAGGTAAGTGTTTCTTTTATTAATATTTTTTTTTACTGTTCCCCCACCCTCCCTCGCAACCGCCCCACCCCACGCGCCCGCCCCGCTACCCCCCACCATGCCGGCCATCACTGGCTGGGGGGCATTATATATTAAAAGTGCTTGGTCTGGAGAAACAAAGGGGCAGATTTATTGAGTTTTCACACAGCGCAGTAACCAAAGTTGCTGCGTTGTGTGAAATGGAGAGAGTACACAGTGTCCGATCATCTAAGACCTGGCTCTTTTGCTGTCTGCTGGCTGTGGTACACATTAGGCTGCCTTGCACCAACACACACCTTTGCACTACATTGCATGGGTGTGTGAATGATGTCAAGCATACGTTTTGTACTGGAAGGTACCCCTTACAGTACAAAATACTATACTGTTACAAGGTTTAATACTTTTCATACAAGATATTTGCATCAAAATCCATGAGTAGTTGCATGGGAACCCCCATGTACATCCCCTTGATGCAAAGTGGCTTTTATTGCTACTTTACTTTGTGGCTAATTTGCAATGCAAATCCTGGCATGCTTTGGAAAGTAAACCCCGAAACAACTCCATGCCGAGTTTGCATTACTTTCGTTAAGCAAACGTGATGCAAAGTGTTAGTAAATCTGCCCCAAAAATTCATGGTTGAACACATAACACAGTGGTTGGGGTTCTCTATGCAAATAAGAATGTATTGATACCCAAATAAACCATTTTTAGCATCTTAGGGTAAAACAAAATAAGGTTCTAAACCTGTACCTTGCAGTTTGCATGCAGCTCTTTGATGCTGATTCATAACACACTGTGCTACATTAGGAATGTAACTTATGAACTGCAAGTAACACAATGATCTCTGTGATAAAAGCAGTAGCACACTGAGGTATCTACATAAAATAGAAATCTGTGATCTGCATGACACACTTTGTGCTTATGAATGTTAAACCTCCATGCCACTTTATGATGAGTCAAAACTGACTGGACAAATCACAGCTCTCTCCATCACGTGCCTTAACCACCGGAGTGGTTATCGTGCTGTTATTATCCCCTGAAAAATGCTGGGCACACAAAGATCTCTGCAGGCTGCTCTTGTCTTGCCTTAGCCTGTTATGCAAATGGCGGCTCTAGTCACACCCCCCTGCTTGGAGAATGCTTATTCTGCAGTAGTTCATTCAGCCTGCTCATGTTATGCACCCTACTCTACCTCATGAGGTTCTAACAGTGTTATTTATAAGCTTTATGTTTGCAAACTCGAAGACAGTAAAGGGCCATTAACAACTTAATGATGTTCTGGTGGTGCTCAGTATCAGCCTTTACTAAAGCTGCTTGAGTGACGGATTTACTATGCCACAGCTTTTATAACACGACAATTACTTCAATCATCATTTCAAAATCATTTAGACAGCTCTTGGATACTTTTTACATACTTTTTTTATGTGTTTTCTGCTTTATGTATATTTTAAAAGGGGAAAAATGTCAAATTTCCCTTCCTTTCCCAACCTATTTTATTTACTGGCATCAACATAAAAAGGCTGGATATGCTAGTAAAATACCGGTTAAGTGGCAAATCTCTATGCAACATTTTTTGCAGACATATTTACATATTCATATCCAGTGATAATTGGTGACACAATGCACTGTGCAAAAGAAATTATAGTACAGTAATGTGCATGTTTGCACAGCACCATTAAAACACCATTATGCTATTATGTGCCTTGCCCATGTTTTCAGAGTGCCCTATGTCTGCCATGACCATGTTTTCAGAGTCCCAGTTTGTGTGCCATGTCTATATTTTCAGTTCTATTTGTGCAACATCTTCAACTTCTTATGTTGGTGTATGAAGCACTATACAAATGCAGTTACAAAATTATACATGTCCATGTGATCTGAGTACCATTGTGTGACATGTCTGGTTACAGGTCCCAGTGCTATCTTAAGGACTTTTGGAGTTCCAGGCAAATTATATTTTGTGGCCTTCTGATCAGGAAAAGCTCACACCAATGTTAGCTATTTCAAGCCCACATAATGCCAAACAATTTTGAACTATGTTAAGCTTTTGGAAATGTGCTTAATCAAAAACAACCAAACGCTCAAACTGCCTGGTGTTCCTCAGCCAAAAAAGAAAGCTTCAACATGCCCTTCCCTTTTTTGCTTGGATCTCAATATTTTTTGTCTTGTTACACCAATATATTAAGAGGAATTCAATTGTCTGATCAGAATTCTCCTCCTTAAACCATTAAATTGATCACTCACACCTCAGCTCATAAACTAACAAATTGAACAATAGCAACACTCCAAAATGCTTGTGCAAATCATTAACTGAGTTGCTACCGTGGCAACACTTTACTGTACTATGGCATTTGACACCAGAAACTCCAATCCAATTTGCAAGGATGATCACACAACTGACAGATTGGTAAAAAAGAATTCTGGGACATTTTCAATTAAACTTTTATCCTCAAAGTTAAAGACAATTGCTGCAATTATTTTTTAGCAATGCTGAATGAAGCTCCCTTCAACTGAAATGTATCTAGCTAATATGTACTGTTTGGTCCCTGAAGCTTCATTACGTATATTTTGAAAAGAAAAATGTGTTTTCTCTAACTTGAATACGAGCTTTGGGCACCCATGATGTCGTTGTAGTACACTCAAGAAGTAATTCACAATTCTGCTGCTAGTATGGCCAAACTTGCCCTGACTGGCAATTTTTTACATGAAACATGGGTACATTTTTTAATAAACATGCACCATATTTACATGACTTTTTTTCTTCAAATTTAATAAAAGAAAGGATAGCTACCTACCTACCAGAAGCAAACACATCAAAACAGTTATCCTTTTTATGCACCATCTTTATACTAAATATGACCCTAGATTTCGCCTGCCACTACTTCACATTCTCCCCAAACCTGAGGCCTCTGTCAATTGTGTCTATGGGTCTTCTACCATAACTCTCACCTGATATTGAGGAATACAGACAAGTGTACCAAAACAAGCATTGTTTTGAAGTGCAAAGTTAAGAAATGTGGTTACAAAATGAAAAGATGTTCAGAAAAACAATGAAACCCAATGGAAGATTATTTGTTAAAGTAACTTTAAGGTTAGACCATCTGCAATTAATTTTGAGTATATCATAGAAAAAAGAAAAACATTTTTAAAACAACTATAGGTGATGTAACATTAAAGTTAAACTTGCTAAATGAATTTGATAGACCGTTATTGGAATACTTAAACTGCAGTAATGTTAAGAGTTCACACACAATTTTCAAAAATCTTTAAATGTGGCCAATTTTTTTAATGTATCTGTATAAATCAGATATGTAAAATATGCTTTCCTTTTACGGGTGACCTCACAAATAACTAGATCCATTTGTGTTCTCAACCTCCTATTGGAGGTAGATTTTCTGAGAGCACAAATTCCTGGTGCAAGGGATAAGTTCCACCATTCCTAAAACTGAGAGTGGACTAGTTGGTTTAAAAAACAGAAAGCCCAGATTGAGGGTAATACCGCAATACATCATAAATATTTGGCCACCCAGAAGCACTGATACCATGGGTGTCGATACTTAAAGGTTATGAGAGTAATGGACACCTATGTGATTGCCCATCGAACTGAGGGCCTGTTTACGACTTTGGCAGTGCTGCGCTGGCTTTGTGTCGGCACAGCACTGCCAAAGCCATACAAAGACCGCCCGCCTGATTATGAGTTGAACTTGTGCAGGCGGACGGTCCTTTTGCCGTTCCCATGGTGGTGCCCTGAAAAAGGGCACCGCATTGGGAACAGCAAAAATATTCCAGCACGGCATGGACTGTGAAGTCTGGGGGTGCAAGCAGACAGGGGGGCACAATTGATCCCCATGGTGGGGGCATGAGGGCTCTGTAGGGCCCCCTTGGTTTCCCTACCACCAGCCTTTTCGTGGTGGGCTCACCCCCATGAAAAGGCTGGCGATGAAGGAACTTGAAATATGCTGACAGGACTGCGCCAGTCCCGCTCAGCATATTGTATTGCCCCTCTGCCGCGCCACCATCAGGGAATGGCAGTTCCCTGGTGCAGCCGGAGGTCCACCGCTGGAATGACGCAGAAAGTCGTAATCCGGCAGTCGGACCACCGCCATCCGGAGTCTGGCGGTCCATGGAACGCCAGACTCGTAATCAGCCCCTGAGACTCATCCTACAGAAATTGGTGTTTCTGCACTAATTCTCACATTATTTTCCATTTTGGCCAATATCTCCCCTGTTCTAATGTCCTTGGGTGATAAGAGTGGGATGCGGCATTCCCACACAACTCTTAATCCCGATTCGGCTGGTAATTTCTGCTAGTATCCGAATCTGAATTAAGGGCCTGATTCACAAAGGTAAACTTACACTTTTGTGTAAATTTGCAATTAAATGCTATTCACAAAGGGATTTACGAGTAATATCTTAATGAGTGCGGAGTCTCTGCACATAAAAGGACCTATCTTTTTATGTGCAGGGACTCCACACTTGTAAAGATACTACTCGTAATCTCTTTATGAATACAATACAATTGTAAACTTACACAAAAGTGTAAACTTACCTTTGTGAATCAGATCCTAAGTGTTTACTAGTGATGGGGGCCTAAGGGTGAAAAGCAAATCGCATTAAAATTGGGTGAGTCTGTTAGGTTTCAGGACTTACTGCCAATCCTGAATGCTTTAAAGTAAATAATAGGCCAAGTGTGTGACCTGGGCAGGCCCTTGGAATAAGTGGTGAAAATGGAGCCTACTTGAATTGTTTGATAGAGCTAGTGTGTCAGGGTTGTCTGCCATTTTAGCCAAAACTTTGAGGCCACCAAGCAGTGCTAGGAGGCATAACCAATGGCAAATTGAGAAAGCTGCTGTCATCAAGGGCATGGGTTTAGTTAAACAGACAGGGGTCACATAAGACCATTGTCTCCCTTTCATATCTCCTTGCACCTAGCCACGGACCAGGTGGAATTGAGGAATATTTATAAGCACTTCCTTTTGCAAGCAGAGGATGCACTCACATAAGCACTGGCAGCACCCACTGACCTTTGCCCTTCCTGCACAATGCATGTCTTTTGTTTGGGAAACCTGCACATTTACAGCATAATCTACACATATACAAACTAAGCTTTTGAAAGCAATCCTCTGCTTAATAGATAATCAGTGTAATGCCGGAATATGATGATCATATTCAAATCCTTCCATCATTAGCAAAGCTGCTGCATTTCAGACTTGCTATAGTTTGCATGATTTATAGGCTGGCACAACCAAATACAAGATCTCCCCATGACCCTTTTACAAACTTACCTGCATTGTTGTGACTGCAATTGCAGGCACTTGGTTTGGCACTTTGACTGCATTTTACAGGGTGCCCCATAGGTGGTGGCGGGACTTGACTATCGCTTTGATCTGGGAGCCTAAGTAACTGTAAATACCCAGGTTGCAGGCCCCTCAGTGCAGACAAAGACCCAATTCCTTTGGCCATAAACCTGTCTTTATCAGTATTCATGGTCTTTTACCATCGTCACCTCTGTCGAACCAAGTTTCAAGAAGGGCTGCCTTTCCAGTTATGCATGTCCAGCAGACAGGCTAAAAAATGATAGCGCGAATACACTCCAAAACCCCAAAGAAAGGGATAACTTGGTATGGTTGTATGACAGAACAACGACTCCCTAAACCACGCATGCCTTAAAAACGCGGTCTTAACAATGACCTAGTCTTTACCACGCATGCCTTTATAATAAATTTCGTTGTAAAGGCACGATTGGTAAAGGTATTTGCATGCCAAAGATAACACCCCAGTCCCGCTGCCCTGTGTCAGGGACTGTCCGGGACTATGTCGGGAACACAGTCAGGGACTTGGGCAACGACTGGGAACTGAGTATAAAACACACACAGAAAGAGTAGTACAGCGCTGCCCAGGATCACACAGGAAGTCAGAGGAGAAAAAGGGATCCAAAGGGGAAGCCTGTACAAGTGAACAAGATGGGTGAGACTCAGAAAGGACAGGCACTCATGAGGCGGCTCAGCATTCAGAATCACTACACCCAGGACGGATGTGCAATACACATATATAAAACAAAATTAACAATAAAGGGGATGTGGGGTAAAGCACTCGGGAGCTCCATATGGTAAGACTGAAGCTCAGTAAGTTCCTCACCCACAATTGCTGTTACAGATACTGACTGAAAATACCCACATTTAGGTTATGTATGCAAAGGCAGGGTCTGTGGAGCTTATACCTATGGTGATGTTATAACAGTAACTCAAAGACAATACTCACAGTGAACAAGAAACACCACCTAGGTAGTCAGCTGTGCCCACGGATCCTGGCGATCAAACAGGAAAACGCAAGGCAGTAACAGCAAGGGGGTAGAACTAAACACAAGCACAATACACAAGGAGCTAGCAAGGAGGAGTGCTTAACAGGAAAGGAAGGAAATCACAGGGCACACTTGGCAGAAAGCAGGTAACAAACATACAAGGTAACAGAAGCAAAACAGCAGAATAGAAAGACAGCAAACTAGAACTGGAATCAAGGAAATGGGAAGAAAGGCAGGGACTGGAAAAGGATATACAGAAGGGGAGGCTACAAGGGTATACTAGAATAGTGCAGGTTACGGAATCAAGAAAACAAAGTAGAATTGAAGGCAGTGCTGGAGCAGGAACTAGAATTGAGCAAAAGCTCAGGAGTTAAAGTAGCACTGCAGGCAGTGCTAGTTCAGGAGAAGGGAAACTGCTGCAGGTCAGGAACAAGGAATGCTAAGGCTCAGGAATCAAGGTAGCACTGCAGGCAGTGCTAGTTTAGGAACAAGGGAAACTGCTGCAGTTCAGGAACAGGGAATTACTAAAGCTTCAGGAGTCAAGGTAGCACTGCAGGCAGTGCTAGTTCAGGAACAGGGAAATTACTAAAGCTTCAGGAGTCAAGGTAGCACTGCAGGCAGTGCTAGTTCAGGAACAGGGAAATTACTAAAGCTTCAGGAGTCAAGGTAGCACTGCAGGCAGTGCTGGTTCAGGAAACAGGAAATAGCTACAGCTCAGGAAACAAGGAGTCAAGAGAGCACTGCAAGCAATGCAAATCAGGAACAAGAAATAGCTGAAGCCCAGGAACAAAGAATAACTATAGCTCAGGAACTCAGGAAACAAGGTAGCACTGCAGGCAGTGATAATTCAGGCACAAGGATTAGCTATAGCTCAGGAACTCAGGAAACAAGGTAGCACTGCAGGCAGTGCTAATTCAGGCACAAGGAATAGCTACAGCTCAGGAATCAAGGAACAAGGATTAACTATAGCTCAGGAATCAAGGAATATCAAAAGCTCAGGAAACAAGGATCGGTCTCACTGGAAAACAGCTACAATGACCAACACTGGACTGAAGGGAGCTGGGGCTTAAAAGAGCTCACAGTAATCATATGCATCAGGTGTGAGCAGGCTAGCAGCAGCAGCCAGCCACAGGTGAACTGGAATCCTCCACCCATCCTTGGCCTGCAGGGGTGGAGACGGAGCAGTGAACAGGGAATTCTAGGTAATGGAGTTTCCAGATTGAGCAGGCTGGCTTCCACAAAACACGGCATGGATTGGGAATGGATCGCTATTTGCAAGTAGAATCTAAATGGCTGGAAGTCAGTATCTACATGAAGGGGAGGGTCAGGAAGCTTATTAGAATACTGGAAAGCCCCACAATTCGGCCCCCTGGTGGCGGGAACGAGAGCACAGGGAGTGACTCGTGACACCCTGAGCCATAAAGCCCAGTCCCAAGCCCTGCAATCTACCTGCCCCAGCCCTAAAAACTACCCCGACCCCCTAACCTGAGCCCTAAAATCATGTCCCCAGCTAAAAAAACAGCCCGACCCCAGCGCCTCCCGCCCTGAGCCCTAAAACTGGTCCCCAGCCCTGAAAACAACCCCTCCACCCTGAGCCCTAAAACTTGGCTCCCAGCCCTAAAAACTACCCCGACCACAGCCCCCCGCCCTGAGCCCTAAAACCAGCCACCAGCCCTAAAAACTACCCCGAACCACCACCACCCAGTCCCAGCCCTACTTACCAAGCCACGTCGTGGTCCTTCCTATCACGATCCTTCCTGTTCCTTTCCCCGCCCATCCGCTCTGCATTAAGTGCGCTGACTGCCTTAACCACGCATATGCATGGTTAAGGCATATGCGTGGTTAAGGCAATCGTTGTTCCACTTACGTTGAAATGGTACACATGGTTAAACCCGCGTTGTAAATACTGTTTCCCTCTAGGTACTATTATTAGCATAGAGAGAAAACTGGCAAAAACACATATTGATTCGGGCTGAACACAAACAATGAACAAAATAGCGGCCTCTAGGTACTGCACAATTTTCTACAACAGGCTGTGGTAGGAGGTGGTAGTGCCGTTGTTTAGCTAAAAGTGTAAATTGACTTGACTCAACACTAATCATAGAATGCAAACCAGCTATGATTGAACTCTCTAAATGTCTTGGTTCTATTCTAGTCTTCTGCCTCAAAATACACAAACACATCATCAACATGGCTGAACAGTTCAGTGATCAGCTCAGACTTCTTATCTGTGGAATAAACCCTTAATTCTGCAACAAGACCTCAAGAAAGTCCAATCCAAGTTTCTCTCCGGACTTGACTATGGCCACTCCATAGTTCCAGTAATTTGCAACATACGCCGAACGACCCTTCCTGCTGCAGCTCAAGTTGTCTCATATAGCAGATTCTACTATCAAATTAGGTTGTGTTTCTTGCACTCCGATCCTTCGCCCTACTTAGCCAAGAAACTAAAGATTCCAGGGGTCCTCACCTAGTGTGTAGCTCAGACACACTTTTTGGCACTCCTGCTTTCAACAAAAAAGATTAACTGAATCAATCATTCTCTGGCTATGCAGCCCAGGTTTGGGACTCCATCACTCTCTGTCCACACTATTCACGCATTTCCTTTAATCAAAATAGAGGTGCACTTTGCTTTTCGGTCAACATTATTTGCCCTCCTTTCTCTAGCTTCCTGCTTCTGCTACCGTCTCAGATCCCTGTATTGTGTTTTCTCGACTATACTCTCATCCACTTCCTCTCTGAGGAAAGCTGTCGACTGCCCCTCGGGTCAGGGGCGGCTCCTCCATTTGAGCGGAGGAGCGTCGCTCCACTTAAAAATCCCCCCAAAGCCTCAGAGATGAAAACTAAAATAGTAATTAAGTACCATTTTATTTTTCATCCCTCGTCTCAAGCCGAGCGTCAGAATGGGGGCGGGGCCTCTGCTAAGTGACAGCAGCAGGGTGGAGTGCGGGCTGGTATTGCACTGTTTAAAGTGCGCATGTCTTTTTGGCAGGCCGTCCACCCATGCGCAATTTAAACATCTCTAACAAAGCTGTCTTAAAACAGCTAGGTTAGAGCAAGCCAAAACCTCCAGAGCGCTGTGGAGAGCTGAGTGAGGGTGCTCCCACCATTCCTAGAGCTGCTCTTATGCTGGTGAGATCAGCGCCAGGATTGGCCAAGGGAGTTCCAGCATCTGATTCCTGTGTCGGTGAAAGAAGAGGTCCAGAGCAAGGACGTTGCCGAGTAAGTTTTATTTGTATTTTTTTATATTATTTTCCCCCCTCCCCGTAGATGCCAGCCGCCACTGCCTGGGGTACTTGTCTGGTGCTCTTGCTGCTGATATTTATTGTTTATTTTGACATCAAAATCTCTGCGTAAATGATATTGCTGTTCTGACAAAATGGATGGTGGTCTGACACTTATAGAGTTCCTCGCTTATTTATAATCTGTTAATGAAACTCCTGTGATACTGTATTTTTCTCAGTTTGTATACCCGAATATATCTTTATCCTTTACCAAACTCTAGGTTTTCTTTTGTATCATATGTACGGCTAATACCTTTTGCAGTTGTTGCTGTTCTATGCGAAGGGCTTTAACGCACTTGGCCCTTGAGGAGAATGTACAAAACTTGCAAATAAAAAATGAACTAATAAATATTATTGAAGTCTAGTTCTTAAAGACCTCCAAGGGTTAACTGCGACCTTGATTGTGTTAACACAGCCAACAAATTCAAAATTAACTGAGCTTTGTCACCACCTAGTCTACATCCACCCTAAAGTCATCCAAAATATTATTTTGAAATTATGCATGATTTCCGATTTAAAATGTGCAGAGCACACACGCCCAGACACAAGCACGCACACATGCACCCGCACAAACATGCCCAAACACCTGCACACACTCGCGCGCGCACATACCTAAAACACCCACAGACACTCACACAAACACAAATGTATAATCCCCCAGCTCAGGGGCGAGGCTGCACTGTGGCAGCTGAGTAAAATCCCGCCCCTTCTGTTTACTGCTCGAAAATGATCCCAGAAAAACGTAATTTTGTACTCAAAAAACATAAACGAAAGAACTGAGCGACATGCATGCCATATGTCCAGTCCCAGGAACATGTCGAGGGGCATCAAATGTGATCGTTGTGTAATCATTGTGGTTTCAGACATTGTGGCTGTTAATGTTATATATACAGTGTGTAATTCCTACCAAGCATGTTAAAAGATCTATTCTTCATCGAAGTGATGATGACTACTCTAATAGTAAAAAAAAAAAAAAAGATTTTAAATAGCGTTTGCCACCTGATCATCATCCTGAAGTTTACAATTGATAGATGCGATTATTACTGATTTATTGTATTGTATTGTAATTGCATTTATATAGCGCTTACTACCCCTGAAGAGGCGTCAAAGCGCTTTTTCAGCGAGTAGCACGCTACTCCGGGACCCATAAAGGATTAGTGTTGAATTAGTATAGTGAAATATGAAAGTAATTAAAGTGGTGGATAGGTTAGTCAGTTATTTGGATTCGGAAGGATAGCGGAAGGATAGAAGAGGAAAAAAGGTTTGTATTTAAATAGCGCTTGTTACCCCTGATGGGGTGTTGAAGCGCCTTTTTTTTTTTTTGGGGCAGTAGCACGCTACTCCGGAAACCCATAAAGGATTAGTGGTGAATTAGTATGGCGAAATATGAAAGTAATTTGAGTGGTGGATATTAGTCAGTTATTTGGAGTGAGAAGGATAGCGGAGGGATAGAAGGGGGAGAAAGGTTTGCATTCATATAGCGCTTGTTACCCCTGAAGGGGTGTTGAAGTGCTTTTCTGGCGAGTAGCACGCTACTCCGGAACCCATAAAGGATTAGTGTTGAAAATTAGTATAGTGAAATATGAAATAATTTGAGTGGTGGATATGTTATTCAGTTATTTGGATAGAGAAGGGTAGCGATAGGATAGAAGAGGGGAAGAGGTTTGTATTTATATAGCGCTTGCTACCCCTGATGGGGTTTGAAGCGCTTTTTTTGGTGAGTAGCACGCTACTCTGGAACCCATAAGGATTAGTGTTGAATTAGTATAGTGAAATATGAAAGTAATTTGAGTGGTGGATATGTTAGTCAGTTATTTGGATTGAGAAGGGTTGGGGAGGGGTAGAAAAGGGAAAAGGTTTGCATTTATATAGCACTGCAAGGAGAAGATACTGAGCTAGCCCCAGTGCGATTTGAACCCGGAGGACCCAACCAAATTTCCGCACCGGATGCGTTTTTTCAGTGAGCTAACCAGGCCCTCATATTTAACATATAGTATTAAATATATATGTAATATATATTTATACCTACTGGTCTGTTTGCGGGAAATACGTTATCATTTAAGTTATAAGCCCAATACTCAGCAAGGATCTGTGTAAAACCCATGCCGGTGAGACCAACAGCAGACAAAGCCTGTGAGAAAAAATGAAATCACCTGACTAAGGACAGTGCCAGAAGTATTTCGTAACTGGTGTAGACATCAACCAAGGGCCGACCTATCAGCAGGACAGTAGTATAGCAGGTGCAGTGGTGCCCGGGTGCGCTAGGCCACTACGCCACAAATGCTGTCAGACTCCCCTGAAGCGCCGAGCTGGCCCTCTGGTGCTCGTTGTTCACACTAGGCCCATGCAGTGCCGGATTAAACCCTGTGGAGGCCCCTAGACAGTCGAAATTATCTCCTAATAACCAATGCACTGTATTTCTTTACAAACTGACAGCTGCCAGAAGATGAGCTTTTAAGAGACAAACTGTTATGTAAATCTGATGTCTCTGGTTTATGTACTTTAAGTTGTTAATGGGGACATTACATTAATGCAGTATTTTCTCTATATATAGTCTTTAATGTAAAGTTATCGTTTCTTTGAGTTGATTAATTTTTTTCTATCTTTTGGAAACAATGTTTAAGAAATCTTGATTGTAATTTTCTTTCAAGATCAAATCAATATTATTTTGATCCATTGTGGCGGGCCCCTAAAAGGAGTGGGGCCCATAGGCCAGTGATGACTTTGCCTATTTGGCAATCCTGCACTGGGCCCATGGCATCCTAGCTATGCCATTACCATTGAAAGGGCCGGGCCCATAAGTTCTCGACCTGTTCTAGACTCACAATCTGTTGGTTCTTTTTTGCAGCATGAAAGTGTGAAGGGGAGAAAAGTCCTTAGAATGCCAATCAATTGATCAATACTTCTCTGAGACTCAGAGTAAACACAGACAACTTCTTAAGGTTAGTTGATTTATTTCAAAGCCAAAAATAACTGAACATAGAGACACCTCAATACGAGAGTGTAAAAATACATCGAAATTAGCATGAAGCCAAATCTGCGTATCCAATTTAGACGATGTCACAAAAGCAACACAATTAGTTCAAGAAGCAAAATGCAGAAGATCAGAAAGCATGAGTCCAAATTTCCCTGCATCGAGGGTTGGTGAATAAAGAGCATACATCTATCCCTACTCTAATGCTAAGATGGCATCCCTACATAAGCATTTCCAAGTGGAGGGTAAAACGGTGTCAGTCTGTGGAGTCTTCCTAAGAAGTCTCTCCACTGTATGGATCATGTAGCATGAAGCTACAGAGACAGAGCTCGTTCTAAGACGCTCTCTCTATGAAGGCAAAAGGATAAGTAGCACACTTTCCCTAATTCCACAACACATAATTCGTAGGTAACATACCCAGAATTCAGTTCGGGTCACGCCATCTGCTCTGGGTATGATCCTGAAGGTAATTTTCAATGGGACAACGGTGTTCTTCCTTCGATACTTTTTGGCCTTGGTTCCCAGACCTTCTCCTGTGTGAAACACAACGACCTTCCTTTATCGACTCAAGTCACATGATTGTAACTTCTTCATTCCTTGCCTGACTAATAAAGCAAAGACATTATTCTAGCTAACAAGAGCGTTTCTTTGACCTGCAACACAAAACGTGAGAAAGAACAAAGTCCATAGCACACATGAAATTCAAACTGTTAATTGTAAAGCGAGAGTTTTCCAGGGAACTGCATGTCAGGCCTACGAGATTTGGCTAACATAAGAAAGCATCATATGAGCCTTACAAATTTGAATAACGTTAAGGCACTTTTCAATTAATGCATTTACCTACATATAAAACAACACGATTAATGAGCACATCTAATATTCAAATGATTGTCAATTGCACAAAACGAGTTCATGTTAATGTTTTCAGCTGGTTACATTCATTTTCTATGTTGATTTGGTAAGCTACATTACAATAACCTAAAACACATTATGTTTTCATGTTATTACGTTTCACAATCATAACACTTCACATTAATACAACAAAGGATTATATGTGGGTGTCGACACGTGATTATGATGCATCCCTACAATGTAACTGTGATTTCCACTACATCACCATGGATGATAATTATTGGTCCCTAGGGGTAGCAACTCATTCGCCTGGCTTGTCTCTGTTCCCACTGGCACTGCCCTTGCCACCCGCCCTCCCCCCTTGAACCAGGAGTCATGAAATCAGCACATTTTGACCTTCTGTCCCACAGCAGCAAATAAATGACAATTGAAGGACTAAGCTTGGCACAAAACAAGGTCCATCGAATGATGTCAAGAAGGGAGGGGTCAAAGGGCATGAGATGTCAATTGCACGACACTGTCATTATGGTGAATTGACATCCTTTGGTGCAGATCTGTCAGGTCGGGTAAACCCCGAAAAGGCCTACAGAGAGGAAATCAGTCGTTCTATGTATGCTAGATACATTAGTTAGAAGGCATTGTGGTTCCCTACCCTTGACACGAACAGGACGCCCTTGGTTGGAGAAGGAGAGAATAAATGTATGAAGGGCAAGTGAAAACAGTTTTATTCAAAACACACAAGGGTGCTGAAGTGTAGTGTAATGAGCAGGCAGCAGGTGAGTCATCAGAAGAAAGTGCAGTCAAATAGTCACAGTGCTTTACAGTGACACATTCACAGATAATGCGTGTAACACAAGTGCCAGTGATTCCTTCCAGTAAATTCATATTTTGCCAGCAAGTCATTTCAAGTAGGTGTGCCATGATGCAAAAGGTTGGAATTTCATCCTTGACCACACGTGTTTGAAGCTGTGAAATGTCATGATGCAGGAACAAAGTGCCAAGAAATTCATAATGCATCCATGTTTTTAGACTCGCCTGTGCCTATCAAAAAAAAAAAAAAAAAATGAATGTGTCTTTGTGTAACGTAACTGGTGCTCATGTAAAGTGCTCCAATACCTTTGGGTTGCGCTATATAAAAAACTGCAAAAAAAAAATCAAATGAATGATTTTTTTGCTCTTGATCGGTGAAATTGAGGCCCTCTGATTGCTGGATAGATGGCATTATTTAAAAAAAAAAACCCTGTTCTGCATCGTGCTGGTCAAGTCCAGGTTCAATGATTATCCATTGAACCCAAATGTAGAAAATAGTTACATTTGATCAGAAGAAGAAATATTTTCTCCCATCATCTATTTCAGGTCCCAAGAGTCAAAGCAGGGTCCACGAGCCCAAGCCCTCAGATCGGCTGGTCGCAGCACAGAAAAGCTCCCAGATATTCAGGGATAAAACTAAAGTTAAAGTGAGATTATAATAATAGTTATAACACCATAAGGTATGTTTTAAAAAAAAAAACTCTCCAATTCACCTCAAAGACTACAGTCAAAGTGAAGTTATAGATGCAAAACAAAACCTAAAAAACACCGGAGCTCACCCGTTATTGTTAGCTCCAGAGCCATAGCTCCCTCAACACCAATGCAACCCAAAGCTCGCACACCAAATGCAATGCTTATGACCTTACAATAGTCAGAGTAACTTATGACCTTACAATATCCAGAGTAAGTAACAAACACCTAAAACCACAACGTCACTAAATAACAACACATACTCAAACCAATGAAACATACTACATTCATAGCCATCTTCATAGTGTTAATGGTAATGTGATATCCAGTCTCATCTGCAAGATAATTTATGATATTTGTGATTGAGTCAGTCACATCAAGGGTGAGGTCATGAGCATTGCTTTTGGTGTGCGAGTTATGGTTTGCACAACTGTTATTTGAGTTTTGGATTGTGGAGCACTGTATAACTGGTGAATTTCAGTGGTTTGTAGGCTTTGTTTTGTGATAGTAACATCAATTTAACTATGGTATCTGAAGTAATTTATCGTTTGTTTTCAATATACTGGGCACTAGACTTTGGCTAGTTCATAGGGGCAATAGCTGGTTCATTTGCCAGCATACTGAATTGTCCAGCGAAGTTGTCATTAAAAAGTTAAACAACCTGTAACAAGAGAACTGGCAGTGGTGGTCAGGAAGTTGTGGTGTTATAGGTTCCTGCAAGTGCATGGTATCAGTTCTAGCTACCAGGAATGACAAGTGCAAAGCTTGAGATAATGTATATTCTTCAGTAGAGAAGAGTTGTTCAAATGCTCTTCACTCTGGAATCCCTTGGCCTAGCAAGATGCAGTCAATGGTTCCAGATTCAATGTGACTTCCTCAGCTGCTTATTCAAATCCCCAACGAGAGGATGAAGTTGAGGTGATCCTGTAGACCTCTTGAGGCCCAGACAGGTTTTCTTGGGTGCGGTCAGGGAAAAAGCCGATTCATACTCACACCTGCAACGGTTGACCATTCTTCTCCAGGGCCCGTTGGTAGTGTGCAGCAGGTGATGGTGAAGCTTAGATGATCTCTTGATCAGTAGCTGCGGTGACCTTCTGTTCCCAGAGTGACCTAATCAAACAACAGCTTCACATTTGGTCACATTCTGCTGGACTTTAAACTTTCTGGCAGGCAGTCCTCTGAAAGACGCACTTTAGAATCTTCTTCAACAGGTAGGCAGGACTGTCTCCTCTAAGGTCATTCACAGCAACACTACACCCATGATCGTAGCTAAAGCTTATTCCTGGCATGGATGGAGGCAGAAATCAGCAAGACCCTGCCCAGGGAAAGCAGTCCTTCTCTACTATTCTCGTGCTTAGCAGCTTGAAGTGATCCTGCCCTCTGAGATTAGAGGGGTCCCCCAGATTCAGAGGTACTGGGTCACATAACCAGTTCTTGTTCTTTAATAGCTCGTGATCCAAAGATGGATGACGAGCTGCTAAAGAACAAGAACTGGTTATGTGACCCAGTACCTCTGAATCTGAGGGACCCCTCTAATCCCAGAGGGCAAGATCACTTCATGATTGAAACATGCATGGGTCATATTCACCTGTAGCTTCCGATGGGCTGATTCTAATGGATCCAGGTGGAATGCATGAAACCACGCATGAAGTCATGAAATCAGGCTGCTCATAAAAGAAGTTCCTGACAGGAAGGGAGGAAGAGGCTGGTTTAACTCTCACAGCTATTTGAAAGGCTTTGTGGGCCATTACCCCTAATCATTGGAACAACTACAGTAGGTGGTAAGGAGGAAGAGAAGGCAACCTCAGGGGATCCTACCTCAGAGGAAACTTAAGCAACCTTCAAAAAACATCCACTATTTTGTAAGCCACACACAAAGGGGCATATTCACAAGGACTTATCGCCGAGTTATCGCCACCTAAATGCATCAAAAGTGGAGATAGTTTTAACGCCCCATTCACAAGCGTGTGCAAACTGCAGACATCGCCAGTATTCCCGCGATAACTGCCCCAAATTTTACCCCCATGGGTGACACCACCAACTAACCCTAATGAGATGCAGAGTAGGCGTTCCCGTGCAAAAACACACGAAAACACCACTACACCACTTTCACATCGAACTGCCAGATCTGCGATGCGAACCAAAAACAGGCGATAAGCCGCGGTAGCAGCAGGGATTTAACACCTACCTTCTGCTGGTGTTAAGCAGGACGACTACTTGCAGCACAAAAGGGAGCCCAGCCCAGAGCCACATCGGAAGACCCACAGATGCCATGGAGCCAATGATCATGCAGCTCGGAGACCCAAAAGGGCCACAACACCCACCGCCACCACTCCCAGGCCCCCCCCGGACCCCCCCCGGACAAACACATACCGTGCACGACACAAGAGCCACAAAAAGCGCATGATGTCGCACAATGACAAAAAGAAACACACGTGTGGTCAGAAGAACGAGAAACAGTCACACATCATTGAAGTAACAACCAATAACTTTATTGAAATGCAACACAAAACACCAATGCGGAAGACTCCTGTCGGGTCCGTCCGGGACAATCTTGATGTCACAGCCTGGAAAATAAAGCACAAAATCAGAATGTGTGTCATGCGCACATCAAAGGAGCGAGACACAGAGAAACAGAGAATGAAAGAAAGGCTGAGAGAGAAAGAGAGAGAAGGAAAGGAAGGGAGAGAGAGAGAGAGAGAGAAGGAAAGGAAGGGAGAGAGAGAGAGAGAGAAGGGAAGGGAGAGAGAGAGAGAGAGAAGGGAAGGGAGAGACAGAGAGAGAGAGAGAGAAGGAAAGGAAGGGAGAGAGACAGAGAGAGAGGGAGGGACACTGCCGCCCCCGTGCACCCAGGCCCCACTGCTCACCTGCTGCCACCGGTGTGTCTCCAACCACGTGCCGGTATACACTGCAAGCCACCAGGTCTGCAATCTGTAATCGAGGTCAGAGTCAATCATGGCAGAGTCCATCTCACTGCACACGGCAACAATGCCTGTCCGTCCCTGCGCACACACGCAGCCGTACCCTACCCCCTCCCGCCGGCCAGCGCTGGCTGTCCGCACTTGCGCACCCAGGCCCCACTGCTCACCTGCTGCCAACGGTGTGTTCACCAGTGGGCACACCACGTGCCCGTGCAAGCTCCAGGCCCCGGTTCCGCCACCATGGCATGCTCCACATCATGCGGACCCGCACCGCGGCCCAGCAGGTCCCACACATGACGCTGAGTCCTGAGGCATCAATGGCAGAGATCACATCAGTGCACACGTCATCATCGCAGGCTGCACACCCGCTCAGCAATTTCGGTGCCACTAACCCTGTGCAACCCCAGTCAGCGCCACGTGGTGGTAGGCCCGCGACGGCTGCAAGGCTTCGGATGCCACTAACCCTGTGCAACCCCAGTCAGCGCCACGTGGTGGTAGGCCCGTGACGGCCGCAAGGCTTCGGGTGCCACTAACCCTGTGCAACCCCAGTCAGCACCACATGGTGGTAGGCCCGTGACGGCCGCAAGGCTTCGGGTGCCACTAACCCTGTGCAACCCCAGTCAGCGCCACGTCGTGGTAGGCCCGTGACGGCTGCATGGCTCCGGGTGCGACTAACCCTGTGCGCAACAACTCATGTGCCCTTTATGATTGAGAATCGTGGAACGTCCGTCATCCAGTCACCACCGGCAGTGGGGAATGTGACGTTGTCGGCCCCTTATATTGGCGGGGTCACATGGCCTGTGAAGCCTGTGCCGGATGGGTGTGGTGTGTGTGCAAACCTGCCCTCAGGGAGTGGCCGTGACATGCTGACAACTAGACCAGTGACCTGCAGACCACTAGCGTGTAAACCTGCGACATGTAGCTATGTGGCCCCCCCCCTCGGAGCGTAAACGGAGTGGTCTGGCCTGGCGTACGCCGGACCAGAGCAGGGCTTGCAACAATGACTCGGGGGCTCTGGGCGTGGTTCAGTCCATGTCCGGACAAGGAAGTGACTAATGCGTGTGTCCCTGTTGTAGTGTCTACGGCACCCGGAACGCAATCGGCAATGTAGCACACTGTGACTGGAATCCCACTAGATGAGCATCATTGACGTTATGGGGAATCACTGTCCCTACATTCATCCACACATTCATACATGGATGATGAAAGACATGACACAGCAGTGCGTTCCTGAATGTTTAATGCACATCCAGTGGAGTTTTACAGCTGGAGCAGTACAGGGCCATGCCAACCCCACTTCACAATATGGGCCCGTGGAGGGCCAGCCAGAGTCCTTCGGGGAATGACAAGTACAGCGGAAGAGGAAGGGTACAGTCCGCAGTCTGGTCGCCGTGTCATTGGTCACCAAACAGGATATGGCAGTCCATGTCGCGGTCCAAGGTGAGTGCAGCAGAGTGTATCGGGGGTCAGTGGAAGGTCATGGGGCTATGTGCGGCACCAAGCAGCAACAGGCCAGGTGGCGGAAATGAATGCTAGTGCCTCCTTCTGATCTCAATCCCATCCACGTCCTCGGATGTGTGCTCTGCCCCACCTGTGGGTGGTGCAGTTCCGTCTGCGGCACTGTGTGCCACTGACACATCAGGGGCCGGAGGTGGATTGTCGGCCGCACTGTGTGGCAGTGACACATCAGGTGCCGGAGTGGAAATGCCTGCCACACTGTGAGACACTGACACACCAGGGGGCGGAGATGTGGATGGTGTAGGAGCAGCAGCATTCATCTGCGCCACGCCTTGTGGCAGCAATGCCATGATGAGGATATGCAGGGCATGGTAGATCCCAGCTACATTTTGCTGATGTGCAGCGGTGGCTGCCATCCTTTCCGCCTCCATCCACACCATGTCCTCCATGAGCCTCCGCATGTGTGCCAGCTCACGGCTGAGGTCACTGGAGCCACTCTGAGCGGACAGGTGTTCTTGTCTCTCAGTCATGACTCCAGCGATGTCAGCCAGGGCTCGTTGGAGACCATGGAGCAGCCTGTGGGTGTCCGTTAGGGACTGGAGGTGGTCCCTGATGGGACTTAGACACCCATGGATGGCGTCAAGTTTGGTAGCCATGAGGTCGAACCCCACCCGCACCTGCTCAGCCATCTCCCTCTGGCCCTCCAACACATGGCGTTGGAAGGCCATGTGTTGTTTGTGGGGGTCTTGGGAGACAGCCGGGGTTGTGGGTGCCTCCTGCTGGGTGGTTTGTGGAGTGGGTGGGGTCTCCTCGATGCAGCTGGGCAGCCCTGATCCGGGAAGTGAGTTGCGGATGATGTCAATGATGTCTTGGAGGGCTTGGGTGTCGATGCTGGGGGTGTCCTCCTCGTCATCAGTGAAGAGTGGCTGGGACTGCTCTGCAGGAGGTGTCGACGGTGCCTCTGCAATGTGAAGGAGAGATGCTGTATTACAATGTGTCCACATGTATGTAGCCGCATGGTACATGTTCACATTCAGACAGCATGGCATTGTACATTGTGACAGTCTGTAGATCAGGGCCATGGTCCAGAGTCATTGTGGGTGTGCTCTGTGCTCTGCTTGATTGTGCATGTGTGCCATTGTGGCCATCTCCCCCCGTCCCCCCAGTACCTGGTGGTTACTCACCCTGTTTCTGTTGTGTTGTGTCATGTCGAGCAGTGTCCGGTCCCCCGACTCCTGCCACAGTCTCCACACTGATGACTGTCGACACCAGCTCCTCCATGTCATCCAGCTCCAGCTGTGGCGCTGGGCTCCCACCTCCAGTCTGCATTGCTGCCTTCTGGTTGCCTGCGAGTTTCTCCTTGGTTTTGAGCTTGATGCCAATCCATCGCCTCTTGACCTCGTCCATTGACCTCTTGTGCTCTCCGACAGCATTCACCTTGTCCACGATGGACTGCCATATTCCATTTTTGGTGCCCAATGACACGTTGGAGGTGACGAACAGTTCTTGATGGTGTTCCATCACCTCCGTGACCAGGATCCTATTCCCCTGCGGACCGAACTGCCTCTTCCTCTTCTTCTTGTCCTTCCCTGTCCCCGAGGTCCCAGGCTGGGCGTCAGGGGTGCTTGTGGGGTTCTGCTCGTCCTCTGCGCCTGCTCCGGATGCCTCCATGGTGCTTCGGCGTTGGTTATTTTGTGTTTGTGTGTTTTTTCAACTTTTGTAGTGATTTTCCCGCCTGCCGTGTGTGTATTGCAGGCCTGGCGCTGCTTATCGCTGATTTCCTCATCGCGGTTTGGCCCATCGCATGTTTTTTTGCGTTGGGGTTTGGGTTTTTATCACTGTCGTGGTTGTTGTATCGCGGACATTGTACGCGTTTTCGGCAAACTATCGCATGGTACCGCCATGTTGTGAATTCCACGTTAACACGGGGTTATTTTCCCGCGATAGACTGCAATGTGTAAAGTTGCGTTAACATTTTTTGGAGATGTTTAGCGCACGTTCTTGTGAATATACCCCAAAGAGTGCAATGGGACTCCACCATGACCTCAGCTTGACATGCACACATTCCTAATGTTCAGCTGCGTACATTCACGCAGGATAGAGGCGAAGGACTCCGGTTAAGGGAGACTAAATGGCGCTTTACACAGGGGGCAGTATTCATCTCCCCCAATAGTATATGGGTAAAACGTCTGTCTATTTATTATTTATTATTTATTTATTTATATATATTCTGTCCCATATCTTCAATTACACTTCCACCACAGTCAGCCACTCATAGCTGAGAGCTATGAGTTATCATGGTCAGTTAAGTGTGAGTACCCTCAGTGGGCTCACTGGATTGTCAAGTTTACTGAGGAAAAATGAGTGAAGAGGAAAGAGGCACTGTTCTAAAGAGCCAAAAGAGCCATAGAGAGGACTTTGTGTTCCAACACCGGAGCATGAGAGGTAAAGTGAGAGATAAAAGAGATGCAACGAGGGGCTCATTTGTGCTCCCTTCTGAAAATGTGGTGCCTGGAGAAGAATCAGCTACACGCTATGCTCACCTTTGAGTCTCACACATGCCAGCAATGAAAATAAATCCATTCTCAGAGTAGAAAGAGTCACCAGGTTCTTTGAGCTCAGTAAGGATGGAGTAGGGTCGGTCATAAAACTTGCTTATGTCTCTCAGAGCCTGTTAATTCTTGGTCAGAGCTGATGTATTTGGAAGGACCCAGGACTAGGGTCTGGTCAATCAGATATTCTGCCAAAACCTCTAAAATATTAGAGTACCTTGGATAGAATCAGTGGCTTACGTTATTTTACCTCTAGAAGGCGAGCTCAAGAAGGGAATGTTAGTTTAATGTAATACACATGGCACTTTAGAGCTATGTATCGAGGGAGGATTTTTTTTCAAAATACTTTATTTGCATTTTAAGGTAGGAAACTAAAAATTAGTACCGAAAAGATAAGCACAGGATTGGTACATAGGTTTAGGCATACATTAAGTGATCAAAATCAATGTGATGCACGAGTACAACAAGTTATAAAACATCAAAATTATGGTAAGCGCCCCACATAATGGTAGCAGGGGAAATCTAAAAATGGATGGCAAACAAGCATAGGTAAAAGACCATACATCTGGCAAGGCGGTTAGGTAGCATCAACATTACATTTGTAGAACTTGCAAGTCAATAAGATGATGAATAGGTACCAACATGCAAGAGAAAAAGAGGACAGAAATAAAAAAGAGAAGAGAAAATAGATGCTAAGAATCTGATTCGTAAATGTAAACTTACACTTTGGTGTAAGTTTACGATTGTTTGCTATTCACAAAGTTATTTTACGAGTAATATCTTTTCAAGTCTCTGCACATAGTACTGTCCTATCTTTTTACTCCCCACTTGATACTACTTGTAAAATACTTTTATCAATACCAAACAATTGTAAACTTGCACAAAAGCGTACATTTACCTTTGAGAATCAGGCCCTAAGAAGGCATAGCAGTCATGTGGGACAAAGACAAAAGTAATCAAACTGATGGAATAACACCCCCCCTTGACTCAAAAGGGAGATGATTCCTGTTTAAAAGCGTACAGAGTTTTCCAGATATTCTGTGATATCTTCCGGTTACTTTTAAGTTGCATCTGAGAGGAATGTGTACTTTAAGGTAAGTTACCCAGGCCCACCACGTGTGGAATGAAACATGATTAGCATTTTTCCAATGAAGACGAACAACTTTGACTGCAATAGTGAGTACAAGGTCAAGGCGACAGAGACATTTTAAAGCATGGACAAAGTGGGCCCTGGCCCAGGGCCCAGGCTTTTAGGGGGCTCCCTGATTGACCCAGCTTGGTTCTGCAGAGAGTCTTACCCTGGTGACCTTTAATAATTCTTAGATTGTTTTAAATACCGTTTTTTATTTAATTTATTTTTAATGTGGGTGCTGTGTGAGAGGCTTCTGCAGACAGTCTGTAGAGAAATTTGTTTACGTTTAATCAGCATCAATAAAACAAGTATTTTTTTAGATCAAAACAGGACCTCACATATGGGAAATGAGAGGAAGTCACAGATTTTGTTTCACAGAAATTATTTGCAGTAATATTAGTGAGCTGCTGCTGTGTTACAGTATTGAATACACACATCACTACCCCTGAATATTAGATGTAAATACATTTAAAATTTGGACGAGTGCGACTGAACTGTCTGTGACCTGGCCAAAGAGGGCACGAAAGAGCTGAAATTGGTCATAAATTCAAACCTGATCCAAACAGGGGCCCCCAAAATACGTTTGGCCCAGGGCCCCCAAAATACTTAAGATGTCCCTCCAAGGAGAGCTAAGTCAGTATCTGAGAGAGGGAGCGGTTCCTAGCTGCATGTGGGGAAATCTAATGCAATCTTGATAGCAAAGATGTCACTCAGCTGGTTAGCAAGTTGGGCCCAGTAAGTGGTCAGCCACTTGCAGCCGAAAAACATATGTTCAGGGTCACCACATGTTGAATGACAAAACCAGCAGGTGACTGAATCAGTGAGTGCCAATTTAAATAGTTTATCCAGAGTCCAATACAGAAGATGCAATGTAAAAAGCTTAGTTTGAGCTAATGATAGAAAAAGTTTATTCTGTAAAAAATAAGTACAAATGTTCCCCTATGTATCTGATGAAGGAGGTGGTCTCTCTATGTTATGGAAATACTTAGACCATTGCACCAGAATTTGGAGTGGTGCACTATCCAGGTGGTCAGTTCAATAAGTATGTTCACTTGTGAAGTTGTATCAAAAAATTAGCTCTTTATTTTCAAAGTCATCCGACAAAACTGAGTTCCAGCCAACGCGTTTCGTTCATTACACAATGAACTTCTTCAGGGCGATCTTAGTTTGGTGGAACGGCAGTAGAGAAATGTCCTTTCAAGCCATATCCCGTGGTCGCGTAGTGCGAATCCGCTCAGTTGAGCTCCTCTGGAAAGGTTACAACCGAGCGTCAGTACCGCCGATTGTCCGTGGTTATAGATGGGTTATGGCCTCCTTGATAAGGGCCAAGGTCCGTGAGATCTGTGGGGGCAGTACGCCTGGGTGAATCTCGATCCGGTCTGAGAAGACTCAGACCGGATCGAGATTCACCCAGGCGTACTGCCCCCACCAAACTAAGATCGCCCTGAAGAAGTTCATTGTGTAATGAACGAAACGCGTGGACATACTTATTGAACTGACCACCTGGGTAGTGCACCACTCCAAATTCTGGTGTAGTTCTCTCTCTGCTTTGCAGTTGGCACCCAAGAACGGCAGGTGCAGGAGTTGCATGTGCACACCAACCCGAAATACTGTTTGATCCACCACACAGGGAATACAGCAGGGAAGTGCAGCTATCCCGGTCCGCCGTTGCTCGCCTCATTCCATTATACTTAGACCATTGGCCTGAATAAACCGGAGGGAAGTGTGAGTAGAAGAGCGCAGTGAGGTGTATATTTTATAAGCAGAATGTCCCATAACAAGACATTGATCAAGAAGTGACCAGAGCCAGTGGGCTAAGAGGACCGAATTTGGAAATCTTCCCTTTAATTGCTGGAAAATGATAGAAATCCATATTGGACAGGGAAAATTTGTTTTGAAGGGATGCAAAGGATAGAGGTCCCAACTTTGAATAGAGATCAGCAATCAAATTAATATCATTATCCGCCCAATTAGGGCCAATAGTATTAGAAACTATGAACCCTGTTTTTTATTTTTCCAACGGGACATACAATTAGAGATAGAAAGTCACCACAAAGGTGCTTACCCACCAGCTTTAGGGCTTTCATAGTGTCTATAATGATTTGATTAGAATGAGTAAGATGCAATGAGGACATAGTTAATGAGGCGGTGATAGAATGAGGGGAACAAAGAGAGTGTTCAATCAGCATCCAATGTGGCTGTTTGCTAGAGTCCTGAGAATACCTGCAAGCACCGAGTAGCCAGGAATGCATTCTGGGAATCAAACCAAACAAGAAATTTGCAACCACCTACACTATAGTCTAAGAGAAGTTTACTGTAGCTTGGTTTCTTAGTATTTCACAGAAAAGTGGAGGCAATCTTATCTACTCTGGAGAAAAATGAAGGAGAAAGATGTACTGGAATCATAGCGGGCAAGAAATTGACTAAAATGGTAACCATAGTTTTCATGGTTTTCAACGTACCCACCATGAGATGTGTTTGTTTGACCATGCAAATGAGAGGTTTATGATTTTGTTCAGAGTTTTTTGTTCATTACACGAGTTAGAGGTAGATAATTTGCAGCTAAACCAGTCGCTCAGCTATATATATTTATTTTATAACCAGTTTTATTTCGTTTATACAGCGGCAAGCAGTAAAAGCTGAGCATTCAGTCACAACAGTACACAAGACGACCCCGCCAGAAGTCAATCTTTTCATGAGGACAGTCCATAATAAGACCACCACTTCCCCTATACTTTATCATGCTTCTGAGGACATCCACGTGCCTCATAGATCGTTTTTTCTTGCTGTGCGCACAAATCGACTCCTGTTCACCACAGCTGTATCGAAGGGGGTGTAGGTTGCTGCCACAGTCGGGCAACATCCCTTTTGGCTACCAGACAGATCACCCCTATTAAGAGCCTTTCAACTCCTCCACAAGTTCCAGCACCGCAACTCGGGGACCCAATTGATCGGACGCCCCAGACCTGCCGAAATCTCCAGAAGGGGCTGTATTCAGGGAACTGAGTATCTGGGGTAAGATTTGACCTCAGAGTGTTCCTCAGTTGAAAGAGCAGAAAAATTGAGTGTTCGCTAGGGCTTACTGATCTTTTAAATCTTTTAAGGACATCAGGTTACTACCTTCGTATACATCTCCCAGAAAAGTAATTCCTATTCGGTCCCACTGGTGAAAGCCCTCTAGTTTGGAGAGCTGTTCAAGCCGCGTGCCCTGCCACAGGTGGGTCAGTTCCATCAAACAGCGGTCCCAGTGAATATGGCGCAACGCCGCTCTCCAGTAATGCACCGCCACTCGTGTACACAAGGGCATCCTCGGGGGCAGACGGCCTCCATAGAGCTGGGCAAGGAGCCCCTCAAAACCCATCAAGTGAAGTTCCAAGCGATAGGCAGGGTCATCCCAACCTCCACTAAACCAATCATTGATGGGCACCAACTGTGCTACCAGATAGTACACATAGATGTCCGACACCCCCAGACCCCATCAAAGGGTGATTTCTGTGCTGAGTGGAATGCCACTCTGTGGCGCTTACCAGCTCAAATAATGGTGGTGAGTTTGGAGGTCAGAGATCGGAAAAAACTTTGGGGTATGGGATACAGGAAATTCGCTAAGACATGCAAATAGCAGGGGAGACACATTATCTTAAAGAGTGCGCTGCTCCCCATAGGGTTGAGAGGCAGGCTATTCCAGGCGAGCAGGTCTCTATCAAGGGCAGAGACCAAGTTTTGAAAATTAAGAGTCCAGGCCAGGGGGGCGTGGCTAGCGCCCAAGGAAAATGGCGGCTGGTCCCTGACTCTCCCGGGATGGTGGAGAAGACGACGGACCTGGCGTGATACTCACCTCCTGCACGGACCACAAAATGACTGTCTAATCATCGGAAACGAAGCTGCACACGACGAGGAGTTCTTGAGCCGCCACAACAGAATGTAAGCGGCGTTTTTCCTTTGTTTGCGCAGCAGAGCGGCTTCCTCACAGAAGCGGCCACCATTTTAACTCGCGCTCCGTGAAGAATTTTTACCGCGCATTTCACCCGTGGGGGCTTATCTCTGTATGACCATACCAAGACTCTCTGCTAATTAAAATAACTTGCTGACATCAGAATGTGGAACACGATATTTTCTTCTGGCATCCACTGAAAGTTTAAAATTCGTATATATTAATGAAGATAATTTCCGCATCAAGTGTATGCTTTCTTTGGCGTTGTGCAGCACATTGAACAGCTCTGGGGAGCCCAGTACTAAACTTCTATTTTCTGCTTGGGATAGATTGGGTGCCGCCTCCTGCCCATTTACCTCAGCATATTAAGGATTATTATTCTGAGGTCTGAGGCTATGGTTATGTTCTTCTCAACGTGTCTCCCTGCTGATATGATACCGTCCTGGATGCACCTGACTTTGTTGAAAGACATTGCCAGTAAGATTCAGTGATTGCTCACCCCTTTGCTTGTGATTAATTGTAGCTATTGATGTGGAAACCAGATGGTGGCGCTTACAGGATGCTGCTTTGAATGTTGTACAGGGGCCTCACCTCTTATGTTGTTCCAGTAGCAGTTTGCTAACATACACCCTTACTTCACCTTTGTTATTCCCATTGTATGTGGAATTTCAAATTATTGAGGTATATATACTACTTTAGGACTGTTTATGCCAAGCACAGATTTTTTCTTTTCTTTAGAAACTGGTATATTTTGTTTTTTCCCGGTCTGGATGCATGGGCAAACTAATTAAAGTTTTATCCTATCCATCGCCTCTGGTACGCAAACTATCAACTCGCTCTAAATCCCGCTTGTACTGTTCCTCAATGGAAGACTCAACGAATACTTCGCCTAAGGGCGCCACAGCTTCCACCATTGCGGCTTCCTCTGGCACGAACAAAACGCCAAGCAAACGTCTGAAGAAAGACCCTCCTTCTCCCCCCAAGCAATCATCTTCAGTCTCTTTGGACTTACTACTAGAGGAAATTAGAGCTCTTCGTCCATTTGTTGAGGAGACTAACTCTAAATTACAAATTCCAACTGACAGATGGTCAAGCTTGGAGGACAGAGTCACCACAGTGGAGCAGAACATTGAATCTTTATCTTCTGCCAGCAGCAAAATGGATGCCCTTCACTCTCAAGTGTCGACGCTCCAAAAGCAAGTCGAAAACCTGGAAAACAGAATCAGGCGAAACAACCTTCGCATATATGGTTTACCAGAAGGCTCAGAGGGTTCAGACCCCATCAATTTCTTCAAATCTTTTCTTCCCAAGGTCCCTAATTTGCCACAGGATACTCAGCTCAACATCCAACGAGCTCACCGTCTGGGCCCTACTTCTGCAACGACTTCATTCACCGCGAGGAAACCGAGAGGAGTCATCTTATATTTTTTAGAATATACTGACCTGCTCAAGATCCTCTCAGCTGCCAGAGCAGTCAACCGTGTTACATGGGCAGGCAGTCCTTTGTTTTTTTCTCAGGACTATTCAAAGCCCACCGCTGATAGACGCAAAGACTTTTTGGCAATGAGACCACAACTTCGCTCTCTTGGGGCACGTTATGGCCTTTTTCACCCATGCCTCTTTAAGGTGACCATCAACAATAAGACTACTACATATGAGGACCCTATAAAGTTGAAAAGTTTTCTCAACTCTTACCATGCAGAGTCTATGGATACATCCTCATCATCCTTATCGCCTAACAAATAGTTGCTTTGGTTCTTATTTTGCCTGAGTTCTTAACTTTTCTTGTATATTGTTAATGACTTTCTTCATGTTTAATTGATTGAAGACAATGCTCCTCCTTGCTTGGTTGTTTTGAATGATCATTAACCTCTTTTTTCTTCCTTGCAGGATTTGTTCCCTCGTTGTACCTCCCCCTGTGTTGTATTGCTCATCAGTTCTCGTTCCTTCCCGCTCCCCGCTTTAAGTCTGGATACGTCATTCTTCCATGTGGCCTCATCTCCCCTCACCTTACATGTGTCTTGGATTATTTGTAAGTATGTCATTTATGTTTTCTTCATTGGCTCTCACAATACTTCTATCTCTTCATCTTCTTGCTTCTTTCTACTTTTCTCCCTTTTCTTATTGTCACATTCACTATTTCCTCAGTTATACTTTCTTTTCCTCCACTCCTTTTCTCTTTAACTTTCTTCTTTACTTACGAGCCCTCTTTTATTCTCATCTCTTTCACCTTACATATTTTCACCTTCTCTCATATTCTCATCGATTGACCTTTATAATTTCCCTACCCCTTTTTTCCCTCTTTCTTTCCTCCTTCCTCACTTTTTTAAGTTTCAAGATTAACTTACATCTAATTGTATCTTATTTGTCTTTTAATGATATTTGCATTAAGGCTGGTTCATTTTACTACTCATTTTACTTCCTTGATTTATGGCTTTAAAAATCATTACATGGAATGTTAAAGGTTTAAACTCCCTATTAAGAGACAACGGGTATTATCTTACTTATCTAAACTGGATGCTAAAATTGTTTTATTGCAAGAAACCCATCTCATAGAGTCTGAATCTTTAAAGCTTAAGAAAAATTGGGTTGGTGAAGTCTTTTTCTCACCTGGCGATGACAAAAGAAATGGTTTTATTACTCTAGTTCACAAATCATTGAAGAGCTCCCTTATTTCACAAGAGAGGGATAACGAAGGTAGATGGTTGTTTACCAAATTAGAGATTGATGGTGTTTCGCTCTCTCTTTTTAATGTTTATGCCCCTACTTCTGGAGACGCCCCTTTTTGGTCCCGTATACACCAACTGGTTTCTCATAACAATGCTACTAATGTAATCCTTGCTGGGGATTGTAACCAAGTAATTGACCCTTTTCTAGATCGGAAATCTACAGTTTCTTTTACTCCATCAAAAGCACATAAAACGTTCACACAAACTGTAAAGCACCTACATTTAATTGACGCTTGGAGACTATGTAATCCGTCTATGCAAGAGTTTACTTTTTACTCTTCACCTCATCAGACCCAGTCAAGAATTGACTATATTTTCACATCACACCATGTCTCCCAATCTCTAATATCTGCATACATAGGCCCCATACTCATCTCCGATCATGCCCCTGTTTCCATCCAGTTAGACATCCTGCCTCATTCTGACCATCCCAGGAGATGGCGCTTTAAAAATTCCTTGCTTTTAGACCCTCACTTTAATTCTTCCTTTATTTCTTTTTTCAACGAATATTTCCTTTTAAATAGCAATGACACTATACCCTTTTACCTAATTTGGGATGCCTTTAAAGCCTGTGCTCGTGACTTCATTATTCGATATACCTCTAACAAACGGAAAACGGCTCGGGCTTTAAACACGGAACTCCTCTCTAAGATAAAAAATTAGAGCATACTTATTACACCTCTAAATCGAAACAATGCTTAACTGATCTCATTAATGCCAAGATTCAGTATAACAAAGATACGACTGACAATGCCTCTTTATTTCTTTTAAAGACTAGTACCAAATTCTACGGTGGACAAAACAAATCTGGTAAATTGTTAGCCAATTATCTCAAGACCAAACAGAATAAACTTCATATAGAGTCCATAATAACAGACACAAACACATCTAAACACAAAGACGCTGATATTCTTCAGGAATTTGTTCGGTTCTATGAACAACTCTATACACCAGAGTTCACTCCCGCTGATGATGACATTTCCCTTTATCTCTCCTCAATTCAAAAGCGCCCATCCCCGTCTTTTGCATCTAGACCTCCTAGAATCAGATTTGACTCAGACTGATTTACTTAATGCACTTAAAACCCTCAAGTAAGATAAGGCCCCTGGTCCAGATGGTTTTACTGCTGAATTCTTTTGCATTTTGCCCAAGTAATCGTACCTAAATTACATGCTTTAATCTCCTCTTTTCTTTCTTCTGGTAACTCCTCTGTCCCTTTTCTGGAAGCTTTGATTTGTCTTATCCCAAAGGAAGGAAAGGACTTACATTATTGCAAAAACTACCGACCCATTTCCCTAGTTAACATAGATTACAAAATCTTCTCGAAATCGTTAGCTCTTCGATTGGAATCTCATCTCCCCCAACTCTTAGGTAAGGAACAAACGGGCTTTGTCAAAGGACGATCTATCAATGACAATACCCGTCTGTTTTTTGACATTATTTCCAAGTCACCAAATCTTTCAAAACCCCTCGCTGCCATTGCCCTTGATGCTGAAAAGGCTTTTGATAGAGTATATTGGCCTTTCATTTTTCAGACACTAAAATGGTTTGGTTTTGGCCCAAAAATCACCTCCTTGATTTCTCTGCTCTACTCGAATCCTAAAGCTGCAATTTTTGCCAACGGTCTCACCTCTCCCTACTTTACTCTTCACAGAGAAGTAAGACAAGGCTGTCCTTTATCCCCTTTCCTTTTAACCTAGCCCTAGAACCTTTCTTGTCTAAAAATACGACAAAATCAATCCATTACGGGTTACACCTCAAATTCTTTACAGGTTAAATTCGCTGCATATGCTGATGATGTTCTTTTATTCCTCTCCCAACCTCAAGATTCCCTGCCGGCCTTTTTAAATGAAGTCCAATCATATTCCTCAGTTTCGGGCTACAGATTAAATAATGACAAGTGTGAAATCTTACCCTTAACCAAATATACTTTTAAAGAAGATTTTTCCATCTCTAACTTTACTTGGAACCAACTTCACATAAAATATCTTGGTATATGGTTCACCTCCTCCATTAAATCATCAATTCCTCTCAATTTTAATAAATGTATTTAGAAGCTTAGCTTCCTCACATCCAAATGGCATCCTTTATATCTTTCATGGTGAGGACGTCTCGACACTATTAAAATGATGTTATCGCCTATTATCCTTTATATTCTCTCTAATATTCCAGTACCCATTCCTACAAAATGGTTCCACAAAATTAACTCCATCCTTACTTCCTTTCTATGGCTGAATAAAAAACCTAGAATGTCCTTATTAAAGCTATCGCTCCGAAATCTGAAGGGGGTGTTCGTTTCCCTGATTTTCCCAAATATCATAAAGCCTTTTTACTAAGACATATATCCAAGTGGTTGTCTGTCCCCTCTCCTGATTTGCCTCTTTGGATTGATTTAGAGGGTTCCTTCCTCTCCCCATTTTCTTTCCAAGAATACTTATCTTTCAGACGAAAACCACAAAACTTATGTACACCAATTATTAAATATTCTTGTAACCGCTTGAATAAACTTCTTCATATTGAGCCGCATGAGTTCGATACATTTCTCAACTCCACCATATAGCATAATAACTTCATTTGTATTAAGAAAAAAACGATTTATTGGAAAACTTGGAGAGATAGAGGCATTTTATGAGTACATCAACTATTTGAGAATGACACTTTTCTCACTTTTTCAAAGGCACGTTCTCTTTTTCATTTACCTCCCTCATTTTCACATAAATTTCTGGCCTTACGTTCAGCTATATTAGATTCTCACCCCTATTTTAAATCCTTGCCTCACCCCTTTTCACCACCAGACCATACTTGGTCGAGCATCCTTTGTAGAACGCCTAAGGCCTCCAATCTTTACACCTGCTTATTATCCCCACTTTCGCCAAGAACCAAAACAAAGACTGAGATTTCTTGGGAGACTGACCTGGGTACACATTGGCCCATTTCTGTCTGGGATAAGTTTTGGACGAAAATTAGAAAGTCTTCCAGATCAGCTAGTGCTACACAAACTCTTTTTTTTATCTATAACAGATTATTGTTAACACCAGTTTCCTTTCATAGAATACATTCTGGTACTGTTGGTAATTGTTGGTCTTGCTCACTTCCACAGACAGACCTTCAACACTTACTTTTTTCATGTCCACAAGTTATGCAGTTCTGGAAATCAGTCTGGTCTCAAATTAATACTATTTTTGGTACTAACATTCCCCTTACATTTGCAAATATTTTTCTAGGTAGCCTCTCCACTAGTTGGAATAAAACAAAAACACAAACGCAAATCATTGACCTATTATTGGCCGCAGCCTTTCAGCAGATAACAAAAAATTGGAAAGATGCTTCCAAACTTTCGTATTTAGCTTGGTGGTACTCTGTATGTCACAACCACAGACTTGACAGAACCTTTGTATTTCCCATGTCTCTTAAACAAAAAAGATTACATTTATGGTCTCCTGTCACACAATTTTTGGATAATAGTGCTAAAAGATCCTTTGCTTCAGTACCATGTATTCAAGAAGTTGTTCAACCCCTTGAATTTTCTGTTTTTGGTAATCATTCTAATATTTACTTGGTTCAATGTAATCTTGTTCTAGTTGTATGCCTATCAATTTTTGAACCCGTTTTTATCCTTTTATTCTTGCCATGGATTTTCTTTTCTTGTATGATTACCTGCCTATATGCTATTAATGATACTTCTTGCAATGTTTTTTTTTATGTTCTGCTACTTGATACTTTGATGTTTTCTTTTTGACATACTTTCAATAAACTTATCTTTTGAAACTTAAAAAGAGTCCAGGCCAGGTCTGGGAGGTGAGATATGTGAACCCCTAAATATTTAAACAAGTTCTGCCGTATAGGGCCATCTGTGGACCATCCTCGTCCCTCAGCAACACCCTTTACCTCCACCAATACCTATTTACTCGCATTAATACAGAGACCGATGCCTCACCATAGAGATGAAGAATCTCCA
This sequence comes from Calotriton arnoldi, assembly GCA_963921515.1. Classification (NCBI taxonomy): domain Eukaryota; kingdom Metazoa; phylum Chordata; class Amphibia; order Caudata; family Salamandridae; genus Calotriton; species Calotriton arnoldi. The sequence goes on from CAWUFW010012819.1 coordinate 356,969, forward strand.
GGCTTCGGGAGCCAGAGGCCGGAGGGTCGCCAAGAAAAAGGAGAAAATCATCTGCGTATAATGCCACGCTGTCTTCAAGCCCACTCCCTCACCTCCAGCCCAGTATCAGCGCATCACAGCATATGAGGCACACCAGTGGCTCGATAGCCATAGGAAATAGTAGAGGGGAGAAGGGAACAGCCCTGGCGCGTGCCACTGTGGATTTGTAAAGGGGCGAACAGAACGCCATTCACCCAGACTTCAGCCGTCGGGTTGTTGTAGAGGAGATGGACCATTCTGAGGTTTGCTGTTCCCAGACCTGCTCGCAGGAGGACTGCCTCCAGTGCAGTGACATGTGCTTCTGCCCGGCATGAACCCACATTGATCTGGGTGATTGAGATGTGATAGGGTATGGGTCAGCCGAGCCGCCAGAACTTTAGCAAAGATCTTAATGTCTTCGTCAATAATCAAGATCGGACGGTAGGAGGAGCACCGTTCTGGAGTTAGTCCCTCCTTGGGTATAACAGGTCAGGGGGACCGAACACCAGTGCATTGCCTTAGCGTAGAATTTCAGCAAGTGGAGCATTAAAATAGTATGGAACTTCTAATAATATTCAATTGGGTAGCCATCCAGGCATGAGGTCTTCCCGGATTGGAGTCCAGATATGGCTTGGTCGACCTCTTTCTCAGTCAGAGGCCGGTCTAATTCATGGTCCAAGGAAGGTGGAATAGAGGACAGCGGAATATCGAAGAGAATAGGTTTCTCTATCTCTGAGAGGGGCGTCGGGCATTGAGTGTAGAGGTCTCGGTAGAATGTCGCAAAGATGTGAGCATTTGCCGGCAATTCCTCCTGGAGAATGCCAGCTGAGTCTCTAATGGCAGGCACCACCTCTGGTGGAGACATTGCGAGTCGCCAGCCAGTACAATTATTTACCCAACTTGTCCCCAGATTCAAAAACTCTTTGAGTCGAGGCTCTCCAGCACTCCTTTCCTTCCTCAAGGGAAACCTGCCGCAGCTCAGCCTGGGCCGGCATCAGGAGACTCTGTGTCTCCTCTGTGCCAGATTGTTGGGAGCGGCGTTCCACATTAAGTATTTGAGTTTCGAGGTAAGTCGCACGCTCATTTTGCAGATACTCTTGCTGCCTCACATAGCCCTTCAACAATCCCCTCATGGAGGGTTTCCTCAATGCCCACAGCACTGTCATCGATGACACAGTGCCTTCATTAACCTGAAAGAAGGCCTGTAACACCTCCTCTACGAAAGAGGCACATTCAGGAGCCTTCAGATGCCATGCACTAAACCTCCAGATAAGACTTAGAGTCTTCGACCTGAATCTCCCTGCACAAAAACCCAGAGCACAGCTATAAAAACCTTCATTATGGCATTGTTGGGCACACTGAGTGAAAACCTGAAAAGTGATAACAAAGATAGAACAAAAGAACAATACCATCAGGAACTACATAAGTCCCTCCCCCCATCTTCCCGAACCCCATAGTTCTTCCCATGAAGCATCCGTCACCCAAAATCGAGGCATATCTATAGCAAGGAAATCAAGGAAAACACAAGAAGAAACACACGGGGAATTCAATGGCCGGGTACATACTCATAGGACGGATACTATGCCTGACAGCGTTCAGAGAATAAACTTGTTAGGAAGTTCCCAGGAATTATAATGCACAGTTTGTAATGAGGTTCACCACACCTTCAAGAACCACTATAGGGATCACACATGAGTCTCATCCACCCCCCATCACTACAGACACGGCCCGGTCCGCGTCTAGTACTAGCACCCCAAGTGTCCTCAACCGACCATACGTCCTCAAAGGCCAGTGTCCCTTTGAAATGCATTGGCAGGCCCGCGAACCAGCGCCCCACGGGCGGGTGCCACCATGTGCGGGGGACAAAAACTCCACCGCCGCCTCCCCCCCAGCTGGCAGAGCAACGGGGACAAGGCCCCGGCGGGTCCCATGGCCCTGAATCCGCCCTAGCTGCACCAGAGGGGGGCAGGCCCCCAACCGCCTCTCCCGCGGTCTGCTTCGGGAGCAGCTGTACTCCGCTGCAGCCACTGCTCCAGTCCCGGGGTCAGGCTCACCGTCAGGGACCGCGCGAGTACCCCTACTGGCCTGGGGCTCCTCCCGGCAAGTCGAGGGTCTTCTCATTAGCTCCACCCCAGTCCCTCAATGTCCAGAGGGTCCAGACTCTAATTCCGGCTAGGGACCACCCTGGTCAGTGTCTCAAAGGCTATGGGGCCGAGGCATCTCGGTGGCGTCGCTATTTTGGTCCCGGGCCGTTCGCCGGTCAGACTCCGCAGCCGCCTCGCCACCACCTTAGGAGTGTCGGGATGGGTTGCAGAGGCATCCTCCGTGTCTGTGCCCCGGCAAGGGGTGTTACACTTAGCACTGTCAGGCAGAATGAGACTGGATAAATGTCAGGGGGTGGGAGCTTCACTAAAGCTTAACCCCAATCTTGGCCTCCTTATCCACACCCCTATGCCCCGATGTTTAAGGTATTTAGATTGCCATAGTAAACCGATGTTGCCGAGACAGGAATGGGGGCGGTGAATGTTGAGGGGTAAGACTTTGGTTATATATTTATTCAGCAAGTAACCTGAAACCTGAATCTGGATGATGTTGACAATGGCTGGGATTGCTAATCAGGGTATTCTGTGGAAATCAAAAGGATATCAGAATAGGCCACCGTTTTGAAGCATGATTTGGCAAACTGAAAGCCTTTGACGTCAGACGAGATATTAAGCATATGAAGCTATGGATCCATTGCAAGAAGGAAAAGCAGGGGGAATAAGCAGTATCCATGCCAAGTGCCGTGATGCAACTCAGAGGAAGCAGATATGGCATTGTTAATTTTAATCCTACCAGTGGGATTCGCATAAAGAGCCATAACTATCTTCGTGAAACAATTACCAAAGTTATAAGGGGTTAAGACTGCTTCAAGATAAGGCCAAGTGACCTTATCAAACGTGTTCTCTCTTCAAAGATATAGTGGCTGTTGCAGAAGCCTGAGGTAAAGAAGCTTTCCCAGTAAAATGGCGAAAGGTGTGGATATTATCACTGGCTAGTTAGCCTTTCAGAAAGCCAAACTGCAAAGCGTGGATCAGCTTAGTAATGAGAAGGTCCACATGTTTAGTCAGGATCTTGGCAAATTTCTTGGCTTACATATTAATGACTGAAATCATTCTAACATTCCTTGGGATAGAGTGATCTTTACCTTCCTTTAGGATTACAACAATGATACCTTTGCTGCTTTACCAGAAACCTTGCTGGAAGGGTGAGTATGTTGATAATCACATTATAATCATATCTGAGACGTTTTAGGGTGGCATCAAGGGAGGGCTCATTAGAAAATCTGTAAAGTTTTTTTTTCTTTTAAATCTCTTTAGTTAACTTTTCTAGAAATTCTTTGATATTTATCTTTTTCTTAGCCATACGCCTAATAATCTGACCCCAAATTGAACATTTCAAGGTGCCCCAGAAACTAACCGGGGATAGTACAGAGTTAATATTCTCTTGTATAAACCATTTTAACTGGTTAGCGAGTTCCTGAACATCAGAGGCCTGTTCCAGTATTTCCGGGTGCATCTGCCAAGAACGTCCTTTGAGACATGACGGGGTAATTTGGGAAGTCATGGCAATAGCAGCATGATCCGAGAACATAATTGGCTCAATTGAAGAAGATATGGTAACCTCTTTATTTGAGGTGAGGTGAGAAAAAGGTGAAATCACTACCTGTGGGATTATGAAGTCCCCAAATATCAAGCAGACCATGACAGGTGCAAAGGTGCAAAGGGAGTGCATACATTTACGGTCATGTGGAGGTCTGTATTTGCATGCCGACTGCCTGTCAGGAGTATGGGTCATGGGGAGGTTAAAGTCACCTCCAAATATGATATGAGCTGCCGGGGGTGAGAAGCAAGTTTTGAGTTCAACATGGACCAAAATTGAGGAGCTTCACTATTGGGAGCATACACATTAAAATCATATAGTTCAACTTCACCACACTGCAGGCTGGTAACCAACCATCTGCCCTCTGTATCTTGCTCTAATTAAATAATGGACAGTCCTGTGGTTTTGGAAATGAGGGTGATGACACCATTGGGATTTGAGGAGATGGCAGAACAAGCTGGATCCTGGACCCATCCACTACGCCTAAGCAGCTTCTGCTTGCAACCAATCTTGATTTCTTGTAGAAATACTATGTCACACTTGAGATTGTTACAGTAATCAGAGAACTTCCTATGTTTCTCTGGGTGATTCAAACCTTTGATATTAAGTGAGATTACTTTCAACAGAGCTATTGCAGTGTAGCATCCCCATCAGATATACATTCAGTACAAATAAAATAAGTAGAGATCAGGGGGGAATTGAGAACAAACCAAGGATAGAGCCAGATCCCATGATTGCCAGAGAGACTATAAAGAGAACAAGAAGGAAAAAGAAGGCAGGGTTGCAAAATCATGAACAGGGAAGCATTAATATACAAAGCATTAAGAATAAAGAGGGCAAGTGAAAGGAAAAGAAATACATATGAGCAAAAGCCCACCCCACAAGCAAGAGCAGGAAAGTACCAAATAGACGAGGTCTGAGGTGGGACCCAAACGTGAGTATCCCCTCCATGTTTCAATAATATAACAAACCAAGAAAACCCAGGATGCTCATAAAAACAAATATAACAATGCTCATTAACTACGTGTGGTGAACAGGCAGAAAAGGCCTGACCAACATGTATAGGAAAACATGCCTGAAATACCTTAAGGGAGCGCAGAAAGTAGACAAAGAGCTACATGCTGGTATGAAACATTAACCAAAGAACATAAGATATGGTCCATTTAAGAACTAACTCTGAAAAGCAACAATTATGTTACACAACATTGCGAGATATTGACAAAACTGGATTGCCAACTCATGTGAAGCGACATGAGATATGACCAATGTAAAGAACAGCGTACATATTGGCAAACACCAGGAGACAGCAAAGCTATGATAATAGGAAAAAGATCAATGGCGTTGGGCTGTGAAGAGAGTATATCAGCAGATGATTCTGGAAGGATAGGCAGCCTAGCTACCAGATATACCATCTAGAGTGGTGCCAGTGTAATACAGTATAGCCAGGCTGATCAGGTAACACTATTCTATGCATTCATCAGTGTTTCGGTTTTGTTCTCCGGAAAGGACTCCAAGTCGGCAGGCTCTGTGAAAACAACAGTTTTCCCTTGAAACACTAATTGAATTTGGATGGGCCTACAAATGCATGTTGGATAGATTTGTCAAGAAGCCTTCTTCTAAGGGCTAAGAACCCTTCTCTCTGGATGACCGTGTCTCTCACATAATCCTGAGATAGAGATCCTGACCCCATACCATGTGATAGATTTAATCTTCCTCACACTTCAGAGACGTTGAATTCTTGGGTTTGAAAGTGAAAGCCCTGTGCACATGTTCCAGTTCAAAGTCTTTAGGAAAAGATGTTGAGAGTAGTTGGGAGCCAGGATTTCGAAGAAGGCAGTCATAGAGGAAGCCTTTTCATCAGCTCCCTCGGAAGGTCAATGATTTGAAGACTACTCCTTGTATTTTGATCTTCCAGGCCGGTAATATCACATTTGTAGGAGACAATTAAAGATTCCGACTTCATAAGTTATTTTGCATGTACATTGGTGCGACCCTCTACCCAGCTGATTCTGCCTCTGCATTAATCATTTTGATGACTACACCTTAAGATCTTACCGGATACCAGCAATTTTCACTTGTAATAAGTCAGTATTGGTTTTGGTGCTCTACGCAATTTCAAATCAAATCATCAAATCAGAATATCTTTATTTGGTTTTACATAGAAACCATAAAAGTACACATGAAAACTTGGTACTTATAAGACAAAATCACGTGTGTCAATTCCCTCCCCTGGTGGCTAATCAAAGTTAGCTTGAGTATTGTAACAGAGGCTGTATAGTTCCATTAGTAGAGGCCTACTTTGTGGCCCACCATATCAATGGATGGGTTACCTGTTGCTACTCTTGGTTATTTCGGGCGTTTCATACCTAGTAATTTGATGGTACAGCCGTGGAGGTTAAAGAAATAAAACATTAAGAACAAATCATCATTTATAAGTTTTATCAAATTACCTTTTTAGATGGTAATCCCTACCAGTAGTCACAACCTCACATCTTTTAAATAAAATTCATGGTTCTGCGGGATCGGACAGCAGTGCAAAGAAAGCAAATTAGAGCAGCGCATATTTCATTGCCTGGGAGACCTTGTAATACGAGAATGGCTTGGGCACTACGTCTTATGTTTCTCGCTCTCATTAGTGGGGCCCAAAAGCTTTAAGAATATATCGCGTATAAAATTCACAAAAGAAAAGGAAGTGCATCATGGACTGGGTGGCACCATCGCTACACGGGCATGCTCTTGCATCTAGATTGGTCTAATATCCTGTTGAGAGACAGAGTAGGTATTTTACAGTGTGTACCCTAAACCTAAATAATAGGGAACGCTCCCAGATCCTCATGGGTTTCTGTATGTAACTAACTGGTGTAACCTCTGCGTTCTAGAAGGGAGATTTTTTATTCATTACTTTCTGCGACTCCTCCGCGACCCTTTTGTTATGTAATTGTGCTAATAGCATTATTGAAACTTCCTTTTTGGTAAACAGACATAGGGGCCGATTCCGATCTCGGTCGGAGGCGCACCCAATACCATTCGGTCGGGAAAAAAGCCATGCGAAAGCCTGTTTCCCGACCGAACCGTACGCGGGTCCGGCCGAGCGAGTACGATGCGACTCGCCGACCGACTCGTCCGGGCGTCCCGACAACTCCGACCGACTCGCTCGGACTCGAACCGCTCCGACCGACTCGGTCGGACCCGATTCGCACCGCGCAATGGAGACGTTTTCCGGCCGGGTAAGTACGATGCGCACCTCGACCGCTCCGACCGACTCGCGCCGTCCGACTCGAACTCGCTGTCGGAGCCGTACTTTGGGGGTCCGTGTCGGACCCCCTGTACTGCGTACCCGTGCGAGGCGCACACATGGGGGACCCAAGGGTCCCCCTACCTGTGCGTGTACGCCGCGAGCGCTCGCGGCGTACTCGCTGTAGGGGGCGCCTTGTCCGCCTCGCACCCATTGAGGCAATGGGAGCCCGCGTACGCGTTGTACGACCGGCTCCCATTGACTTCAATGGGAGTCCGATCCGACTCGTGTCCGATAACATACGGACGCATCGTACTCGTTCGGTCGGACTGCACGGGTCCGATTCGGTCGGAAATCTCTCCGGGTCCGGCTCGGTCGGAGAGATTTCCGGCCCGAATCGGAATCGACCCCATAATATCGAGAAAAAATATCGAATGGACAAAATATTGAGTCCAAAATATAGAATGGACATAATATCGAATGGACATAATATAGTCGTTAAAAATATCGAAATTAAGGTAAGTAATATCGATTGTTAAAATATCGAAGTACATAATATAGGCATTAAAAAATATTGAATTTTCAATAATATCGAATTTTTCTAAGTGTATTGTATGTTAGTATATGTGTTAAAAGTGCATATTAGTTGTTGTAATGTATGTTTAATTTTTTAAAAGCAATGAATATTATGTTATTTAATTTTTGCGTAATTTAATTCCGTAGCGGGTAGTGGGTTTATAGGGGAATAGGGTGGGAAGTAATTTAATTGAAATTAAGTACATATTAATAAATATTAATTGGTATTGATAATTAATTTATTGTTAATTAATTATTAATTGGTAATTACATTTTATTGGTAATTTTTTTAATTGATTAATTGGTAATTATGTTAATTCTATTAATTAAATAGTTGTAGCGGGATGTGGGTTTATAGGGGAATAGGGTGGGAAGTAATTTAATTGAAATTAAGTACATATTGATAAATATTAATTGGTATTGATAATTTATTTTTAATTAATTATTAATTGGTAATTAAATTTTATTAATTGGTAATTATTATTTTTAATTGATTAATTGGTAATTATGATAATTCTATTAATTAAATAGTTGTAGCGGGATGTGGGTTTATAGGGGAATAGTGTGGGAAGTAATTTAATTGAAATTAAGTACATATTAATTAATATTAATTGGTATTGATAATTAATTTATTGTTAATTAATTATTAATTGGTAAATAAATTTAATTAATTGGTAATTAATTCTTAAAATTTATTTATTGGTAATTATGTTATTTCTATTAATTAAATAGTTGTAGCGGGATGTGAGTTTATAGGGGAATGTGGGGGAAGTAATTTAATTGTAATTAGTTAATTATAGAAAATATTTTTTGTATTGATACTTAATTTACTGGTAATTAAATATTAATTGGTATTTATTGAAATATTTATTCAAATCTGGTAATGATTATTAATTGGTTGTTAATGATTTATTAATAGGTAATTAATTTTTAATAAATAATATGTATTGTATTTATAATAAATTAATTATTAAAGGTTTTGTAATTGGTAATTAGTGTTATTAATAATATTTATTAGTATTGATAATTAATTATTTTTAGTAAAATATTAAAATATTACTTTCCCTACTGTTGCACTCTCTGGAGTGGGAATAGTAATTTTTACCCTACGCTATCCAACGCTTTTCCTAATGTTGCACTCACTGGAGTGGGAATAGTAATTTTTACCCCTACCCTATCCAACGGTTTACCTACTGTTGCACTCACTGGAGTGTGAATAGTAATTTTTACCCCTACGCTATCCAACGCTTTCCCTACTGTTACACTCTCTGGAGTGGGAATAGTAATTTTTACCCCTACGCTATCCAACGCTTTCCCTACTGTTACACTCACTGGAATGGGAATAGTAAATTTTACCCCTACGCTATCCAACGGTTTCCCTACTGTTGCACTCACTGGAGTGGGAATAGTAATTTTACCCCTATGCTATCCAACGCTTTCCCTACTGTTGCACTCACTGGAGTGGGAATAGTAATTTTTACCCTCCCGCTATCCAACGCATTCCCTACTGTTGCACTCTCTGGAGTGGGAATAGTAATTTTTACCTCTACGCTATCCAACGCTTTCCCTATTGTCGCACTCTTTGGAGTGGGAATAGTAAATTTTACCCTCCCGCTATCCTACGCTAAAAGTAGTGATTATTATTTTATATTATTACGTTAATATATGTATGTATTAAAAAATAAAAATGTATGTAGATTTTTTTAAACTTAAAATAATTATTTATTAATTTTAAAGTAATTTAACTAATTTTAAGTATGTTTTACTTTATTCTATTTATTATTTCATTAATTTTACATTACTTTTAACAGATTTATAAAATTCGATATTTTGACTAACTATATTTTTAACGACGATATTTTGGATTCGATATTTTTGTACTTACCTGTTTGGAGATAGGGAGTCGATATTTTGACAGTCGATATTTTGACAGTCGATATTTTGTCTGCTCGATATTTGTGCGATCGATATTTTGTCAGTGATCCTTCCTTTTTACTAATGGATGCGCATGAAGTGGGGTCAGAAAAAGTGTGAGGTAAACCAATCTCATCGAGGGAACCTTTCACATAGGCCAGCCGTGGGATTGACATGCCTTTTTCGCATTTCAGGCAATCGCTAATTATGACCCTAGTTAATGGAGCGTCCTCATTCCGCCAGATAGAAAGCCACAACAAAGGTGGTTTGGTTTGTATGAGGTCATTCAAATAGGAGAGCCCAAGTTCACTGTGGCAGATGAAATTAGAAGAGGATCCTGGTATGGCCAGCAGTCTCTTACAAAAGTTATTTTCCTCCCTCAGTATTGATGAACAATCAGCATGACCCCCAGATACCAGCCCCATAAGAAGCTGTGGGGGAGCATTGCGCAGTGTAAATTTGCAGTACCGAGGCCAGAGGCCAAACCCTGACTGGCCGTGGTAGGCTAAGGAGTGAACCTGAAGATCTAGCTAATTTCGCCCTACTTTGCTGTACGTGTGCTGCCCAGGATCCCGTTTTACTAAAAGTTACTCCCAGGTAGGAGAACGTTTTTGTGCTTACCAGAACGTTTTGACCGACTACTATTTTAAAATTGGCGCATCTTTTAGTCACACAAGCCATTATGTAAGATTTACCAAAGTTTGTTAGGAGGTCCAAATTTGACATGAACTCCACAAAAGTATTGACTAAAGTTCTTAGTGCTATTAGGGTACGGGCCATTAAAACCTCATCATCTGCATACAGAGGTGCAGGGAGTAGGATACCATTTACCTTGGGACGTCTGGGGTACTGCACAATTTCAAGCACAACTTTCAGCTTCTTTAAGATGGTCTCTAGTGTGGAAGAGTACTCTGTTTTATCCTTCACAGGAGAGTATGGGACTGTAAGTCCAGTTTGGTACATTTAAGCATACCTTTGCCTCTTTCTCTTTGGGAGCTTTGGAGTTCGACATCTTGAGAGGAAAAAATCAGGTGAATGAACCAAATGCAAAAACCAGATGCACAGACCAAGGAAAGGGGTGGACAAGGGCCAGTTGTTTGGGCCACAAATGGATGAGGTAAGCCACCTATGCACATCAGTGCCTCGGTGAAAGCACACTACACACCTGGCTATCATAAAACTGAGCTACATGGAACACCAGTGAGGTGTTGCAGATAAAAGTAGACAGAGAGCTGCATACAGGTTGAAACGGTGATGTTGCTGCCTTGAGATCACACAGTCACATATAAAGGTAAAGGATCTCCAGCAAAATAACTACGGTGAGTAGAATATTATTCTAGACGGAGCAAAGAGACCCCATAGACATGAGATGAACATTGGTGGTCTTAGGGACACTGTTATAAATAAGGCTATGCTGAAATGAAGGAGTAAATGCCGATGGATTAAGGCCACAGATGATGAGGTAGGTGACACTGAGAGAGGCGAGATCCACATATTGGCCGTCCCCAGGAGGTGGCTATCAAATTATGATCACGAGAGAACGATAACGCCGGCTGCTAAACACTGCTAGCCAGCTGGACCATGGAAAGCGGGTGATGATGATAAGATGGTTGGACAAGGCACAGCAGCCCAGCTGTGTCAATAATTTTAATAGCAGGGTCAATGCCAGTGAAGGTGCACTGTGTGGGGTGAGCAGTATGACCTGATGATGGTAAAAGCTCCAACCCATGCATCAAAAGGAAATCAAGCTGCACTCATACTCACTCCAATGCAAGCCGCCATCTTGGGAAGTTTGAGATTGGTGCAGAAGGCTCTGAAAATGATTCTATGATACAGTCCTAGGCAGCCAACTGATGCATCCCACCTGGTTAGGGTCTCAGCTGCATTTGCTTAGTGAGAACCATCACCTTGAGCATTGGGAAATGGCTGGGTACTGCTGTCATTCCACTCAGGCTCCAAACCATGCCCTCCATGTCAGGCTAATGCTTTTGTGGGCTGCAAAAACTGGTCATAGTCAATCACATGCTGGACGGGTGCCTGTAGAAGTTCAGGAGAACTAGTGTGTGGTCAGTCAGCTATCCAGTCAGTGTCTCTTGAAGGCTGGTAAGACAGGACAATGGTGGTAATATGTCACCCTGGTACTCCTTGGCAACCAGAAGATCAGGGGAATAGTCAGTCATTTGTCAGCCCAATGCTTCTGTAAGGCATTCGAGTTTGGGGAACCACTGGTAATGTCTCATTCCTTTTATTCCTGAAGGCCAGTGGGCAGAGATAAAATTTGAAGATTGGCTGGGTGTGGGAGCGGGACCTCAGGTCCAGTTAGTCACGTGTTGCACCCCTGGGCTTGTCAGGCTGTAAAGGATAAAAACCTGTTCTAGTTTGTACTAGTACCTTTGGATGAATGCTATAGTTGAGGTGAGGCCAATCACTTCTGTATCTCTGAAAAGAGGTAGTGCTAGGGCTTGGTGTAGATGTTGGACAAATGCATCAAGGAAGATGATGGGAATTTCAGGCCAGAATGTCATAACCTCTGCAACTCATAGGGCAGTGAGAGCGGTGGATGTTTAACAGCATAGTTGCTCATTGTGAGGAAAGCAGTTTGTTATACGGTGTGGTTGGGCAACCTCACTATGTAACAAGCTTACAATCCACCTTGGGTCTATTCAGGCTCATTTGCAAATCCTTAGCTCAAACCTGGTAGCTGTGGCTTCAAATAGTCAGGCATGGTCAAAGGAACAAGCGCAAAACATTTAGAAGTACGAAAACCATTGAACAAGAACAAAACACGAGAAAGAAAATCTGACACCAATTTATAAAAAAAGTTCTTATTTTTCTGAATTTTTAAACACCAAAATAAACAAAATCCAGTGAAGGGGTCTGGAGAAACAAATTATCATGCAAATAATAAATCACTGCTTTTCAGTCAAATCGCAAACAAGCATTGGCAACTACAGTGGTTAGTGGTTACTTGGAAACCTTTTGAAAACTTTTCTTAAGTTGTGCTCAGTTACTCTGGCGCGCTTTAGGTGACCAACTCCAGCAGGGATCAAGCCACAGGGTCCAATGACGCTGGCAGGACAGTTACCTTGTAGTCAAAGTAGTCTCAAATCAGTTCTAGGCTCTATTGGCGAACTGCCACAGACATCAATGGCATGGCCATGATGCAAGGGAGACAGGATGCTTGAAATGCTGAAGGATACAGTGGATGCTTACCCATGACAGGGGTCTTACTGGGGCCACCCTTCAGTCCACGAACATGGTGGGGTAACTTTGGCCAAAGAGGCTGATGTCCCTCGAAGTCCAGTTGAGGTCCAGCCAAAAACCAGTTTCTACTGGTCTACAGCTACAGCGAGACCAGCGGTTTCCTTTAACTGAGGCTAGTGTTCATTCTGGGTGACCAAACTGCACTCCAATGACTCTCCCGGGTCCAGCAGACTTAGGTGCTACTTTTGAGCATTAAGAATCGGTCTCCCAGGCTGCGCTTCAGCAGACGTTGATGAGCAAGCGATTGTGGCTACCAACTCACCAAGGCAGGCTTCTTAAGCTTTTGTGGCTCAGGATCTGTAAAAGGAAGTCAGCCAAATGTCTCTTGGAGCCACTTCTTCTGGCATCAGGACAACTCTTCCTCAAGCAGGACACCACAGGCACAGCCCTCTCTTTGGTAGCCGAAGTATCAGCAGTGCAGTCCAATCTCTGGTGCATCCTCTCTTTGCTTGGTCCAAGGACAGCAGGGCAGTCCTTCTTTGGTCCTCTCTCCTTTAAAGATGATATTTGAGGTCTGGATGCCAGTTTTATGCCCACAACTTGGCATCTGGGATGTGGTGACTTCTAGACAATGGGCTACCAGGCCCCCTCCAGCCTGATGACGACTTCCTGCAAAGTGTGGCATCTAGCTATCCAAGACCGCAATATTCTGCCCACTCCCAGGATAGCAGAATGTAGTATGCTGCACTTACTGCTCCAAGCCATTACATGGCATCAAGTAGAATTTAGTACATGTAATGTTCCAAGTGACGTAATGTTAGTGTCATGACTACTTGTTTGAAATGTTGACATTCAAGAAGTCAGCTGTTAAATGTACTGGAGCTGTGTAAGCAGGCTGAGGTGTTATGGACCTTCTTAATAAACACAATTTGGATTTGTTTATCAACCACCTTTTGGAGTGATCTTTACAATGGCGACGAGCTGAAAGAACCCCTGGTCCTCTACTTAAGAAGCTTTCACTTCACCTCAACTCTACCAGCCTTCAACAACTTGGTATCGTATTATTTTATACTTTCCATAAAAAACTCATAAAAAAAGGAGAGAGAAGATAAGAAGAGAAAACTCGTTCTGCAGAAAAAAACTTTTACTGGATCTGTTTGTTATGCATGAAAGCGTCTGAGCAGCTGACTGACATTACAAGAAAAGCGTGAGTAGTCTTTTATTACTTTGCCTTTCTTCTGTGGAAATCTGTCTCCTGAGGAAATCTGTCTACTTAACATTCACGTGTTGCTGCGTGGCTCTCTGCCACTTTCCTACATTTATTTTGAGAAGCTTCAAATCTGTTTTATATTTACATCAGGTATCTGCGCATTTACTCTGTGGCAAGAAACAGCGTTGCGCGCATTTGCTCTGTGACAAGAAATAGCAGTGCGTGACTGTTTGTTTCATTTGAAGTCTATTTCTTTAATGCGATATCACGCTACAATTTAATGCCCCGCAGACGTTAACCTGAATTGTCCTTGAAGCGAACTTACACGGCGACCTTTGCTTTTATGCAAACGCTTTCTTTCAAAAAAAGCTGACATCACTTATCTGAGAGGCGAATCTTCACCACGAGCATTGTTTTTCTTCAAACGCTCGTCCGGATTCCTGCGCGTTCTCTCCTCCATTCACCAGTGACGCTGCGCTGTGACCTTCTCAGAGAAGCTAGTCTGCTAACCTTACTTCCTGCTTCTTGCCTGCGTCACGTCTTGATTGTTCCTACTTCCTCTATAACGCGAGACTGCACAGATCTCACAAAGTACATTCTAACCAGCGTCAGAAACGTCTTTTGAAACTTGACTTCATTGTTTTGTTTCTTTTTGAAAGGTCTTTGTCCTTTATTGAGTAGACAAAGTAATTCTATTGTCTTCCTGAGTCTAGGTTTGAGAATTTTGACATCTGTAAAAACCCATCTATTGATTCTTCAGCGTGGGAAACATTCTGTCTTCATTCAAGTCAGTGATAGGCACACTTAATACAAGTATTTTGCCTGTCATTTACCCACGGTGACTGGCACACCTTAAATGTGCACTAATTCTTTCTTTTGCAGGTAGCTTGTTCAAATCAGTGACAAGCACACTTTATTAATAACTTTTCCTTTACAGGTACCTTTGTTACAATTTGAATTTGAATAAGTCATTGTGATAATTCTAAATCAACTACGAAAATAATTCTCGTCACTGTCATTTATTCATTCAAACTTTATACTTTTATACAATAGAGTTAAATAATGCAGAATGTTCCTCCTCCTCCTTTTTTCTTTTCTCCTGGCGAACCACCGATCCCTTGGAAAAAATGGAAAAATGTGTTTTCTTTTCACATTATTCACGTGTATGTGGTGTCTCGCTCAGTGCAGAAAGAAAAGTGTCACTCCTTTTACACTGTCTGGGTCCAGAAGGACAAGAGATATTTCAACATCTTCCTGAATTGACTTCTCAAGATACAGACAATCTAAATGATTACGAGATATGTCTTAAGAAACTTGATTTGCATTTCTTGCCAAAGGTTTCTACTGTGTTAGAGAGACACCATTTTGGCAAGCGTATGCAAAGATCTGGTGAGAATGCGGAAGAATATATTACAGAGTTAAGAAAACTAGCCTCTACATGTAATTTTGGTACCAACTATGAAGAAAGGTTAAGAGATCAATTCATGTTAGGATGTACATTAGACAAAGTAAAAGAAGCGTGTTGGGCGAAAGACAACCCATCTCTTTCTGATGTTATCTCCATAGCTAAATCTTGTGAACACACCAAAGCGTGTGTAGATGAATTAAACAAAAAAGATGAAGAAACACATAAGGAAGAAATTATACAAATAGTAAACAAGTTTAAAGACAAGCGAGATAGTGTGAGGTCCTTTCAACAAAACAAAAGTGAGAGTAAAAACTCGCAACTAAAAGAAGCTACTAATTACAAAAGTGAGCACAAAGGTAATACTGGTTACAAGTATGAACCTTCAACAAGTAAATTCCAAGGTACTTGTTATAGGTGTGGTGAATATGGTCATACGGCAAATTTTAGAGATTGCATTGGTTGGAAAGCCATATGTAAAAAAAAAGTAAAAAAAGAGGTCACATCTCAAAATGTTGTCGTAGTGGGACTCTCAAAAAGAAGGTTCAAGAAATCTCTTATGATGAAGAGTGTGAAGAAGAAGAAATCATTATGAGAATTAGTGAAGGAGAAAGGAGTTGTCCTTTTGACCTAGTGTTTATTGAGAACATTCCAGTACAAATGCTGTTTGACTCGGGTGCAAAGAGCACACTAATTCCTAAAGTAGTTTATGATGAGCACTTGGTCAACAAAGTGGTATTGCATAAGCCTGACATCAAAGCTAAAGGTTATGGTGGTGAACCTATCAAGCTTTCTGGACTCTTTAATGGCAATATAGTTTTTAAATCCAGTACAGCTTCAGGAAAGGTTTACATCTCTGAAAGGGGTGAATCTTTAGTGAGTTGGGCCCTCCAAAAAGATCTCAGGGTAATTCTCGATCCCAATGAATCTCCATCTATAATAATAAAACAAGATGAACCGACTCATACACAACCAAATGAAGGTTTAAATCTCAGTGGTGAACAGAACAAACTTTTACAAACGATCACTTCCTCGTTTGAAAGTGAGTTTCCAGAAGTATTCAGCGAGCATCTAGGTTGTTTGACAGGCTACTCTCACAAGATTGTATTGAAAGTAAATTCTGTACCAATAGTTAGCAAAGTTAGAAGTGTTCCCATTAAAGTTAAAGAGAAAATGAAGATTGAACTTGACAAGCTGCTAAAGGGTGGTATCATTGCTGAAGTTGAAGCCACTGAGTGGTTGGCTCCAGTAGTTATGGCACTCAAGGCTAATGGTGAGTCTAGGCTCTGTATAGATTTAAGAGAGCTCAATAAATGTGTTGTTGTCGATCACTATCCCTTGCAGAACATCTCAGAAATGTTATCACTCTTGGGAGGGGCCAAGTTTTTCTCCTCTATAGATCTTGCATCGGCATACCATCAAGTAAAATTACGTTACCTCTCAAACTTTAACAGCATTCATAACACCGTTTGGGACATATAAGTTCTTGAGAATGCCGTTTGGGCTGATATCGGCTGCAGCAGTTTTTCAGAGAATGATGGAACATGTTTTTAAAGATTGTGATGGTATAAAGATCTATCAAGATGATATCTTCATTTTTGCAAGCACCGAACAAGAACATGATAATAGGGTCAGAATGCTATTAAATAAACTAAACGAGAATGGCTTGACTCTCAAAGCAAAGAAATGCAAGTTTAATATCTCCAGCATTGATTACTTAGGTCATACCATCACTGGATCTGGCATCAAACCTAAAAAAGAACTGGTAGAAACCATCAACAAGTTGGCCAGCCCTAGTAACAAAGATGAAGTTGTGAAATTTCTAGGGATGTTAGAATATTATACTAAATTAATTCCCAACTTTGCTGACAAGACTTATAATATAAGACTCTTACTAAAAAAAGGTGTTGGCTTCACATGGAACGCTGAGTGTGAAAGAGAGTTCAAACTCATTAAGAAACCATTGTCTGAAGCTTCCTCTCTGAAGAGCTTTGATCCTAACCGGGAAATTGTTATAATGACTGACGCCAGTGCTACAGGATTAGGTGCTGTTATGTTGCAAGAATTTGATGGAGTAGAAGTAACCATCCTATTTTTATCCAGGTGTTTGAGAGGAGCAGAATCTAATTATTCTGTAGTGGAAAAGGAAGCCTTAGGAGTATACTGGGCTGTGAGGAACCTTCGCAAATTCTTATGGGGAAACAATTTTACAATTAAGACAGACCACAAGCCACTGAGAGAGATATTTGGGAAGAAGGGCTTAGACAACATATCTTCTAGGATACGCAAATGGGTTGTCGCACTTCAAGAATTTAACTTTTGTGTAGAATACGTCCCAGGTGCTAAAAATAATATAGCAGACTGTTGCTCTCGCTTGACCACGAGAGAAAATGATAAAGATGAAATTTTTAAGGAAGATTTGAATGAATTTGATGAGTATGCAGTCTGCAGTGCCAATGACAGCGTAATAAAAGAAGGTGTTTGGATCAGTGAACTTTCTAAGGATAAAACGTTGCAGTCTGTTCTGGGTAACATCAAAAACAGTTGGAGTAAACATGACAAAGTAAATGATGCTCTAGCTGGATTCTATCGTATAAAAGACGAGTTATCGTGTCAGAATGGGATCTTGCTGAGAGGAACCAGATTGATTCCTCCAACTAACTTAAGGAATCAATTAATTGAATTTGCCCATGAGACTCATCCGGGTATCTCTAAGATGAAAGAAATATTAAGGCAAACCTACTGGTGGCCAGGGATGGACATCTGTATTGAGAGGTCTGTGAGGGGATGTGTCAAATGTAACAAATGTGACAAGATTCTCAAACCGAGAGTTCAACCCATGACGTTAAGAAAACTACCAAAATTGGCTTGGGAAGAAGTTGTGATTGACATTCTGGGTCCCCTCAAGCATACCAGCACAGACAAATACATCATTGTACTTATAGATGTCTACTCTAGATGGCCCGAAGTAAAAGTTACCAACTCTGTAGAGACAAGAGATGTGATAAAGTTCTTGGATGATATTTTTGTGAGAGAGGGTTTCCCGATCACTATGTTGTTGGACAATGGAGTACAATTCACGTCAAAGGAAATGGACAAGTACTTGTCTGATAAAGGTATCAATCACAAAAGGTCTGCATTATACCACCCAGAAACTAACAGAATTGTTGAAAGATTCAACAGGGTACTCAAAGAAACTATCGAGCGTGCTGTGTCCTACCAGAAGTGTTGGCAAAATGAGGTTCTGAACAAAGTTAAGAACTACAGATTCACCCCACATTCCATGACAGGCAGAACCCCTTTTGAACTATTTCGTAAAAGGAAGGCATATACTATGTTATGTCCTTCTTGGATCCTGAACAAATCCCATGAATTAAAGCACATTGAAGATGATCAAGATAAATCTATAAGAGGTAACATGTAATTCTACTTGATGCCATGCAATGGCTTGGAGCAGTAAGTGCAGCATACTACACAGAACCATTCTCTCAGTGTGTGGAGCTTAGTATCCCACCCTAGAGGTGTGTCTACCTATGGGCTACACACCTGTGGATAGATTGGTTTGGCAACTGTTTCCTCCTCTCTGTCCCCCAACGCCAACCTGTCTCCCAGAACAAAAGAGCAGCCCCTCTTGCGTGTGCCCACCATTTTCCCTTCAAAGGCAGCTTCCCTTTTAAAGTGCTACCTTTTGACTCACGCCCTGTTTGGCCTTTCTGGCAGGGAGAGGTAACACCTCTTCCAACTGAAAGTCCTTTGTGGTCCTTCCTGAGAGTCATTCACGCCTCCCCCCAGGAGGGCAGAAGGCTGTCTCATGGCCAAAAACCCTAAACGGTCACTAGAAAACTTGGGCAACAGAGTTGCAACTTTCTAAGGTTACCATTTACTCAAAAGTTATATCAAATTCGACTTGGGCATCATCGGGTTTAATGTAGTGATTCTTTTGATACCTTGAAGTCCCATTCAGAAGTTAGCTCAGCTGATTTGTCAGAGTGTAACCCTGTACTCTCCAATAGGGTACTATCATTTCTACAGCAAAAAAACAACTATTTGGGGTTTTACTGTTAGGACATATAAAAACACATATCCTACTTTTTAGTAAACAGCACTCTGCCTTAGGGCTCAATAGGGCCACCTTAGAGGTGACTTATATACATAATAAAGGAAGGTCTGGTCGGTGTCATTACTTTAAATGGCAAAGTTGAGTTAGCAGTTCAAAAATGACTCTGCCAGCCAGCAATGACAGGCAGGAATCTTGCATTGCTTTGTCACCCTTGGGGTGGCACAATAAGTGCTGCAGTATGTGTGGGACACTTTAACTTACAGGCCCTGGGTACTCCTGGTACCATATACTAGGGACTTAACTTTTAAGGGTCAGAGTACTGGCACTGTGGTCTGGTTGTCAGGCTTCAGTGCACTCCCAGAGTTGAAAAACCAGCAGCATCAGTCCAAAAAATTGGGGGTGATCATGCAAAAAGCGGCATTTCCTTACACTCATGATGCTGCGATTCCTGTTCAACTACCTGTCAAAGTATCAATCAGTTGCATGCACCTATATCTATGAGTTTTTCTGTCCCTTTCTCTCTTAATGTTACCTTTGAGTAATGCTATCTTTAGATCTTGGAAGACATGGTTGTGATCCAAACAATATCTTATCACTGGGCTCTGATCAGAATTTATGAGGATGTGGCGGTCGTAATTCCTTCGGTCATGTAATTCTTGGTACGTTTTTCATGCATAAGAACCAATGTTGTGTAATTTCACACACGTGATTAAATAAACCACAGTGTTTAAAGCAAACATCAACTTTCCTTGTATTTTGTAATCTAGCCCCATGTGTTTTGTCTTGATTGTATCGGACATGTAGTTGTGCTTGCAGATTAGACACTTCTTTAATTTGCTTGGCATTGTTCCATTCTCCATGATATGGTAAGTTAAATTGGTTTGTACCATAGTTTATTTTATTGGATGTTTGTTAGATGGCAATGAGGAGTCTCTAGTCTTCTCTGGAATGTAAGTGAAAATGTGTGTGAAAAACAGCAGCACTTGGTTTTGGGTCCATGGTTTAGAAGGAGAGATCTCAACACCTTTGTGAATTCACCCTCTCTCTTGTGTCTGAGCCTATCTGTTTGTATTGTATAACTTCACTGATCTTTGTGGCATGCTTGGTGTGCACTTGGTGAAAGTTGTCACACTTCAGGTAACTAGCTCAGCCTCTTTAGTTTGCAATATACATGTAACTGGTAATCTTTTATTGTGAAGGCGAAGTCAAGAACAATTAATTTTTCTAGAGAGTAAAATGTTTGAGGTTAGAGGTTGGGTGAAATTCATCAATTCTGTCATTGAACCATATGAGGTCATGATCCACACGAGTCCAAATCAGGAGCAAATCATCAATGTGTCTTAAGGGTCTGTAATGAAGGTGGCAAGAATATTAATGCCCAGTGTGTTGGCATTTCTGATATGTTTAGATTTTGTGTCTCATTCCTGTGGAGAGTTATCAACTATTATTATTAATGACAACAGCACTGGTGCAGCGAAAATTTTCCATTATTGTGTTGGTTGTTCTCATAATGCAGGACAGAAGCTGCCATGGCTATGGACAGCTGACCCTGCATAGAATGCCACAGGTATGTGTGGATATGTATTGGAATGTGGAAGGGGCATTATGATGTATGTACACATAATGATGCTGGTGGAATAGTGTTGGAGGATGGTTCCACAGTGTGTTCCAATTAAGGCAGTGGTCTTTTTACATCTCTGCTGGAGGTTACCAATGTGTAAACATCTAAAGAGAAATAAAAAAGTATACGGATACAGCGTGGAATACTACATAATTTTGGCGACGAGTGACTGCGCAGTGTGCAGACAGTAGTATGTGGTGACCTCCACTCCTGGAAAGGTCTTGGATATATACATTTGTATACAAAAAACAATAGAAGCTGCAAGGAATAATGTATGATTAATTGCAGACATAATCCTGTAATTTCTTTTGTCTAATTATAATTTGACCTAACCTACTCCTTCTTGCTTATTCACTCCGTTTGGAGGTAGTAGGCAGTTCCTGATCTACTACTTTAGAAGTAGAAGGTAATGGCTCCATCCCTAGTAGGTCGTCACCGTTATCAACTGATGGAGCAGGGGTTTGAGAAAATAAAACCTGCTCGGATTAATTCCTCGGTAACATTTACTAACAGTGTGCGGTGAAACTAACATGCAAAAACACGAAAACACGGGGAAATGCTGATGCGCCTGCGTGCACTAATGCGTGGACTAATGCATGAAAAACTAGGCCGCATTCACGTTCTGCGTGAAAATTAAAATAATAATAATGCTGCTTTCTATGCGTTAATGCTTTATTAGACAAATAACGCGGGATAGTGCCAATGGTGAGTGGTAAACAGTGAGAATTATATTTCATGAAATTAATAATGTCTGTGTTTTATTCATCGTAGTGAAGCTTGCATGGGCTTACATCGTCACGTGACAAGTTAAGGGTTATTAAAAAAAAGACAAATAAAAGCTGAAAATCGGGCTTTGAGAGAGAATGGAGGAAGGCAATGTTGACGACCTTCGAGAACCATTGTATGTCTGCCAAGTAACGGAAGGATGGCCGTGTGATCATGAGCAAATTGTACAAACTTCTTCCGCGGAAGTGGCAGAGGTGGACAATAAAAATGTAGAAAAATGTATTGTTGAAAATTTAAAACAAAGAAAGCTGTGAAACCTTGGACGTGACTATGGTGGTGTGATAGAACACCCCCTAAATTGACCAATGAGAGACCAAGATTCTGAAAATGTTGCTACAATGGTGGGATGGACATGTAGGTTTTTAGAGTATAACTGGGGGGGTGTTATGAGAGCTGGGGTGAGCGCCTCTTTGAAGAAGCTAGAGAGGGGAGATCGTCGCTGTCCGTCGGATTCCTGTATGCAGATAGAGGCCTACCTTTTTCCTGTTCTTGTCCTACTCTTTGTTCCCTGAAACTTTCCCGGGGAATCCCCATCTATTCCCATGGCCAGGGGGAAGATTTTCCACTAAATATTTAGGCTAGTATGGCTAAAACCTGTATTTTGCATAAATATTTGCAAACGTATATTTGTCTCTGAAACTTATGTCTCTTCATCTATCCACTCTTTCATTTGCATTTCTATTCATTGTGATTTGAGTTTGATATCTTTTTGCTTTGACAAATGTTCTCTCTCTGTGATTTATTCTTTGTTTGCCTTGTAAAACTGTACATAATGAGCATTTACCTTCACATTATTTGCGATAAATACTATTGACCTTATTCTGAGTTTGTGTTTTATTTAGTAGAATAGATCGATAGTTTGTTTCTAATTATTACCATCAACTCTTCAACTAATGGTCCATCGACCAGAGGAAAGAGAGTTGATTACAGGTTCAATTATGTATCTAGTATGTTAGGATGAGCCTGTAGTTTGTGTACAACTGGTTAACGTTTAAACTTGAAACAGTGCTATCAGAGATTTATGTGTTGGGTGTATGAGTATGGGCCAGTGATTGTGTATTATCGCTTATCGGTCCCTGAATGATGCTGGATCACAACCACTTGTTGCAAATGTCTCTCACCACTTCCACCTTCTTCTGCTCCATTGATTTCTTCTTCTGCTCCCTCAGTCTCTCTCGACACTCTAAGGTTCCTATTGTACAACAACCAATTTGAACTCTTGCTATTTACTACGTTGGAACTCGGCTTGGTTTACATATTTTGTCCCCTAGATAGGAAAATACGCCCCAAATGCCACACCTTTTCATCACTCAACAACACTGAATTACACATTACTTTCTCCACACACAAAGACTGAAAGAATCTTCCCTCACCTTTTCAATAAATTCCAGGTCTTTTAACTCTCACGCAATTCCCAGCTTGAATTGCCATGTCCTCACATTTGTTCTTCTAATCATAATACGTTTTGCTTTTTTCCTGTGCCTTGCACAACCGTTCTTTAATTGCTAAGGAAGTCCACTCACTCTTTTTTTAACACTTCATCCATCCCACATTGTCCTTTCCATAAGGAGTCCTTCCCCTCATTACCTCAAAAGGGCTGAAACCAGTTAAACATGGTGTAACCCTGTATGACCACACGGTTCTCCACACTTCCTTCACCCAACAAATTGTTGCTTCCTTAGCTAATTGTATTGTATTTTTGAGCACTCTGTTTAATCGCTCAACAGCGCCATTGCCAGCAGGGTGGTATACAGATGTGGTTTTGTGCAATACATAATTTCTACTTAAAAACTTCTTGAACACCTCCGAACAGAATTGGGGTCCGTTATCAGTCACAATTACCTTGGGTAACCCCTCTCTCAAATACAATTTATCTAAAAAACAAACAATTACTAGGGTATCAACCTTGTCGACCGCGTCGATCTCCGGCCATTTTGCAAAATGGTCATTCAAAACAATTATATATTTAGACTGAGAACTAACTTGTATAGGACCCAAAATGTCCAACCCCAACCTCTCCCAGGACATCTCTGGACATTTTAAGGGTTGAAGAGGAGGTTTGAAAGTGATGAGGGTTTTCCACAAATTGGTGCACAACATACAATTCCTTACTTTTCTTTCTATATGTATTCTATACCAGGCCACCAATACAACAATTTCACACTAGACCTGGGTTTGGTTATTCCCCGATGACCCTCATGGCAAATTTCTAGTCACCTGTCTTTCAAACTTTCTGGGGAAATTATCCTGCCCCCGATGTATTTTCCCATCATCCACAGACCGTTCATTTCTTAATTCCCAATAAGCATGCAAACATTCTTCTACGTTCCTCTTGATGGGCCACCCTCTTAGAATATAAGCTTTTAATTTCTGCAATGCATCATCCTTTTCGATCGCTTCAATCCATTCATGTTCAAGTATATCGTCAGTGATTTCCGTGACACACAAGTCTTCAAATACATCTTCCGGTTTGGATTTCAAAGGAAGGGGTAACGTGCTTAGGAAATTCGTGATCTTATTTTTGATCCCGGAATGTATCATACATCATTGTTAAAGTCTAACAATTTTATGGATATGCGTGCCAATCTAGGAGTGGCCTTCAAAAAACCTGTGGTAGTCAGTACTTTTGTTAGTGGTTTATGGTCACTTCTCAAGGTGAAATGAGAACCCCAAATAAATGCTCTATAGTGCTCTAAACCCCAAACACAAGCAAGGGCCTCCTTCTCAGTAACAGAGTCCCTCTCTTCTGTTGGGGTAAGCGCATGCGAAGCAAAAGCAATGACCATCTCATTACCTTTACTGTCGATTTGGGTAAGGACTGCCTCTAAACCTTTACAGCTGGCATCAGTGGTCACAACGCTTTTCAAAGTGGGATCAAATCCCTGAAGTGCAGGCGCTCTACAAATATCATCTTTTATTAACTGAAATGCAACCTGACATTACTCTGACCAAGTAAATTCTGATTTCACTCTGAGTAGCTGTCTCAAAGGAAAAGTTTTGCTTGAGAAATGCATGATATATTTTGCATAAAATTCAGCCAATCCTAAGAAAACTCTGATTTCATCCTTATTAGAAGGGACTGGGGCATTCTTAATTGCTTCTACCAGGGATACCTTTGGTTCTATTCCTTTTCCGCTAATTTCATTTTCTAAATATGTCATCGAGTTACTTGCAAATTTACATTTTCCAAATTGTGCCATTAGACCTTTTCTGTGTAATAAACTTAGAACCTTCCTAAGGTTTGTATCATGCTCCTCTTTCATCTTGCCCATGACTAGAATATCGTCTTGGAAAAAACAACTTTTTTTTCCTTGCCAAAAATCTTGAACATCAGCCATTGAAACATAGCAGCAGCAGATGCTAAGCCAAATGGTACCCTTACAAACTGAAAGCACCTGAAAGGGGTAATGAAAGCTGTTAATCTGCTGCTTTCAGGATGTAAAGGTACCTGGTGATAAGCTGACGTAAAATCAATGGTAGTAAACCACTGGGCATCCTTGGTTACAGAGAACATTTTGTTGATCTTGGGAAGTGGGAATTGGTCAACTAGAATATTTTTATTGAAATCTCTTAGATCTATGCAAAGCCTAAGTTTGCCGTTGACTCGTCTCGCGACCACTAAGGGGGCAATCCATTCGGAGGATTCTACTGGCTCTATAATCCCTGCCTCTAATAATTTGTCTACTTCTTTAGAAACCTCTTCTCTGATGGTTTCTGGGACATTTCTCACTTTATGAATGCAAGGAACAGCATTCTCCTTGAGAACGATCTTATATTGGAAACCCTTGAGCTCTCCAACACAATTAGAGAAGACTTCAAGGAACTCTTTGAGGATGTCAATACTTTCCTTATACCCCTCGTGTACCACTAATACTGGATCAGGGCTATTTGGATCCAAAATGATTCCTAGATTTTAAATTGGAAAACTAACTTTCTATATCCCAACAAAGAAATGGTTTCCTCTGTGAAACTTTTGGGTGATATATCTGGATACTCTAAGTTTCCACTCAACACAGGTTTAAACTTTTCATTCCATACTCGCTCACTTATTACAGTGTATGGAGATTTAGAATAAGCTGTACTCGTGAGTAAAACACCACCCCATGCTAGTCACACATTTAGGTTTTTTCCTTTCACCATGTGTACCTAAAACTACTGAGTCAGAGTCTGAGTCTACACTCAAAACACACATATTGATGTCCTCTTCATCTGTATCCTGTGCGTCTGATTCTGAATTCTCGTCTAATAGTTTTATGGATGTATGTGTCTCGTTTTTCTTCCTGCAGACTTTCTGAAAATGCACAATAATTCAGCAAGCAGAGCAGCATTGATTAAGAACTGGCCATTTTTTAATTCGCTAAATGTCCTGACCTTCCACATCTGTAGCATCTTAGATCATTTGTAGAATCAAATACTTTTTCCTTGCATGTGGACTGTGACTTATTAGAATGTGATGAATTGGTTTTCATGCCCGTATTGATTTTATTAACAGTGTCTTTGATGGCTTGTTTCTCTGAAGATTTGTCCTCATCCGCCAAAACGGCTTTCGCATATCTCCCAGTTAACTTGTTTAATGATTTCTATGACTTCTTGAAGGGGGGCGTCCCCTTTTACCCACAGGCTATCTTGTACGGAAGAATTGGCGGTGTGCATAACAATTTGATCCCTCATAAGTTCTTCATGCAGAGCCCCAAAACCAGCCACGGTCCGTGCAGGTAAGCACGGTGGGGCGGGGTGGGGAGGATGTTGACAGACGACGGAATCGGATTTATTTAATTTTCTCTATTCTGTTGTCTTTTGACTTTCCTCCCTCCCGCCCCGCCCCCCCCACCGCCCCACCGCGCTTACCTGCACGGACAGTGGCTACCCAAAACGGCAGGTTAAAGCTAGGTTTTTAAGTGCTGAGACATACTCTTTGACTGTTTCAGTTTTAGATTGTTTTTTGCAATAAAATTTGTAATGGTCTATTCCTACACACACAGTAGGTGCATAATATAAATCCGAATCTTTGAGTGCATTAGTAAACACAGCACCTCCAACTTGTGTGTTTTTTTTCGATGCATATGTATACTCTCAGTCCAATAGGAACTAAAGAGTGTAGAAGAATTATTTTCTTTTTTTCTTGTGAAAAATCCTCTTCATCATCAAGAGCCAATATATAGTTGAGAAAATATTTTTTCCATTCCTGCCATTTTAAAGCTTCTTCGCATAAGAAGGCAGGAATGGTTGAGGAGGTGTTAAATTGAGTACTCCGTTTGAAGCCATAGATTACTGTATGATTAAAGATAAAATAGCAAAGGCAGATGAAGGAAGAAACAAAATGAACTTTCAACTTACTATTTTGCAGTATTTGAACCGTTACATGAAGAAAGCAGTCTGGTAGAGGTCACTGGCAATGTGTAGTAAGATGAAATACTGAACACGTAAAAAAAAACAATCGATGTATGAAAGAAACTGTAAGTAGAGAATCCAGTTTAAATTGTACATACTCGCATAGCAATGTATTGTAAAAGCCCAACTTCCTAAAATGGCTGCCGTGTGTAGCCAAACGTCGATTTTTTAAAGTGGATGGGGCTTGTTTTCTTGATGCAGTCACGTGATCACTGCGACAAGCATGGAGAAGCGTCACTTGAATCATGTAATGACACGTGCAAGGTCCGTGAGGAAGAAGCGAAGAAGAATGTTGCCGGAGTTCAAAAGGTGCGGGGCAGGAATGGAGGCTACCGTTGCTCGCGGTACGAGTATAACATGTAATGATCACTTGTGGCTCACTGCAGTTGCATGATAGGACAGCACGGCAGCAAAAATGATACTCATTGATCCCCCCTCAAACAATCTTTGCTCACCAGCGTAGTAGACGTATATGTAGACAGTACACAGCCATAATGAAGAAACGGCTTCCACGTGGGTCCATGGCTGGGGTCACTCATCCCCAACAAATTGTAGTGAAGTAGTTCACACAGTAAATAAAGTAAACACTTTCTTTATATACAATAGACCCCAGTAAGGAGGGAGCGAAGCATACCTCCAACAGATGCATTCTCTTCCAAGCTCCAATCTAACAATCCTTTTACCTCATACAATTCTAAATAGGAGATTCGATACTCTAAGGAAACTCCATGGGAAAAAATGTGGCAGGAATAATATAGAACGCTATGTACACACTCTCTTAACTCTAATCACAACAATGTCCAGCCACAGAAAGGAGTATTCATTAAAGAATACGGGACTTTGCTCAGTGCGGGACTGATATATCTGCGCTAATTGCATTCAATTGTATGGGGAAGAGCAGCAATCGCAACTCGCTTAATTGGGTTGGGAAGCAAGACTCTCCTTTCAAAAGAATTGTTTAATGGTAAATTTGAAAAAGTAATGTTGAGGAAATGCTGCTGCGCTGCATCATTTCAAACATGCATCATTTGAGACGTGGTCATGCTGTAGAGAATTTAGCGGCCATGCTGCATTGTTGAAGAGCCATTGCCTCACGTACCTCTAGACCGAGCTGTACATCAAGGCAACCAGCAAGAAGCACGCGTGGCTTTCTGACTTATTCTGCTCAGTTTCCATGGTAGCAAACACGCGCAGCCTCCATACTAACACGGTTCCAAAGGCCATCTACCCAACTCAAATCAGGTGGAAGATCACGTGAAAATACAGCAGCAGCAGCCGTTCACATGAAAGTATAGCAGCAGCAGTTCATTAGCATGAAAATAGAAGAAGGACTATAAATTAAACTGGCATAAAGATAGAAGACAGACTAGAAGATGAGGAGATTATAGAACAATCGAACGACTACCAGTGATAGCAAAACTACCAGTAAAAGAAAGACCACCAGGCGAAAAGAACATTGTTATTTTAGACAATTATTTTAATTAATTGTTTTACCTTGTATTAGTCTATTATTTTTAGTACTTTATTTTAGTCTGTCAATTTAACTTTTAATTGCAGGGAAGCTGAACAAAGTATGGCAGCACCTCCAACTTTCTTACCTACGCCGGGTTAACCACCGATTCCCTGGAAGAGATGGAAACATTTTTTTTTTATGTACATGCTAGCCAAAGGGGGAGACAAGTATAGGCCAGTAAGGAAACAGGCCATTCTTTTACATCATCTTGGAATTGAAAGAAGAAGGATCTATGATGATCTCCAAGAGATATCACTGGGTATGGGGGATGGCCAAGCCATAAACGTATACGAAATGTCGCTACAGATCACTCAAGGTCGATGTTGTCTTTGAGAGGCATACGTTTTTTTGTCGAGTGCAGGGGCAGGACGAGGACATAATGAGTTACGTAGCTACTCTGAGGGGGTTGGCTGTAACCTGTGATTTCCAAAATTTGACACACTGATTAATCCCTGACCAAATCGTCAGATGCACCAACAATAAAAAAGTGAGGAAAAAAGTATTATCAAAAGATCCAAGCTTAGAGGCGTCTATACAGATTGCAAGGAGCATGGAACATACTGCGGTACGGATGAAGGAAATTGATATGGGAAAGGATATCAGGAATATGGATAAAGGGACCATGGTAGAGGTGAAGGAAGTCAAAGTGAAAAAAACAGTCAAATATGTGACTTCTGGCAATTACAGTACTGATGAATGGAGGCAGATTACGTGGTATATGTGTGGATGCCCAGGGCATATTGGCGTTAGTGCTGTGTGTGGAACAAGAAATGTAATCTGTAGGTCTTGTGGGAAAAGGGGGCATTTGGCTAAAGTCTACTGGTCAAAAGGAAACATGCAAAGCACTAGTGTGAAGTCTGTAGATGATCAGTGATGATCATGAGGAAATCATATTTACTGTAAATAAAATAGAAGATTCTACACAAAATAAAGAGAGTGGTACCATCAACAAAGAGATAAAGAAAGAAAGTTCAGGCAAACTGGAAAAACCCCATTGTGATGTTGCCTTAGAACATTAGAGTTTTGGTTGACTCAGGTAGTCTGTTCACCTTGATTGCGAGGAACACTTATGAAGCCAAGTTGAAAGGAGAAATTAGTGATTTACAACAAGCTGATGAGAAGGCTGTAGGTTATGGAGGAAAAAGGATAAACATAATAGGAATGAAATGGATGGAAATACTGTTCAAAGGGAAGAGTGTACATAACAAGTGAAGGGTTCGATCTTTTGGGATGGCGCCACCAAAAAGACTTGGATATAATTCTAGATCCCAACGCCAAGGAGAAAGTTATGGTAAGAGAACCAGTGAATGTAAGTCAGATTGGAGGATGTGATGAGATTCCACACATGACAGTGAGGCCACTTCAGGTAAGAGTTCGGCATTCATATGTCGCATTCAATTAGACACTAGCCCATGTTGAGGTAGTTTCTGAAGGTGCTCTCGTTCATTTACAGATGCTTATGCTAGAACAATTCTCCTTCTCCTTAATATTTGTATACACCATCAGAAGACTAGGTGAGTCTTCAGACTGTTTTGACTACTATGGGGACACGGGGGTCACATCTGTGAATGGGGACACAAGCATGTGCATGATAAAGGGTGACCTGATTAATACTTTGACGTATTGCATGATAGCAATGGACTTTGCCAGTACAACTAATACCCTACTGATGGGAATTTGAAAGTAATAGATTCGCAATGTTTCTAATAACGACCCAAAGGGCTCACTCTTATAGATACAGCACTGGAATTGAGCACGTGAAATCTCTAAAACACAAGGTGGAATTTTGGGTCTCTGGCCCAGGTGACGGGATTTTAAATACTTAGATGCTCCTCCCTAAATTGTGATTATATTTATGTTTGTATCCCTGATGAAGTCTGTCAAGAATAAACGAAACATGTGTTGGCGAGAGCAAAATGGACTCATGGATGTCTTATAAAGAACATATGTTGAAACCTCAACTTTGAATTCTTGAGTGCTCAGAGAAACCCAATTCTGACTTTTGGAATCTCTCCAGCAGAGGAAGTCTTGGTGGCTCTCTCTCCTCTTAGAGCACCAGATATTTAGGGACATTTTCAAACGAACTAATGCACTTTGAATAATTGTGATTACTTTGGGTGTGTGTGCCGCCTTTCCCAGCCACCACTTCCAATTGCTTTATGACTGAGCCAGCACCCTCATAGATAAAATGGAGAGGGGAGCGCAGCAGGAACTGGGCCCTATCAAGCATATAAGTGGGATGGTTTTGCCCAGCGAAGAACCAGTCATTGATAGGTATCAGGTGTGCCACCCAATAGTAGGCCTGAATATTAGACCCCTGCCCTCCTGCCTTCCTGCCTTCTTAAAGCTAGCGAATGAGGTAGTGAATCCTATTATAAACATGCTGATAAATAAATCACTGGAATTGGATGAGGTTCCACTTTGTTGGAAACATGCTCTGCTGCTCCCACTACTTAAAAAGCCATCAGCTGATCCTAAGGTTCTTAGCAACTTTAGACCAATTTCTCTTCTCCCCATGGTAGCTAAACGTTTAGAGAAAACAGTTGTCTTATTTCTTAGAATCTAATTTTCTTCTGCATGATTCTCAATCAGGTTTTCGCTCTGGATACAGCACTGAGTCCACTCTGCTAGAGGTATCAGAATTCATCAAGGAAAATGTAGATCAGGGTTCGCCTGTGTTGCTCATGTTGTTGGATTTGACTTCTGCCTTTGACACCATTTCCCATGCCACCTTACTTGATAGAATTGAAAGAATTGGTGTCAGAGGCCAAGCCTTGAACTGGCTGAAATCCTTCCTATCGGATCGCTCCCATGCAGTTTTTCCATTAGCCCAAGCTAAATGAATTTAAATTTAGCATCGGACATGTATCTATTCATTGAAATTACCTCCTTAGTGGGAAATGAATAGAAGTGTGAACAATTCATAATTCAAAAAGAGATTTTTTGGGGGGCGTGGCCAAGATGGCGATCGTGTGAGACGTGCTCTTCTGGTCTCTCCGCTCCCGATCGCCCAGTTCAGCCCAAAATAGAGGATTTCTCCCCTCAAAAAGCGCAGGTGGAGCGGGCAGCAGTGTCCTGCGGCAAGCAGTACCGGTGGGAGGAGGTGAGGTAGCTCCGTGCCCGCTGCAAGGGGGCGAGCTTCGGGACGGAACACCTTCCGGTCAGAAAATGGCGGCCGGGCACAAAGAACACGCAAGAGGCCGTTGCAGAGGCGCCGCACTCTGAGGGCTGCCTAGGAATGGGACGAGACTAGAAGAAGAAACCCCCTGGGCGCCGAAGAGACACTGGCGGGGGAGTGGCCGCAAACAGCGCTGACAGACACTGCTGGCAGGGGGCCACGATCCAGGTGAGAGCGGCGGAGAGCACTGGGACCAGACCGCATCGGAGCCCGATCGGGGCGCCCCTGAGCCAGCGCGGCGGGCACCCAGAAAGTGCAGCGCCGACACCGGGAAGACCGGATTGGTGTGTGGAGACCCGTGCCACTGATAGCAGGAAGTGAAGAGATCTGGAGCTGAGCGGCCAGGCCTAGTGAATGGGCAGCAGCACGGGGAGGCAAGTCCCCTCTGAATACAGTGCACACTGGGGGTAGCGGGCATAAGAGGACTTCTCTGAGAGACCATTACATGCTCCCCCGGTTAGTGCCATACCAGAGCACAACACCCCAGCCAGACGAGCGCCGCCACCGGCCCGGGAGCGGCCTGTGGGGGTGAGGGGTTCCGGCGGGTGCCCCAGGCAGGTGCAGATAAGCACGACCACGAGAGAGAACGAAGGGGCAGAGGAGAAGGAGAGCGCACCCCGGAGGCGGAGCCTAGGTGAGAGGGGAGTGGCGCCCTTTCCGTACTGAAACCACGAAGTCGCGGAGAGGTTAGCGGGTGGCAGCCATAAAGGAGGAGACGGACCCGGAGGCTGAGGGATAGACCGGGGCATTCTAGGTGCACCCGTGACAGCAGCTCTGTGGGTGACATTGCGCAGGTCGGTTGAGGCATCAACGCTGCAAGTACCTGAATGTAGACGCCTGGGCCCACCGGTGCCATAAGAAGTCCCCAACACAGCATAGGAATGGACAGCGCGTTTAAGGCCCAGGCCACGAACCTCATAGAAAGCCCTCCACCGCCTGAGACCTAATTTCCCCACACAGACCGGGAGTGACGTGCCAGACCATTTTTTTTTTTTTAATGCTTTAATAGCAGATTTACTTATGTAACACGTTGTTTTTCTTTATGCAATGATGTGTTCCTGTAACTGATGTAACGTTGTAACAGTGCTAACCTCATGTAAAGCGCTCCGATACCTCTGGGTCTAGCCAGCGCTATATAAAACTCTTCAAATAAATAAATAAAAATAATAAATACCTCTTCCTCTAAACCGCTAGTATGTGGCGTCCCTCAGGGCTTGGCACTCAGCCCGACTCTTTTTAATATCTATTTGGAGCCTCTTACCAAATTGGTGAAAACTTGGGGGTGCAGGTGGTCTCTTATGCTGATGACACCCAGCTCTTTCTTGCTTTCCAGTAACATATTCCTTCATCTCTTAGCTTTTTTAAGCGGTGTCTGAAGGATGTGGGAGCCTGGATGAAGGAAAGTTATTGTTAGAAATGGGATCTCTAGTTGGCAAGGGCTTGCACCTTTGTCCAAGTAGGGACCCTTCTTCCTAGTCAGGGTAAGGGAGTTACACTCCTAAAATAACCCCTGCTCACCCCCTTGGTAGCTTGGCACGAGCAGTCAGGCTTATTCTAGAGGCAGTGTGTAAAGCATTTGCACATAACCAACAGTAATACAGTGTAAGCACTACAAACTGACACCACACCAGTTTAGAAAAATATCCAATATTTTTATATACTTTAAAACAAGACCAAATACGATAAAAATCCACAGTACAGTACTTTAAAAGTGATTATGTTGCAAGATAACTTCTTTGCAGGAATAGTTCAAAAACAAAGTTCGTACGAGTCGGTAGCTCCGTCCGAGTCTACCGCGATGCTAAAAACCACAGAGTCTAACAGTTCCAGCCGACCGCGTCGATACGGGCCAGCAGAGTCGTGAACAGACTCGGTCACAGTACCTTTTCTCGTTGTGGCGGGCACGGAGTGTGCGAGCCGGTCGGCGTACGTCGCGGTTGCGGTGCAAGATGGAAGCGGTGCAGGGCGCGGTGTCCTCTTGATGCGGTGCAGGCAGCGGCTCGGTGACAATCGTGCAGACGGAGTCGGTGAGTCCAAGGCGTGCGGGACAGGGTGAGATGGTGCTCGATGCGGGGGTGGCAGGTTGCGATGCAGGCGACCAAGCCGGAGTGCGGGAGCTGGCATCGGACAGCGGAGCGAGTCGGAGCGGTGCGTCGCAAAGCATGCGAGCGGTGCCCCAACTGCGATGCGGTCACGATTGTTGAGCCAGTTGCAGCGACAGCGTCGGTCTGGTCCGGCTGGCACAGTGAAGCGATGCGATGCGAACTGTGGTGCCCACAGGTCACGGTGCAAGCAGCGGCTCGGTGGCGATGGCGTCGGACGTCGTCGTCGGTGAGACCAGGGTTGCGGTGCGAGATGCGGACGGTGCGGTCTGCGGTGCAAACAGGACACCGGGCCAGCGATGGAGTCGGTTGACTGAGTCGGTTGCGGTTCCCTTCCTCTGTGGCAACTGAAACAGCGGTTCCAGAAGCGGTACCCAGAGGGTTGTGAAGTCTTTGCAGTCCCTGAGACTTCTTAACAGGAGGCCAGCTCGGTTTCAGGCCCTTGGAGATTCTCAGCACAAGTAGTAGAAAGTTCAGTCCAGTCCTTTCACTGCCCAAGGCAGAAGCAGCAGCTGCAGGCCAACCCAACAAGCAACAACACAGCAAAGGGGCAGTACTCCTCCTGGCAGCTCTTCCAGATCTTCGTCTTGGCAGATTCCTTGATTCCAGCGAGATCTAAAGTTCTGGGGTTTGGGTCCCCCTTTTTATCCTCAATTTCTCTTTGTTCTCTGAAGGCAGAGAGGCCTTTGCCTAGTCCAAACCAGTTCTGGTCAGTCCTGGAGCACTTTGTTGACAAGTCTCATTCTTTCCTTTCAAAGTGCAGGCCAGGGACATCAGACGCACCACAGGAGGTGGAGCCAGCATTGTGGAGGGAAGGCCCAGCCCTATTCAGGTCCCAGGTGCATCTCCTCCCACCCATCTACATGTAGATCTTGCTATTCAGCCCTGTGCTGACTCACCCTGTCTCCTGGCATCCCCCAGCCCCTGTCACTCACACTCCAGACAAGGAATACACAACCTAGCAGAGGCAGGCTTGGATGGTTAGACAAGAAAATACCCACTTTCTAAAAGTGGTATTTTCAAACACAGAATGTTAAAACCAACTTTACTAAAAGATGCATTTTATCATTCTGAGTCCAGGCATACTAAACTCGAATTTCTACCATGTTCCCTGGGTCAGTTAGGATTATAAGCTGTAATAATCAAAACTGCCCATTCTGGCCTATGGGGAACAGGTAGCCTTGCAATAGTGAAAAACGAAATAGGCTGTAATTCACTATCAGGACATGCCACACAAATCAGGAACTTTGTCAAAAACAATCACTGGAGACACCATCTAACCAGGATCAATGCAACACATTTTTATCCTTCTTCTCCGATAAAATACAAGATATCTTGGCAGATATCGACAATTCCCCTTTTAAGCAATCCTTCAGTGAAGTGGTGAAGACTTCGGGTAAGAGGGTGGAGCTGATCTCTTCCTTTCAAGCGCTTGATATAGAGACCTTACGTCACATTGCATCTAAAATCAAATCCGGCTCACCCGCAGATCCCTGCCCCCCTAAGATTTTTAAACTAGCCCTCCCAGAGATTGAGGGAGATATCCTTACCTTGCTCAACCTCTCGCTGGAAACCGGGAAGGTTCCCAGCTATTTTAAGGAAGCCAGAGTAATCCCGCTACTTAAAAAGACAGGAGCGGACGCCTCCAATATGAAAAATTACAGAACAATATCTCAGCTTCCATTTCTGGCCAAAATCATTGAACAATATGTCCTGCAGACTCTATCTAGATTCATGGAGGACCACCATCTTTTGGGAGACAGGCAGGCTGGCTTCCGCGCTCACCATAGTACTGAACTGGTGATGCTGTCAGTGCTTGACGTTATGAGGATCTCATCAGACAACAGGAAGCCATGTGCCCTAGTCCTCCTAGACCTGTCGGCAGCGTTCGACACGGTCAGCCACCCTCTTCTCCTGGAAAGAATACACAATATTGGGATTGGTGGCCCAATACTTCAATGGATTGCCTCATTCTTGACCGACCGCACCCATAAAATTCAGATGGGCGATTGGGTCTCAGAGAGGGGGTCCACCCCTGTGGAGTCCCACAAGGGTCAGCGCTATCCCCCTCTTGTTTAACATATACCTCAGACCTTTGATAAAGGCCCTGGCTTTGATGGACTGCCAGGTATTCAATTATGCGGATGACACGCAAATCATATTTCAAATAGAAAACATGCCGCAGGCCCACTCCCGGGCGCAAGACATATTGCGATTCACGGTTAAGTGGATGACGTCCAACTCACTCAAGATTAACCCGGACAAGACTGAGGTTTTGGCCATCACCACTCAGAGTAACCCTTGGAATTCCCTGTTCTGGCCGCACGAACTGGGTGACAATCCAGCCCCAGTTCCGGTGGTAAAAAGTCTGGGAATCAAAATTGATGCCAAACTTTCACTGGCCAATCAAGTTTCCACCGTGTTTGGAACTTGTGTTGGCCTACTAAGGCAGCTGAGGAGACTCTCCCCTATTCTCTCCTTCTCATCCATGAAGACGGTCGTGTCCGCTTTGATCCTGACTCGGCTGGACTACGGAAATGCGCTCTATATCAGTCTACCAGACTCACTGGTGAGCAAACTTCAGGTGGTGATGAACGATGCTGCCAGGTTAATTTTCAAACTACCGAGGCGCACGCGGGCATCACCCCTATTGCAACAACTTCATTGGCTGCCAATTAAGCAGAGGGCTAAATTTAAAGGCCTCTGCATCACACATAAGGCCCTATTCGGTCAGGCACCCATTTACATCAAGGAACGCCTGGAGAAATACGTCCCCGGCCGCTCACTAAGGTCCTCCACGGAAGGCCTCTTAAAATGCCCGCGATTCAATTACACTACCAAAGGTGGCCGGGCATTTTCTGTCCTATTACCACCACTCTGGAACAGGTTGCCGGTCCAGCTTCGGGCAGAAAGATGTCTCCTTCCATTCAGAAAAGAACTCAAAACCCTTTTATTTACGGAAGCATGGGCTTGACACTTCTGGATCTGACAGTATTCTCCTTGGAACTGACGTTGTTCTTCTTGAAGCGCTTAGAGACCTGCTGGTAATAAGCGCTCTACAAGTCCAATTTAACATTAACATGTCCTACCTTTCACATACAATGCACCCTGCCCACAGGGGTACCTTGGGCCTACCTTAGGGGTGACTAACATGTAGAAAAGGGAAGGTTTAGGGACTTGCAAGTGTGTGCACTTGCCAAGTCGACATGGCAGCCCCAGGCTGCACACAGGCTCTGCAATAGCAGGCCAGAGTTACACTTTACGGGCTGTTTGCGTGGGTGGCACAATCCAGTGCTGCAGCCCACCAACAGCATTTGATCTATAGGCCCTGGCACTCTCAGTGCACTTTACAAGGGACTGACACATAAATCAAATAG
Organism: Calotriton arnoldi; assembly: GCA_963921515.1. Classification (NCBI taxonomy): domain Eukaryota; kingdom Metazoa; phylum Chordata; class Amphibia; order Caudata; family Salamandridae; genus Calotriton; species Calotriton arnoldi. The sequence continues at coordinate 394,201 of CAWUFW010012819.1, forward strand.
GCCAATCATGGAAACACCAATCCATAACACATTTTATACAAGAGCACTTGCACTTTCCCACTGGACAGCAGTGAGGAAAGTGCGCAGAATCATTACACCAGCAAAAACGGAGTCAAAACCAGGAGGTCAGAAAGCAAAAAGTCAGGGGAAACACGCCAAAAGATGCCAAGTCTAACAGTTATCTTAAACTCAACTCAGATAAAACAGAGGTTCTCTTCTTTGGCACCAAGCTTGCCCCGGATGCTAGTTTGTGGTGGCCTCCTGAGGTAGGAGCTCCCCCGACACCTACTTCGTTGGCCAGAAACCTGGGGGTAAAATATGACTTGCAGCTTACTTTTGAACCCCAAGTCAGATCTATTTCTGCCTCTTGTTTTGCCACCCTGAGATCCCTTAGAAGAATGCTTCACCTCATTCCAATGGACTCACGAAAAATGGTTGTCCACGCCTTGGTCACAGCTAAATTGGACTATGCCAACTGTCTCTATTTAGGCCTTCCGACCTTCCTTCTGCAAAGGCTTCAATTCATCCAGAATTCGACCGCTCGCCTCATTTTGAAGATTGCCTCTCATTTTTCCATCTCTTCTCATTTTCGACATCTTCACTGGCTTCCCTTGATCAATAGGATCCAATTTAAAGCTCTTACTTTAGTCTTTAGAGTCTACAATCATAAGGGCCCTCTACATCTTAGGCGGAGACTGAGTCCTTATTTTCAGTCCAGAGCCTTGAGAGCCAACAGTTTGAAACTTCTCCATATTCCTCGCATTTGTAAAGCTAGATGAGGTGGTCGTTCATTTACTTACTTGGCTTCTAAATTGTGGAACTCTCTGCCACTCAGTCTCCACTGCAACCCCTCGGATTCAGTTTTTAGAAGCAATCTCAAAACGCTCTTTTTGATACGGATCTGATGGCCAAGTAATTTGTTGACTTCTCCTCTTCTCTTTTGGACTAGTCGCTAGTGCCTGGACACCTACACAGAGGTAGCTGTGCGCTTTAAAAATGTTTTGCATTGAATTGATTATCTGGTAGTGATATTCCCCCGTTATAGGAATTCCGCTGAAGTGTCTGCAGTGCCCCCTTAAGGTGAACTCCATCCCAAAAGAGCAGCCGCACCTCTCTGTCTATTTTATTAAACATCTCCTCCGGAATTGCTTGGTAAGTGTTTTGGAGACAGTACAATAGCTTGGGGAGGGTGATCATCTTAAAGGTGGCGGCTCTCCCCAGTATCGTCAGGGGGAACCGTCGCCAATGCTCTGCGCCATTCTGAAAGGCCGCAAAGACTTTCCCGAGGGTTGGAGCCAGACACAAAGCCCTATCAGATGTGACCCGAATGCCTTGGTATTTAAAACTCACTTCTTCCACCCGCAGCGGTATCCGGGTAGCCATATGGATCATAAAACACCAATTTGTCCCAATTTATTTTCTAGCCCGAACAGCCGCCAAACTTCAATGATCGCTGGAAGCGTAATTCACGGTTCTGTGGCAAACACGCTATTCTTGCGCAGTTTGCGCCTGAGACAATATTACCAGCTCAATTGTGAAGCCCTTATTTCTGAAAGGTGGTCTCTTTCCATATGCATGAACGCATGTGAACATTCATCTGCCCATTTACTGGAGGTGCAACAACATTCTATTTGTAGAGTGCCTGTTTGTATCGCTGCCTGTTGAAGGATCTCTCCATATGTTTGGGAAAACTAACTGGATCTGATTGTGTCTGCCCTTTGAGTTTCTGCTTCGCACCTGCAGCTGAGCCGCGTTTCCCATGAAGAAGGGAGGATCTCGACTGGCATCAAAGCTGCCCTCTCAGTGCTAAGAATAGAAGTCACACTTTCGCATGGAAAGCCAGGCCCCGCATCCTGTGGAAACAAAGCCACTCATGAAGTGTGCTCTTTCCAGTCTCCTCCCGGGCAAAGCTTTTAAAAGCTTAGCTTCGTCCCTTTCCACAGTATTCTGTGCTAAGCCTTCAGTCGTCGGAGGAGGAAGGAAGGCTTCCTACTTCCCAGGCCGAGCCAGACACAAACCATTAACATCCAACCTTAGACAAGCCCTTGCCTGGCGCGGGACGCGGAGCGAGTACTTCCTCTACCGAGTCTGCGCCGTGTCTGGGAACGCGAGGGTTCTGGCTGCGGGCAGGGTGCAGTTTTTGAAAACATCTTAAAGCCATATTGGGGTGCTCAGGGCTCTAGACTCCAAATCAACTTCATAGTTTTAATTTGTTGACAAATATGGTTTTCAGCAGCACGGCCGAGTATTATGGCTTCAAATGCTGTAACGTTAGATGTAAAATGGTGTCCCTCTGTAGAGTGTAAAGAGGGGCCCTTGAGTTGCCCATATCCAGTGGCGTGACAGTGGCCCCCGCAGTGCGGGGAGGAGGGGGGGTCGCAGGGGGGGTGAGCTCCAGGGGGCCCCTTCCAAGACTTTGCACGAGCAGCGGGCCCCTGCCTGAGCGCTCCTGACTCGGTCCGGAGCGTGTGGGGCCCCTCCATGTACTTTGCGGAGTGTGTGTGTGTGTGGGGGTGGGGGGGGGCAGAGGGGTGTCACGTTTCCTTACGCCACTGCCCATATCTCCCAGATATTGCTTGTCCTTGGGTTGAATGCCAGGGCTCCCCTGATGGGTCTGGTGACCCCTGAACGGTTGGGGGTCTTCCAAGATGCTTTGTTTTGGGAAGCCTGTGATTTTCTCCAGATCACTTCTACGCCCATAAGAACAGGCGTCACTTCAAAACAGGCCCTCCCCGAGACGGGAAAAACGCCATGTGGGACGCATCTCCCAGCATGTACTTCCAGTAGCATTCCATTGGACACCCCCAGTCCGCTTCCCTGCTGCACTCGGGTCAGACGCTACGCACAGATAAAGCTAGAGTGAGAGTTCATACGCAGTGATTAATTCTAAGCTTTGATATTGTGACACGGCGTTTATGTTGCACTAAACCAATCCACCCGCATTAAAGCAACATTAGGAGCTGGAAAAAAGCCAGCAAAGTTAATGGTCTTTTCCTTCTCGCGCTCTGTACATACCGAGTCAAATTGTTGTGTGATTTTAGTCCTACTGACAGCGCTTGCGCAATTGTACAATTCTGTGTTCAGCAACGGGCAGATAATAGCCATAAAAATTGGACATTTCTGCATTTTGCTCAGAGGATGGATACATTTATCTTTTGTGTGCACCTATTTCCGATGTTTTGCAAACTTAAACTAAAATGTTATTTTTTTTATCTTTATTTCGTATATTGCTACCAAAAAACGTGCCCAGGCGTTGAAAGAATGGAAATGAAATAAATCACAGCATCAAGAGAGAAACAACATAGAATTATTTAGAAAACAATCACGTGTTCGACTCCTTTCTACGCCACGCGCTGGCAAAGCTAATGGGCTTGACAACTGTATGGTGTGTGGGTCAGCATGCCCATGCCATACAAACGTCAAACCTGTTGCCTGTGTTCATTCTGAGTTGCTTAACTGCACTGGGGAGCGAGCTTAGACAAAAACGCCTAAAAATTGATGCTGCAAAAAAAGGTTTGCTTCATATTTTGTACCATTCCATTTTTAGATGGGTTTATCAGCCTTTGCTCCCTAGTGGTACTGGCTGCTCAACGACTGATTTCAGATGTAAAATAGTCGCTCACGCATCTCCAGAGGTGGAAAGACACACCTAAATGACCAATAGAAAAATGATGATACTAAAATATTCCTGTGTACTGATCCAAGTTCTAGTTGCCAATGGATCGAGAAAAGATCCTACAACCGTGAGAAAAAGAAAAAATCATACAACCGTGCGTTCTCCAGTCTTGCTCCGAGAATCTGGAACTCCTTGCCATCCGAGATCAGATCCAATCCATCCACTACCTCCTTTAAAAAACTGGTCAAAAGGCTACTAATGAACGAACGTTAACACGTTGATCATGCTCGTGTGTTTTGTCAATAACCAAAAACTGTGAAGTATTTTCACTGATATTCCATTATATCTTTTTACCTTATTTTTGTTTTAGTCCTAGATAGCTCCTTCAACTGCATTAACTGTTGATTTTCCTCGTTTCCTCTTTCTGTTAAAATTCTTTGAGGCGCATCGCACATCTTGGTTCATTCTATTGTATGATGTTTTACATGGAGCACTCTATTGCACCTCTGAGACACAATACTTCTTTATTTTTGAATGTTTTCCCACAGGTTGTAACTTTACTTACTTTGTTTATGTTTTGTATACTTGCTTGTGCCAACTTTGTACAGCGCTCTGATACCCCTTTGGGTCTTGTTCGCGCTCTATAAAACTTTTCAAATAAATAATAAATAAAAGTCAAACCTAAAAATGGAGGGCCTGATTCACAAAGGTAATGTGATACAAAAGTCTAACTTTACAACTTTTGGTATTCACAAAGGGCATTTACTACTCGTAAATGCCCTTTGTGAATCCCAAAAGTTGAACTTTACGACTTTCGGTATTCACAATGTGCATTTACAAGTAGTAAATGCTCTTTGTGAATACCGAAAGTCGTAAAGTTAGACTTTCGTCTCACTTTACCTTTGTGAATCGGGCCCCGAATGTTCAGGGTTATACTGCAAGTTAAGAGAAACAGCATTCCACAACCTGGTTGTGACCACCAAGAAACAAAGATCACCCAATTGGGTGCATCTGTTAACTGAAATTAAAGTTCTAGCATGCATACATTGCTGGTAGGTAGGGCCCAAGAATGCGGGACCCACACCTGCCTGGGGGTTGTGGAAGAATCACAGATATTTAAAATCAAAACCATGCTTCTCCAGGAGCCAAAAAAAAACCAACCACGGTAATCCAAGATATCAGAGAATTTAACCAGAACAGAAAATAAGTTGGCATCCACGTTTGGATCAACTGAAGGTGACTGATTCAATTTTTGGCTAAACCACTTTATGAAGTTGACATAATCTACAGGCCATATGGACATAAAGGATCCCTTGGACCACAATACACCTATGCTCCCAATGGAGCATTGATTGTATTTTTCTCAGTAACCTGACCAGGAGAAATCTTGTCAGCATCACCAAATTGATGTGAGGAACCAAGTACAGCTCCCTGTTCATCAGAATTCCTAACCTTGTCTATAGGGAGGTTGTCCCAGAATGACAGCCATCAATTCTAAGATGGATGTGGGACTCCCAAAATCATCACCTCTGCTATTTTCCTTCGGTGAGCTTAAGTGAAGTTTCTTTCATCCATACCGCCCTCGCCGAAAGTCAAGCATGGAAAATTGCTACATCCTCCTTATTGTTGATATGTAAACGCAGGGATATTTGTGTATCTTTGACATCACAGTAAATTTGTAGCCATAAGGTTGAATCTGTGCAGCCATGGGAGTCACGTACAGATTCAATAATATGAAACTCAAGGCCATGCTCTGTGTGACGCCAACGCCTGCATCATTGTGTTGCCTCCATGTTATGCTAACTGATGTAACTCTGTAGTTAATGCGGCTTTCCAAGGTACTTAAAACATTTTGTTTTCTATAGTTTGATCATTTTGTATGGGCTTTTTTGTCGCATGCTAGATATGTTGCCAAATGGCAGTCTTGGAGTGCTAACATCATTCAACATCCGCTTAGGAGCTAGAAGCATAAAAACATATACATTAGTGCAACATAGATACAAGAATGGAGCCTGGCCTTCAGTCCAGGCGGGGGTAAACTGCTACATTCGGTGGGGATTGGGGGGCTGGGTTAAACATGGAAACATTTCCTGCATTAATTCTGTACATCAAGCAGTTTGTAATTCAGTGTTCTCATATGCACTGTTCTAGTAAGGTAAGACAAGTTCAGCACGACTCCATCCATGTAAAGGTAACAATCGAATCTCCCTACAATGTAAAGGTGAATATTTTGGAAAACTCTTGGTTGACATTGTAATTTTCTACAGAAGTGATCTTTTAGCTTTTTCTGGTGAGCATTAAGAAGCATGGCTTAGCGGAGCATTGTTTTGATGATTTGCTTTTATAAAATATCTGAGCCATGTGGTGAGCCATGTGGTTGGCCGTCTTAATTAATGCAGCGCATACTGCAGCAGCATGAGTACACATTTGCCTCGTATTATTATCCTCTTTGACATGTGGTAGTCTCCTAAACGCAGTCAATGAAGTTGGAAATCTGGTGAAAGGTCAGAAGAGAAGAAACCTTAGGGAAGCGTCTTCCCACCTGTTGTGGACATTATATAGCTGGACAAGTAATAGTGGATTACTAACGCCTGGGTATGCTGGTAGACATGGACCGTTATCTGTTCAAATCACACAGTCCTGAAGGTGTTGTGGGATTGTGTGGGCGTGAGCCAGTTATCTGCATCCATCGACTTTCATAGGCTCTGAAATATGCTGGGGTCGGGAAGCAGCTCTTGGATCTACAGAAATGACATTGGGACCTCCTGCTTTTGTCCTACCTCTCCCTTCTCGATCAGCAGGGTATTATCAGCAACGATGGCAAAGTGGGATGAGCGAGCATCACAGTTGGATTGGATTTAAGAAATATGTTTAGGTTTCAAAAGTCAACACAGTGCAATTTTCATAGGCGGCAATGTTATCCTATGGAGGAAAAACAAAGACTGCACACAAGTTCCTCACAGCTACTTATGAGACCAATCCTGCGGACTTGAGATGAATACAGGGCAAGGTACAAGGCAGCACCAGCAGGTCACCTCCAGCGCCACTAGGGCGGCTGGGTGCCCAAAGTTAGTCAATGGGGATCGGTCCAGTCGAAAAGAGGTTGAAGGTTTGGACTGGGAGACCAGTCCGGCTGAACTAACAGGTGTGCTCAGGCCTTGCGATGCTCGGGGATGTGGGGACACCTTTGGCTCTCTTCTCCATGGGCCAAGGTCGATGGGTGTAAAGGTGCTTGGAGGTGTCGGGAATTCGTCACCGGAGAGTATCGCGATAGAGGAGGCCTGCAAATAGAGGCTGCAGGTGGCGGTGGAAAGTCCACAGCTGGGGATCCCAAGGTGTTCTTCGGATCTGGAGGGCTGGGGGACCACACTGGCACAGTTGTCCCACTTCAACTCAGGCTTGGAGGTACGGGTTCAGTGGTGCTGGCCGGTGTTGGGTTTGGAAGTCTTGGAGTCTGAGTCTTGGAAGAAGTGCTGGCAGTCCTCCCAGGCTTTTGAAGGCTCAGCAGCTTGCAGGACAAGATGACTTTGGCGCAATTGTCGAGAGTAGGCGAACAGGCTGGCAGGATTGGTGCCAAGTCAGATGCTTCTTCCTCCGTTCTTGCTTGTCGCAGCTCTGTGGTCCTCCTTCTTCTTTTGGGTCGCAGTAACTGATTTCCAGGTGCCAGGGGCTACCGTAACTCCTAAATTTAGGGGCGTTCGGGGAGTGTAGGGTAGTAGCCAATGGGCTATCTACCCCTTTGGTCACTATGCCTCCCTACATGACCACTTCCTGTGGGAAGTGAGCATAACCCTGTCCCAGAGTTCTTAATTCTTTCATCACAAAGATGGCATACTCTGAAATGTCACTTTCACTTCAGGTAGCCCACCTTAGGGGTGGAAGTAGCCTGAAGGTGAATACGCCTCTCTGGATACTAATTTTCCTGCCTTGTACAGGTGCCAAATGGGCCCTGGTCAAGGGGGGCTGCCATCCTCTCCTGTGAGGGAAGCTAGATTTGCCTACCAAAGGTGGTGGGCTCTTTGAAGCTCCCTGCCTTAGAATGCAAATTTGCAGGTCATCCTGTGGGAGGTGGTGTAAAAAAACCCCTGCCTGAGCAGGCTTTGGTTCTGACCTCCTGAGAGCAAAAGCTCTCACCCCTGGGGGTCAAAAACTTGTCTGTGGTGGCAGAGTGGCTAGGACCAGTCAGCCAGCACACTAGTAGTTGGTAGGTTTTCAGGGGGCACCTCTAAGGTGCCTTCTGGTTGCATGTATTAATAAATCCATCACTGGAATCAGTGTGGGCTTATTAATACGAGATGTTTAATACCAAACATCTCTGGTATCAGTGAAGCCATAATGTAGCTGGGGAACTTGTTTTCACTAGTGTCCAGCACATGTACTTAAAATAGCTTCTTTGATCACTTGCACTGGCAGTAATGGAACTGACCAGCACAGGGACGTATCTGCTCATACAGGCATGTCCACACATGTAGTATAGTGCACCCTGCCTTAGGGCTGTAAAGCCTGCTGTATGGGGTGACTTACCTATACTGCATGCAGTGTCTACTGGCATGGCACACAGCGATGTGTGCCATGTCATGTTTTCACATTTGTCTGCACCAAGACATGCAGCCAGCATTGGCAGTCTGTATGTGTTTGGTGAGGGGGTCCCTTAGGGTAGCACAATACATGCTGCAACCCTTAGGGACCCTCTTTAGCCCCCTTGCCCTAGGTACCAGGGGAACCACTTTCTAGGGACTTACAGGGAGTGCTAAAGGTATTTCCAATTGGGGAAACAATTGTATAGGTTTCGGAAAGAGAGCTGGCACTGGGGACTGGTTAGCAATGTTCCAGTGCACCTCCAGTCAAAATTGCATTGAATACCAGGCAAAAAGTTGGGTTGACCATGTCAAAAGGGTCACTTTCCTACAATGCTCTCTTTTGAAAATTGTTTGTGTTAAATTTTGTATTTTGTCCTTGTCATGTAATAAAATTGATGTAATCAGTTTCACAAATCAAAGTTTGTTGACCTAAACATTTTAAGGTATATAAATGTGTATGCTGAATGTAAGTGGTATATGTGAAAATGTACTCTGCACTGTTTATATGATTACTAATTATAAACATCCTTCTAAGTTGTGTAAATGTCTGTATTTTAGCCTGCTAGGCCTTGGAATGGTTAATTTTACATTTCTCCTCTCTAATGTGTTGTGTTAAATAGTTGGTACATTTCATGTATAGTTACTAATTTCTTTTTTATATTTCGGGACATCTTCTTGCCTGTTTTTTAGAAGTAGTTTTGTCTGAAATTTAAACTGTTTGTGTAATTTATTACAATACTACTGAAAGGTATAATCATGATATTCAATTCATTTTCCCTTTTAGGTTGCTACTTTCTTTGTGTAAAACCCATTGGATGTGTAATCCACACTTTCGCAATGTATTCATTTTTTGATATTCATAATAGGTTCAACATTTAGAGCACATGGCAAACATCTGTCACTGAGGAAACCTCCACTCCAGCCCAGTATCAAGCCTCTAAGGAGGACTCCACTCCTGAAAGTCCAGATGAAGAGAAGCAGCCTGGTCCATGTGGTTTGCCTGGGCAGACGGCTCTAGTGAGTCTCACTCAGCTCACATCTACACCTCCCACGCCAGCGGTAACAATACCTCAGCTTATTGATACCTCCACTTCCTATGTCCAAAACAACATGACACTGATCTTGTGCCCCCCAGTCCTGGTTGCTGTTGAGACAACACCACCACCACCTCCAGTTCAGCCAGGAACCAGTGGGATGGGGCACATTGGGTCAAGGGCACAGGATAGTGGGGGTAGGGGTCATGTGAGGGAATCTGTGGGCCAGCATAATGAGGCCACTGGGTTCATATTCACCCAGGCCACCATCACACAAATCTTGGGATCCCTCCATTAGTCCCAAGACATGATGGGCCTGGTCCTTACAGAGGTCCGGGAGATGAATCAGTTGCAGAGGGAGCACAATGTACAGATGAGAATCGGAACTCAAATTTGGGCTCTCTGACTGGGGTGCTGCAGGATATTTACACGCTTATGTGCAGGGCTTTTCCAGCACCATCTTCCCCTTTCTGTTGGCCAACAACATATGGGCCAACTACATCTGCTGCAGCCACAGAAAGGCAGGCCCTGCCACAAGCGGCAACCCCTGCACCCACCTCAGTCCCTCCAACTGTGGATCCACCAGCCCCCACAAGAACATAAATTCATCTGGACCACAAGGAGAAGATGGCAAGACCACCACCACCACCAAGAGACGCAGTACCTAATTTCCTCCAGTGTATGACTACCATTCACTCTGTGGACTTTTTCTGGACACATTTTCCTTTCTGATGCTAGTTGTATTTATCATTCATCATGACTGACATTTTCATTTTTGGTTTACTTTTTGGTTTTCATCCTGTTATAGTTTATTTTGATTTTGTTTAATAAAAGCAAAACTAACAAAGCCAAAGGCTGGTGTTGTTGTCCTATTCTGTATTTATCACAATTTTCTACCATGACAACAAAATACAAATACCCAAAACTCATCAACTAGTATTTTAATAAATTTGAGAAAAATTGGTCTGTCAGATTTTGTGAAACATAACATACGATACATAACACAAATACTCAGTGCCATTTTTACATTTCCAGTTCCACACCTTGCCATCATGGAAGAAGGGGATATAATCAAAACAATCAGATTCAATAGGCAAAATATTATTTAATTATGTCATCAGCTGGAGCCAGATCTTCTGCCTCACAATAGGAATTGCACAACAATAACACCAATAGTTATAAATCCTGGCAGTACTCAATTTTGTGGTCACAGAATCACTCCAATACACTGTTGAAGTATCTGGGGGAATGTCACAACCAGCGTTAAGTGGTGTGCTACAAGAAGTTCTTTCTACAATGATGAAAAAAATGAGCCAAAAAATGTGACACGATTATAGATCAGTGTACTTCCCATTAACCAATCAATATAATGACAGATAGTACTTACCAACAAGCCAGGCTCTCTCAGGTCCAAGTTGTGACATTTGCAGGAGTATGCTGCTGTTCCGTAGTACAAAGGAATCATCGGTTGATCCAGGAAAATGCGCAGACATTCTTGTGATGTACAAATGTGGTAGCAGACAACTTGAACATTGATTGAATGGAAGTTCTGTGATTACAATACACTTGTTCTCTGGCGTGTGGTGGCACTAAGGCAATATGTGTGCCATCAATTGCTCTAGCCACATGTGGTAGGCAGCCCAAGGCATAAAAATCTCCCTTCACATTGGCAAAATCCTGCTTTGTAGAAAACTGAATGAAGCTGTGTATGTATCTCATCATTGAAGAAAAACTTCTTGTAGGATACCACTGAAAGTTGGTTGTAACATTTCACCAGATAATGCCACAGTGTACTGGAATGATTCTGTGGCCACAAAATGGAGTACTGCCATTATTTTGACTACTGGTGTTATTGATGTGGGATTCCTATTGTGAGGCAGAAGATCCAGCTGAATTGTTTGCCTATTCATTCTGAATTTTTTGATAATATCCTGTTTTTCCATGGTGGCAAGGTCTGGAAATGGTCGGAACACTTGAGGCTGTCGTCTCCTCACTCTCCCTGGGTTCATATGTCTACACTGAAAAATAAAAAAATGCTTTCAATGTTTGCAAACGTATTTAAAAATCAAACCACACTTTTCATCTAGTTATCAATACATATACATTTTTAATACATAATTATACAGAACCTTATTATGTTGTGTATACATTTTATTAAAATTTAACATGTGTTACATGTGTAAATTATACATTTTTAAATGTGTAAATAATACATTGTTAATGTATTATTTACACATTCTTATTTTTTCTTCAATTTTGTCTGCAAAAATACCGTCAAATGCAGTATAAACACCACCGCGCAAATCTTGCATCGAACCACATTAAGGAACTACATTACACTTTTTTGAAAAAACAAATGAACAACATTAGCATTTTCGACATGTAAACAACGTTGCCACTATTTTGAGCGGTGGTGACACACTTAACAGTTGCAAACACTATCCCACAATCTAAAATGGTGGCTGCCTGACCTCGCCGTCAGGACATTTGTAATTAGTCGACCACGGCGGAAGTTGACCGCCTAGTGGTTGTGAAACTCCACAACGGACCCAGCCATAGGCTAACGTGTGTGAAAGCAACGTAGGACAGCCAATGGATCTGTCTGTCACCGTTGATGATCACGTACGTCGTGTACATGTATGTGGCGTTTCAAAGAAAGCTCACTTGCCTCCTAACACTGCAGCTAACAAAACCTCTTCAACTTTTGCTGCTTTTTCCGACCTCTGGGAGCCACGATGCCAGGAAGATCAGGTGACAGGGACCCAGCCTTCTCGCCATAGAAGCTGGAGTTGCTGGCAACTGAGGTTATGTCCCTGAAAAGCCAGCTCTAAGGTCCATCAGAGGAACAGGTACATGTTTGAAATGTATTTGTAAACCTGTTCTTTTAATGCACAGGCTAGAATGTCCCTTTGAGTTCCTGAGTGAAGTGTAGTGATTGAATGAAGTGCCATTTATTTTTTACATTACATAAAACAATGATGGTGTGAATTTCTAAGCACTTTATGGTTAGAGAAAACTGCAACATTAGTATGTGTGTGTGTTTTGAACCCTAGATTTTATTTGGTGAGCATTTTGAGATATATCTATTTATATGTATGATTTTCATGTGAAATGTAGACATTTCACTACACTTAAAAATAGAAAACACATTATATCTTATTTACAACTGTACATATATATATATAATTTTTACATACCAAAATAAAATGATGTTTGCTATGTGTATTATCCCACAAATCACTCGGCCTAGATCGCGTATCTCCAACCAGTCATTTGGGAGCTACCAGTAGCTCCCAGACACGTTCAGAGTAGCTCACAGACTTGAATTCTTTTGAGGAGGCTGTGTTCATGTGACATCATGATCATCAGGCTGCTGATAGCAGGGCCTGACAATGAACAGTGCTCAGTCAGATTTATTGGCCAGGCTGGGGCTGAGTCACAGAGGTGAACAACTGAAGGACTGAGGTATTTGTCTCCTAGAAAAAAAATCCTTGTCAGCTCAAAATTGGAGTTGTGAACAAAATGATGCTTCTGAATGCTTTTAAATGGAAGAAAAATGAAATGGAGAGTTACCTTAATTATTGAATAAACACTTAATTTCTATTTTGTCCCATTTCAAAGTGTTGCATTTACAAACAGCAGGCCCCTTATTCCCAGTGGGCAGTATACACGGTGCCATAAGCATATAGGAAACAATACAGACCATTTTTTACATGAGAGAAATTTTAAGTGCAGAAAAATGTTCCATAATATGAAGTGTTTGGTAGAATATTTATCTGCACTTTTAATTTCTCCAAATAAAAATATAAAAAAACATACAGTGGTATGTTTGTGTCATTCATGTAAAGGTGCCACATATGGCGAAAGTTATGTCCTGTGCTGCAAGTGCATACGACACAAGCTCTCAGTCACTCATACAAATATATCACTTTCATACGCACACATGTTCATACATTCCCAAAGACCACGCTCTCACTGACGCACATTGCAGCCCTTTCAGTGTGCACTAAGTCATAGTATTTAGTACAAACCATAGTATCTGGCTCTTTAGACATTAGGCTTCACGTTAATGTAGCTGGACTTGGGGGTGTCTGGTTACAATGCGCAAGTTATTTAACCTTCAGTATTTCACAATGATATTCACGGATGAGAAGTAGATCTCATTACAGAAAATGTTGACGACCCCTGGCCTAGATGATGTGACTGGCCTGGATTAGTTAAGTTAGGACATGACAAGGGATAAGGGTACTCAACAGGTTACTACAAATGTGCTTTTATTTATTTTATCAGAATGAGAAAACAAAATATTGTGTTTGAACTTTTGACCAATGCTTGTGATTGATTTCTGAAAAGTGTGTTACATCAATACAGACAAACAAAACGTCACAAAGTACATTTTCTTTCTTTCATTTCTTGTATCTGTACAGGTCAACACTCATCAGATGAAGACGATATGGTAGGTCATCTCTCCAAGAAGGTACAGACCCAAGCGGCGCAGCCTAAATTGCCGCAAGAGGTGGGAGGACCTATGACGCTGGACCAAAATGTCATCTGAAGTCCAACTCGGGCAGACCTCCCAACATGGGAAGGATGTGTGCCACACCCTGATGCCCCTAACGGCCCGCATACTTGCTGGGCCCTATCCGGAGCTTAATGGGCAGTTGAGAGCCCAACACAAGCATCAAGGGGGTAAGTTTGAGTTTGAGTTTAGAATGTTAAATAATATTTTTTTGTGACAGCAATAAAATATGGCATAAACATTAAGGTCAACACATGTCAAATGCACAAGAAGAGTTCTTGAATGTGTAAGTTTTGCACAAGGTGTATGATGATGTTTTTTGTGTATTAAATTGTGGGACAAGATAACAGCTGATTTCTGATCACCTCCAAAGGACTGTTTTGAGCACACATGCCTGCCTAAACAAGAAATATACATGAGTTTGTTTGATGTGATAAGGGACAGTTGTACCAAACAGGCCACAAGTTATCATTGTGTCAGGTATAAAGCTCCTTCAGTATTGTGAATGATGTTACTTTAGCCCTATCACAGGTGACATAGCATAAAAATCACTTATGCTACAGTGGACATCCCAAATGTCACAGTGATGAGTTGATATTATTTCCAGACAAGAGTGAGCATGTGAGCCCAAATGACTTGAAACAGAGAATTAATGGCTACATTTTTTATTTCAAACATATCCCAAGTGTGTTTTGAATCAGAAATACAATTGAATTCATGTTAAAAGTGACAGATTTGCATGATGTCTTACTCCTTCACAAATGTGCATATAAGCCAGTCTGTTTGTTGGTAAAATATTTTGATAGGCATACAATTGTTAGAAAAAACAGACAGGTATGTGTACACTTTGGTGACTGAGTTCACATGTCCTTTGTTATGTCCAGATGATTAATCATTGATGAAGAAAACTAGGATACTTAAAGGGACTTTAGCAGATGGAATGTTGCGTCACACATATGTTGGAGTATCCCATCTGGATAACTCACAATCAGCCACAACTCATGACTCATTAGGAAATTGTGGAAATGCATCAAGGTGTAATCTGTTGCATATTGTGCTTTGCATTTTTATTTTTGAAGTAAAAATTATATATGAATCAGTGTATGAAATATTTACTGTGATGTTGTACCAATTTTGGGCTAAAGCCTAAAGTGATAGCATATTTCTTTTTAATTTTCACAATAGTAAAACAAACTGGAAATAACTTGAGATATTTTGAAGTCATGTACATATGTTTTTGCTCTGTACTAAAGTGGATTAGAAATGTATCAAGCTTCATGTATTTACTTATGCTATAGAAGTCATTTGTCAATCCCCCAAAAACCTATTTCTTCATGTCTTCAACAGCATAGGTTTGTACACAGTGCGTGATAAATTGATAAGCAACTTCAGTTCTGAATCCAAATAATATTTTGAGCATTTGAAATATACTTAGGCTACTTGAAGTAAACGTTACTATTAGGAAATGCACAAACAAAGGAAATAGGCTTTCAGTTTATACAAATATTGGTACAACATTGCAGTATCTGTTGACACACATTGATTCATAGTATAATTTTTATGCATGAATATAATCCATCTCTTTTATGCCTTGTACACACACTGTACAAAGGTCTTTTTGCTTGGCATCTTTTTTTGTGACATAAGTTCACTATTCTAAACAACAAATCAGAAGCATTCAGAGGTGTGAAACAGAGAGAATTGACAATGGTTAAGCGACAAAATCATAAATGATATAGGAGCAATAACGGTAAATTACAAAACTGGGACCAAATGTTTGCATGAGATAATGAGAAGAAAGAAAGTTTGTAAGCCTTGAAGCAGGTGAAATATGAAAAAATGGAAAATGCTTAGAGGAAAAACTTCATGATCACTTCAATTTACACAGATACAATAAAACTATTGTATATGTATTTACAGCTTCTTGAGCAGCAGACGAAGGGGACATTGGCCACGTAAGCAGGGAAGCAGCTGGCCACTGTGGTTTGGGTGCTGAGACCACCAACACTGAGGGACCCAGTGGCACGGAGGGTGAGGGGACGGTAACGGAGGCCACCAGCTCAACAACATCATCTTCAGAGGCTTCCACAAGCAAGAAGTCCTTAGTGATGGCAGACCCTACAGGAATTGTACCAACTGCATCCTTGTCCACCACCCACAGAACCATCTCCACCCTCCCTTACTCCTCCCCCAGTTGGCCAAACCCACTCCCCTAAAAGGGCTGAGGTCTCCTTTGCCACAGGTACCTCACCCCCTGCCCCTGTACCCCCGGCTGCGCTGAGTTAGGAGGCTATTGACCTATTACGCCGCATCTCTGTAGGCTAGACTGCACTCCTGAATGCCATCCAGGGCCTTAGTTGCCATATACAACAAATGGTAGTATACCTGAAAGGCATTCATAGTGCTATGTCTGGACTGCAGAGATCATTTACAGGACTAGCCTCCTCACTGACTGCAACCTTCCAACCAGCCCAACCTTGTGCCCCAACTCAGGCCCCTTAACCATCCCAATTCCCAAGTCCCAGCACTGTCCCAAGCACACTCACTTCTTTGCACGTACCCACTACGACACAAGCAGCACACCCACACATAAACACAGACACAGCAAGAAATAGAAGCACACCCCAAACAACATACAGACACTACACCCACACCCGCCACAACCACCAGCACACCCACATGCATCACACCCACCACCACACCCATAACTATCAACACAACCACCACCACAACCACCACCAGCACAGCCACAAGCACCACACCCACCACTACACTCACAGGTACCACAACCACCAGCACACCCACAAGAACCACAACCACCACCACACCCACAACCACCAGCACAACCACATGCACCACAATCACACCCTCAACCACCACCACACCCACAACCACCAGCACACCCACATCAATCAATCAATCAATCATGTCACTTATAAAGCGCACTACATACCCGCGAGGGTCTCAAGGCGCTGGGGGAAGAGGGGGGTGGTGCTGCTACTGATCGAAGAGCCAGGTCTTGAGGAGTCTTCTGAAGGCCAGTAGGTCTTGGGTCTGTCGGAGGTTGGTGGGGAGGGTGTTCCAGGTCTTGGCGGCGAGGTGGGAGAAGGATCTGCCGCCGGCGGTCGTTTTCCGGATGCGGGGGACTGTGGCGAGGGCGAGGCTGGTCGAGCGGAGCTGGCGGGTGGGGGTGTAGAAGCTGAGTCGTCTGTTGAGGTAGGCTGGTCCGGAGTTGTGGAGTGCTTTGTGTGCGTGGGTGAGGAGCTTGAAGGTTATCCTCTTGTTGACAGGGAGCCAGTGCAGGTCTCTCAGGTGGGGTGTGATGTGGCTGCGTCGGGGGATGTCGAGGATAAGACGTGCAGAGGCGTTCTGGATGCGTTGCAGCCGTCTCAGGAGCTTAGCCGTCGTTCCTGCGTAGAGGGCGTTTCCGTAGTCCAGCCTGCTGGTGACGAGGGCCTGGGTGACTGTTTTTCTTGTTTCGGTGGGGATCCACTTGAAGATCCTGCGGAGCATTCGGAGGATGTTGAAGCAGGAAGAGGAAACGGCGTTTACCTGCTTAGTCATGGAGAGGGTGGGGTCGAGGATGACCCCTAGGTTGCGTACGTGGTCGGTGGGTGGCGGGGCTGTTCCCAGTGATGTTGGCCACCAGGAGTCGTCCCAGGCTGAAGGGTTGGAACCAAGGATGAGGACCTCCGTCTTGTCCGAGTTCAGCTTCAGGCGGCTGGTCCTCATCCATTCGGCGACGGCCTTCATTCCTTCGTGGAGGTGGGCTTTGGCGGTGTGAGGGTCTTTGGTGAGGGAGAGGATCAGCTGGGTGTCGTCGGCGTAGGAGATGATGTTGAGGTTGTGCTGTCGGGCGACGTGGGCGAGGGGTGCCATGTAGATGTTGAACAGCGTTGGGCTGAGGGAGGAGCCTTGGGGTACGCCGCAGATGATCTTGGTGGCCTTGGATCGGAAGGGGGCAAGGCGGACGCTTTGTGTTCTGCCGGAAAGGAAGGATGTGGTCCAGTCCAGGGCCTTCTCTTGGATCCCGGCGTCGTGAAGGCGTGTTCGTAGTGTGTGGTGGCAGACCGTGTCGAAGGCGGCTGATAGGTCCAGGAGGATGAGGGCTGCTGTTTCTCCGTTGTCTAGCAGGGTCCTGATGTCATCGGTGGCGGCGATGAGGGCGGTTTCGGTGCTGTGGTTGCTGCGGAAGCCGGACTGGGAAGGGTCCAGGATGTTGTTCTCCTCGAGGTAGCGGGTCAGTTGTTTGTTGACGATTTTCTCGGTGACCTTCGCGGGGAACGGGAGCAGAGAGATGGGTCGGAAGTTCTTGAGGTCCTTGGGGTCTGCCTTGGGTTTCTTGAGTAAGGCGGTGATCTCGGCGTGCTTCCAGCTTTCCGGGAAGGTTGCTGTCTCGAAGGAGATGTTGATTATTTTCCGGAGTTGGGGCGCGATGGCTGTACTGGCTTTGTTGAAGATGTGGTGAGGGCACGGGTCTAGCGGTGAACCGGAGTGGATGGTGTTCATGATCTCGCTGGTGTCCTCGTCGTTGATGTTGGTCCAGGAGAGCAGGCGGTTGGTGGTTGTGGGGGCAGTGGTCTCGGTGGTTGCCGGGGCGGTCGTGGTGTTGAAGCTGTCGTGGATGTCGGCGATTTTGCGGTGGAAGGAGGTGGCCAGTGAGTCGCACAGGTCTTGCGACGGCTGGATGTCGTTGGTGTTGGAGCTGGGGTTGGAGAGTTCCTTCACGATGTTGAAGAGCTCTTTGCTGTTGTGTGCGTTGTTGTCTAGGCGGTCTTTGAGTGAGGCCCTTTTGGCGGATCTGATGAGGTGATGGTGATTGCGGGTGGCGCTCTTGTGGGCGGCGTAGCTGTCCGCTGTCCGTTCGTGGAGCCAGATCTTCTCCAGTTTTCGGCATGTTCGTTTGGAGGCCTGGAGGTCTTTGGTGAACCAGGTGGCTTTCTTGCTGGTGTGGCTGTTGGGCGGATTCTTGAGCGGGGCGAGGGTGTTGGCGCAGTCGTCGATCCACTGTCTGAGGTTGCGGGCGGCGGTGTCTGGGTCGGAGGGTTCGGCGGGTGGGCTCAGGGCGAGGGTTGTGGTTAGCTGGTCTTCCGTGACTCTGCTCCAGCAGCGGCGAGGCATTTGTTCGGTGCGGTGGTGCGTGGTGGGCTTCCTGTAGGTGAAGTGGATGCAGTGGTGGTCAGTCCAGTGGGGTTCGGAGGTGTGGTTGAAGGAGACGTGTGGGCTTGCGGAAAAGATGGAGTCTAGCGTGTGGCCGGCGGCGTGGGTGGGTGTAGTCACGAGCTGTCTGAGTCCGAGGGTGGCGAGGTTGTCGATCAGGGTGGTGGAGTTGGTGTCCTTGTTGTTCTCGAGGTGGAAGTTCAGGTCCCCGAGGAGGATGTAGTCCGTGGAGGCGATGGCGTGTGTGCTGACGAAGTCAGCGATGGAATCGCTGAACTGTGGTCGGGGTCCGGGGGTCTGTAGATGAGGGTTCCTCTGAGGGTGGTGTTGGGATCGGTGTGGATCTGGAAGTGCATGTGTTCGGCGGTGCTGAGGGTGTCGTCGGTGTTGGTTGAGACTCTGAGGGTGTTCCTGTGGACGATGGCGATGCCTCCTCCGACTCCGTTGGTGCGGTCCCTGCGGGTGATCTTGTATCCGTCCGGGATGGCAATGGCGATGTCGGGGGCTGAAGCGGGATTCAGCCAGGTCTCCGTCAGGAATGCGACGTCTGGGGAGGTTGAGTCGAGAAGGTCCCAGAGTTCGATGGCGTGTTTGCGGGCGGAGCGGGTGTTGAGGAGGATGCATCTGAGGTAGTTGGGTTCTTTCCTGGGTGGTGGTTTGGCGGGGCGGGTGCTGGCGAAGCTGCAGTTCCGGCAGGTGAACATGCACATGCACCACTACCACCATCACTAGCACACCCCCAAGCACCACACCCACCACCACACCCACAAACACTACCACATCTACAAGCATCACAACCACACCAACCACCTCAACAGCACACTCATCCAAACGTACACCTGCATGCACAACAACACAACCAAACGCAAACGCACTCACCTGAATACAAAACACCTGAGAAACCATACACATCCAAACATGCACCAGACCCACAGGCAACTGCAAAACATACACCCACATGCACCACAACCACACCAGCACCTCAACAGCACAGTCATCCAAACCAACACCCTCACACACAAGAACATCTACAGGCAAAACAACATCCATCAAACAGAAACGAACACACTCACCTAAACAACATACACCTCCTAAGAAACACACACCCAAACGTACACAACATACACCAGACCGACATGCACATGCAAAAACAACAGACACACACACATCGCCCACTGCATCCCTCTACCTCCCAAACCCAATCCTCTCCCACCCATCATGCCCTTTCTCTTCCATCAGATTTTTTATCCGGTCTGTCCTTGACCCCTTTCAAACTCATTCCCACCCCTCTAATTTCTCCCAAAACCACTCCTCCCACCCCGCTTAAACCCAAACCAACCCCTCCCAAGAAATACAATTGAGTTGCCTGCTCTGTGGCCACTAGATGCCCCTTCCTGAGATGGCTCCCCTTTGACAGTCTGTTTAGGAGGCAAGTTATGGGCAACTTTAAGCCTGTGCTGAGGACAGCCTTTTTTATGTTTTATGATTGATAATAAAATGTATTCTTTGATAGAAGTATCTCATTTTTAAGGAAAAAATATTTTAATTTCACCAAGTTTTGGCCTGATATTATTTTTTATTTTCAAATCTTCGATTCCTAGAACTGTTAATGATGAATGTGTGTGTTACATAGTTTTACTTTCAATTATGACAGGAAATAAAACAGTTTTTAAAAATTTCTAATTTGTAAAGTCCATACACTATCAAATAAAATAAATAAAAAATAAGGACGTTTACATTTTGGTGCAAGCAGTCCTTATGATAATGGACACTTCCAGCTAAAAATGGTTTTATTATTGAAACTTTGAAACTTTATTCGATCTTTTTGTCCAGATCATAAAAGTACATAAAAAAATAAAAAATTACAACTTTGAAAATACAACCAGTCACAATTCTTTCCTTAAACAAGCCTCCTTTAAATCAAATTTACAGTAAATTCCATATAAAACATTTTTAAAAATCAAGGCGTTTAGTTAAAAATTTGCTTGGTATATAATTAAGTGCAAATATATATTTTCCAGTTTTTAAAAAAGTAATAAAACCAGTAGGCAAATAAAAAGTCCTCATAATTCATTAATTCTCCGCCTGTTTCCTTTTATGCATACATGCACATAAAAAGATGCAACTGCAAGGCAGACAAACGGGTTCGGGAGTGATTTAAAAAATATAATGCAACCCGGCATTGATGAAATTTGTGCTTCTTTAAAATAGGTACAATAAATGACTTCCTTTCTTGAGCATACAAGCTACAGAAAAGTACTAAATGCAAATCATTTTGTGGTGACTTAGAATCGCAAGGGCACAATGGTAATTCAGAGTGCCTAAATCTTCTACCTGGATACCCCAGCATTAATGGTATCAAATTTAGACGGAATCGCAATAGGATAAACTTATGATGAGAAAATGAGACCTCTACTAAATATGAAAACTCAGCCTCCACTATTGGGGGTGTTAATTGATACATCCGAACCATCTGCGCACCATAATTCTTCTCTCTACGGTCATATTGGGCCCTCAGCTTGAAAGTCTCAACCAATTTCATCTTAGGAAAGGTCCGGCATGTCATTGGTAGCTTAAATAAATTCAACAAACCCAAGGCACTAAATTCCTGCTCAACATAGCCTAACCATTGACTCCTGCTATGGTTCTCCATTCTAAGGAGATCTATAATAATCCTTTGGTTTAGGGGGACTGTATCCCTGCGCCAAACCGAGAACCACAACATGAGAGGTGCCAGGCAAATTGAGTCAGTGATATAAGGAAGGGCCGATTCTATATGAGAGATATAGTTTGAGTACTATTGAGGAAGGGAAATTAGAGATGTCAGGAATTTGTTTTCGACTATCTGTAGAGGCTCAATAGGGGCCATTCCCCATTCACCTGCCCCATACACCGCAGCTAAAACTGTTTTGGCCTGGTAAATCTTTTTTATGGGGCCGATAGGTTGGGCACCCAGCCTCCTAGTGAATGATTTTAATGCTGCTAGACTTCTATTCGTCGCCATTACTCTTCCTTCCACCAACTGTGTCCAGGATTGCTTGTTATCAAAAAGGACTCCTAAATATGAAAATGAGTTTACAACCTCAATTCTTTTCGAGTCCATATAAAAATTTGGTACTTTATCTTTCTTCCCTGCTCCTACGATTAATATAAATGTCTTAGTATGATTGACTTTTAGGTCCAGCGTACTCATAAAAGCCGCATATGCTGTTATCAGACGCTGGAGACCCACACCAGTTCTGCAAAGGAGTACGGCATCATCCGCGTATGCCAAGATAGGGAGCTGGCAGGAATCAAATAAGGGAACATCCCGGGATTAGCCCACCAGCGTTTTATTATTATTATTTTTTAATGTGTTAATACAGGTGTGTTCATTGGAACTTTATTAGTGATAAAAATAAACACATATGCATTACACCGTAATTTATTTTACACATATGCCATTTAATAAAATACAGGAAATGCACTAGACAAGGGGAAATGTTACATGATAAATATATTGAGTGAATCACGTTCGAAACTAACATTGATTTTCCAGCTACTTAAAAAAACTTTCACTTTGTCTAGCACATTTTCTGCATTGTACAAAATTTCACTTTTCCCAATTATGTCTCATGCATATGTTTCTGATTTAATAGTTTACCAAAATTCATTAAACACAGCTGTATGGTCACTTTTTGTTTTTTGGATTGATGTCAATTTTTGTGTGAGTGTCCATTGTCAGGAAGGCAGCCAGCACCAAATTTGTAATATTTATACAATTATACAGGCATGTTCTTTAAATTTCTTAGATGGCAATATTACACACATATCCATTACACATTAGTATGTTATTGCTTGAAAGAGAGATGTAAACATGCACGAGTCCAGATCAAATGTAAACAGACAAGTCAAAAGGTAACAAGTGAGATGTAGCAGCTTACTTTCGATTCCGGCGACGACGGGGTTGATTAGTGTCGTGGTCATGTATCAGCAGCAGAGGCAGGACTTGTACGATTGGGTCCACGATGGAACAGGAAGTGTGAAACAGAGAGAAGGTAAGTTTCTACCTTATATCCGTTCCAATCTGCCAACTCAGGTGTAGAGGTTTCCTTGTCCCAGTTGCGTTGGAGGGAAGTCACATAGTGATTGGCCTGGTAGACAAACTGGCTGTATTCCTTCTGGTAGCCGCTTTTGCCTATGGTGCTGCCAATGGAGGTGAACAATCTGGCCGAGTTGGCGGCACTCCAGTGGCCTTTCGTCCATCGACCTGCCAGCATCTAAATAGAGCAGTCAGACCGCCTAGTAGGCGGGCAGGGAATCCGACGGAAAAACAACGGCGGGACTATTACTGCCAAGATTGAAATCAGGACCTTAGTGTGTAAGTAGTGCTACAGCAGGTATCCTATGATGACTCAGTGCCTGCCACACTGCAACTTCATCCCAACACAAATGTGTGCTCTACTCCGCAGGAGCACCTACATGCCCCTTAACTGTGGTTGGACATCGTTGAGATTAAGCCAGTTGCCTCCCATACTTTAGGGACCCCAGTCCCTTAGCCATCCCTACTATCCACTTAGCAAGCGGCACATTTTAAAATCACTTTGAAGCAGACTGGGAATTTGTGCTAATCTCTGCTCTCTAAAAACAAAAAGTTTTAGATTGTTTTTGCACTCTTGAATGTGAAATTAGGGCATAGCCTTCTTAACATTGTTAATTTATTCTTACACAGAGATAGACAGGCATGTGCAAGAGCAATTTGAACGTTTTTGTGGTTTACATAAACCTATTAATTTTGCCTTGATATGTCAGACATTGGACAGACAACAGACAGTGGACAGACATTGCACTACAACACATTTATCAGGAGGCTCTTTGACTTGTCTATAAAGTCATCAGACATATTTACATTGCTAAGTGGTAGGGAAGCTTATTAGGTTTGGTGGCGCATAGAGGACCTTGTAGTATGAACTGTGATATCTGATATCTGTCTCCTGTGTCTGTAGAGAAGGGGAACACTTGTAAGTCAGTTTTGAGTCAAATAACATTCAAGACTTCTAGCCCGTGCTTAATTTGTAAAAGAATGTGTGCCAGTGCCTGAAGCTCTGCTCAGCAACTCACAGCTGCCGCAATCAAATGTTGCACACTGAGTACCAATGCTGCGCAGTCTTAAATCCACCTCATGCCTCCTTAATCCACTACCAGACACGCCCTGTCCCTTTATCTAACTCTTACAGGTTCCTGCTTTCTCCCTTTGTGAGGGTTTTTCCGTCCTTCTACTACGTCTTTAAGCTTTGCCTTTTTTTCCCTCCATTGCTCTTCGGAAATGTTGAATGTAGAAAAATAAGTGCCGATCCCCTACAAGCATTGGCAAAGCCCATAGTTCTCGCCTGTACAAGAGCTATTTGCTTTGGCATTGTGTTTTTGCCCTTTTGTACACCAGTGTGGCTGCTGTTCAGCATGGCTAAAAGTTAGTGGCGTGGAGTGTCCTAGAGTGAAGTGGAGGGAGTACAGTGTCATAGAGTGGATTTGTTGGAGAAGAGTGTCCTTTAGTGGAGTAGGGAGAGTAGAGTGTTGTAGAGTTGAGTAGAGGGGAGTAGAGTTCAGTGGTTCAGTGTCGTAGAGTGCAGTGGCCTAGAGTGCAGTGGCACAGAGTGGAGTGGCATAGAGTGAAGTGGTGTAGAGTGGAGTGGCATGGGGTGGAATAGGGTGGATAGGTTGGAGTGGATTGAGGTACTGGGGTGGATTGGATTGGAGTAGATTGGGTGGATTGAATTGGGGTACAGTGGGTTGAAATGAGTGGAGTAGGGTGGATTGGAGTGGGTGGACTAGATGGCGTGGATTGGATTGGAGTGTGGTGGATTGAAATGTGGTGAGGTGGATTGGATTGGGGTAGATTGAAGTAGGGTGGATTAGATTGGCTTGGGGTGGGGTGGGGTGTATTGGATTAGAGTAGGGTGGTTTGGAATGGGGTGGGGTGAATTAAAGTGGAGTGGAGAGGGTGGATTGACTGGACTGGAGGGGGTGGATAGGAGTTGGGTGGATTGAAGTGGGTGGATTGGGCTGGAGTGAGGTGGATTGGATTGGAGTAGGGTGGTTTGGAGTGTGGTGGGCTTGAGTGGGGTGAACTGAACGGGGGTGGGGTGGATTAGATTGGGGTAGAGTGGATTGGGTTGATTGGATTGGGGTGGATTTAAATAAGGTGGGGTGGATTGTGGTCGGGGTGGACTGGAGTGGGGTGGATTGGAGTGGGGTGGGGTGAATTGGATTTGCATGGAGTGGTGTAGATTGGAGTGGAGTAGATGGGATTGCAGTGGGGTGGATTGGATTGGAGTGAGATGGATTGGATTGGAGTGAGGTGGATTGGATTGAGTGAGGTGGATTGGATTGGGGTGGATTGGATTGCGGTTGGGTGAACTGGATTGGGATGGGGGAACTGGATTGGGGTGGGGTGGATTGGATTGAGGTGGATTGGGTGAGGTGGATTGGGGTGGGGTGGGATGGGGTGGATTGGTGTGGGGTAGATTGGATTTGGTTGTATTAGGGTGGATTGGATTGGGGTGGTGTACATTGGATTGGAGTGGGTGGATTGGGTGGGATGGGATGGGTGGATTGAATTGGGGTGAGTTGGATTGGAGTGGGGTGGATTGGAGTGGGCGGACTGGAGTGGAGCAGATTGTTTTGGATTGGAGTGGGGCAGATTGTTTTGGATTTGAGTGGGGCAGATTGTTTTGGTATGGAATAGGACAGATTGAAGGTGGGCAGATTGGAGTTGGGCAGATTGTTTTGGATTGGAGTGGAGCTTATTGGAGTAGGACAGATTGTTTTGGATTGGAGTGTGGCTGATTGGAGTGGGGCAGATTGCTTTGTATTGGAGTTGGGCAGATTGTTTTGGATTGGAGTGGGGCGGATTGGAGTGGGTGATTGGCGAGGGGGTGGGGTGGATTGGATTGGGGTGGATTGGATTGGTGTGGGGTGGATGGATTGGAGTGGAGTGGGGCGGAGTGTGGTGGATTGGAAAACGGTGAATTGGGATGGAGTGGGTGGATTGGGGTGAGGTGGACTGGACTGGAGCGGGGCGAACTGGAATGGGGCGCATTGGCGTGGGGCAGATTGGAGTGGCATGGATTGCAGTGGGACGAATTGGAGTGGGGCGGATTGTAGTGGGGCAGATTGGAGTGGGGCAGATTGGAGTGGGGCAGATTGTTTTGAATTGTAGTTCAAAATATTGGAGTTGGATGGATTAGAGCGGGCCAAATGTTTTGGATTGGAGTGAGGCAGATTAGAGTTGGCAGATTGGAGTGGACAGATTGTTTTGGATTGGAGTGGGGCGGATTAGAGTGGGACAGACTGTTTTGGATTAGAGTGGGGCAGACTGGAGTGGGGAAGATTGAAGTGGGACAGATTGGAGTGGTGCAGAATGTTTGGGTGGGGCAGATTGGAGTCAGATGGATTGGAGTGGGGCAGATTGTTGTGGATTGCAGTGGGGAAGATTTGAGTGGGGCAGATTGGGGTGGGCAGATTGCTTTGGATTGCAGTTGGGCAGATTGGGGTGGAGCTGATTGTTTTGGATTGAGTGGGGCAGATTGTTTTGGATTGGAGTGGGACAGACTATTTTGGATTGGAGTGGGACAGATTAGAGTGGGCAGATTGTTTTAGATTGGAGTGGGGCAGATTTTTGGAGTGGGGCAGATTGGAGTGGGGCTGATTGTTTTGGATTGGAGTGAGGCAGATTGGAGTGGGCATATTTTTGGGGATTGGAGTGGGGGCAGATTGGAGTGGGGCAGATTATTTTGGATTGCAGTGGGGTGGATTGGAGTGGGCAGATTGTTTTGGATTGGAGTTGGGCAGATTGGAGTGGGGCAAATATTTTGCATTGAGTGGAGCAGATTGTTTTGGATTGTCGTGTACAGATTGTTTTGGATTGGAGTCCGAAATATTGGAGTTGGATGGATTGGAGCGGGCCAATTGTTTTGGATTGGAGTTAGGCAGATTAGAGTTGGCAGATTGGAGTGGACAGATTGTTTTGGATTGGAGTGGGGCGGATTAGAGTGGGACAGACTGTTTTGGATTAGAGTGGGGCAGACTGGAGTGGGGAAGATTGAAGTGGGACAGATTGGAGTGGTGCAGAATGTTTGGGTGGGGCACATTGGAGTCAGATGGATTGGAGTGGGGCAGATTGCTGTGGATTTCAGTGGGGAAGGTTTGAGTGGGGCAGATTGGGGTGGGCAGATTGCTTTGGATTGCAGTTGGCAGATTGGCAGGGAGCTGATTGTTTTGGATTGAGTGGGGCAGATTGTTTTGGACTGGAGTGGGGCAGATTGGAGTGGGGCAGATTGTTTTGGATTGGAGTGGGGCAGATTGGAGTGGGGCAGATTGTTTTAGATTGGAGTGGGGCAGATTTTTGGAGTGGGGCGGATTGTTAGAGTGGGGCAGATTGGAGTGGGGCTGATTGTTTTGGCTTGGAGTGAGGCAGATTGGAGTGGGGCAGACTGGAGTGGGGAAGATCAGTGTGGGACAGATTGGAGTGGACATATTTTTGGGGATTGGAGTGGGGCAGATTATTTTGGATTGCAGTGGGGTGGATTGGAGTGGGGCAGATTGTTTTGGATTGGAGTTGGGCAGATTGGAGTGGGGCTGATTGTTTTGGATTGGAGTGAGGCAGATTGGAGTGGGGCAGACTGGAGTGGGGAAGATCGGTGTGGGACAGATTGGAGTGGGCATATTTTTGGGGATTGGAGTGGGGCAGATTATTTTGGATTGCAGTGGGGTGGATTGAGTGGAGCAGATTGTTTTGGATTGTCGTGTGCAGATTGTTTTGGATTGGAGTGGGGCCGATTTGTGAAGTGAAGCAGATTGTTGGAGTCTGGCAGATTGGAGTGGGCATATTGTTTTGGATTGGAGTGGGCAGATTGGAGTGGGGCAGATTCAAGTGGGGCAGACTGAAGTGGGGCATATTGTTTTTGATTGGAGTGGGGCAGATTGGAGTAGGGCAAATTGGAATGGGACAGATTAGAGTGGAGCAGATTGTTTTGGATTGTAGTGGGGCAGATTGTTTTGGATTGGAGTGGGGCAGATTGTTTTGGATTGGGACAGATATTTTGGGATTGAGTGGGGCAGATTGTTTTGGATTGGAATGGGGCAGTTTGTTCTAGATTGGAACGGGGCAGATTGTTTTAGATTGGAGTGGGCAGATTGGAGTGGGGCAGATTCAAGTGGGGCAGACTGAAGTGGGGCATATTGTTTTTGATTGGAGTGGGGCAGATTGGAGTAGGGCAAATTGGAATGGGACAGATTAGAGTGGAGCAGATTGTTTTGGATTGTAGTGGGGCAGATTGTTTTGGATTGGAGTGGGGCAGATTGTTTTGGATTGGGACAGATATTTTGGGATTGAGTGGGGCAGATTGTTTTGGATTGGAATGGGGCAGTTTGTTTTAGATTGGAACGGGGCAGATTGTTTTAGATTGGAGTGGGGCAGATTGTTGGAGTGGGGCAGATTGTTGAAGTGGGGCAGATTGGAGTGGGGCTGATTGTTTTGGATTGAAGTGAGGCAGATTGGAGTGGGGCAGACTGGAGTGGGGAAGATCTGTGTGGGACAGATTGGAGTGGGCATACTTTTGGGGATTGGAGTGGGGCAGATTATTTTGGATTGCAATGGGGTGGATTGGAGTGGGCACATTGTTTTGGATTGGAGTTGGGCAAATTGTTTGGATTGAGTGGAGCAGATTGTTTTGGATTGTCGTGTGCAGATTGTTTCTTTTGGATTGGAATGGGGCAGATTGGAGTGGGACAAACTGTTTTGGATTAGAGTGGGGTCGATTTGTGAAGTGAAGCAGATTGTTGGAGTTGGGCAGATTGGAGTGGGCATATTGTTTTGGATTGGAGTGGGCAGATTGGAGTGGGGCAGATTCAAGTGGGGCAGACTGGAGTGGGGCATATTATTTTGGATTGGAGTGAGGCAGATTGGAGTAGGGCAAATTGGAATGGGACAGATTAGAGTGGAGTAGATTGTTTTGGATTGGAGTGGGGCAGATTGTTTTGGATTGGAGTGGGGCAGATTGTTTTGGATTGGATAAGATTATTTTGGATTGAGTTGGGCAGATTTTTTTGGATTGGAATGGGGCAAATTGGAGTGGGGCAGATTGTTTTGGATTGGAATGGAGAAGATTAGAGTGGGGCAGACTGTTTTGGATTGGAATGGGGCAGATTGGAGTGGGGCAGATTGCTTTAGATTGGATTGGGGCAAATTGTTTTGGATTGGTGTGGGGCAGATTAGAGTGGGTCAGATTGTTTTGTATTGGAGTGGGGCAGATTGTTTTGTATTGGAGTGGGATAGATTGGAGTGCAGAAGATCGGAGAGGGGCATATTGGAGTGGGGTGGGTTGGGAGGACTGGAGCGTGGTGGATTGGATTGGGGTGAGTTGTCTGAATTGAAGTGGGGTGGAGTGGATTGGTCTGGGGTGGATTGGATTGAGTGGGGCAGATTGGTGTGGTTTGAGGTGGGGTGGGGTGGATTGGCGTGCATTGGAGTGGGTCGTATTGGTGTAGGGTGGAGAGGGGTTTACTGTATGATTATGTGTTAAAGCATAATTTCAGAAATTACACATAAAAAAGAAACAATGTGGCTTTGCAATAAAATAATCCTCATCTTTTGAGAACAGTGCCCACAAGCAAAAACAAAAGGAAACATGAGTGCGAAGTGAGAAAAGAAGACTTGGCAAAGTTAACCATAGAAAATAAATCTTTCCAATTTTGTTTGTCCTGCTGTTCACGTATTTGCCAGTCACATGCCTTCTGTTTGCAGGGCACTACAAGTTAAACAGAACAAAACAGCACCTCAATCACGTTGGGAGCAGTGGACGGGCACTGATTAAGTTGAAACAATCAGTGCTTGGTCCCTGCTCCACAGAGAGGAAAAGAAATTATGTTAGGCCTGCCTTGACGAATTATGAGGCTGTAAAGAAGAGTGCCACGCAAGCCAACAAATGGTAAGCAACTGGCGGGCCCCAAGCCCTTTTTGTTAACAAAAGTGTCTTGCAAGCGAGACGCATGCGCTAGCGCATGCTCTCCCCTAAAAATGAGCACCAGGTGACTCCTCTCGCCCCCGGCAACAACTGGCTCAAATTAAGCACTGCTTCTAGCAGAGGGGAAAGCGTAATGACAGTTGGTGGGGTGAAAGATTAGTGCAATCGCGAGTTGAGTTTGAAAAGAGACTACGAAGCAGACAAATTCTGTTGTTGATGAGTTGAGCATAAGGGATCGCAAACCCATCCAAGAAGAGAGCAACCATTGTTTCTTATAGAAGTGATTTGAGGTATTGAGGCCAGTAATTAATGATAACTTGAATAGTTGGGAGAGAGAAATGAGGAAGTGAGAGGCCTATGGATATAACAAGTTGAAGGCATGAAAAATCTGATGGGCCACAGTTGGGGGTTGAGGGTTTGAATATAGAATTGATCGAATTAGGGGATATGACAGTTGAGCAGGTGAATGCAGTAGCCTGGGCCATTTAGAGTAAGAGGTAACCAGAAATAGTATAGTAAAAATAGTCTTGATATTTTGGGTATGTAGGCCACCAGACACCCTCTCTAGGCGTTCAGTATCTGTATGCAGAACTGTGGGAAAGAGCCCCTTTTTGAATGGTTACCCCCTAACCTTTTGCCAGATACCTGATGCCAACTTGACTGAGTGTGTGCTGGGATCCTGCTAACCAGGCCCCAGCACCTGTGTTCTTTCCCAAAACTGTACCTTTGTTACCCACAATTAGCACACCACTTGGCCACCTGTAACTCCCTTGTAAAAGATACCTCTGGTACCAAGGGCCTTGTGACCATAAAGGGTCTCTGAGCTGCATGTATTAGAGGCACCTCACCTTAACACCCACACACTGCCAGAGCAGGCTGCGTGTTTTCATGCAGACCAAACTGAAGAGTCAACATGGCCCTGTGTGCCATGCCCGCAAAACACTCCCTGTCACCCCTCTAGCAGGCCTTACAGCTCTAAAGGCAGGGTGCACCATATCACACTATGAGGACATAGTTGCATGAGAAATATGCACCTACAGTGGCTGTGCCATTCAGACATTGTAAGTGCAGTGGAGCCATTTTGAGTACATGAGCTGGGAGTTTGTCAACACAAACTCCACAACCCCATTATGGCTATACTGAAGCCTGGGAAGTTTGGTCTCAAACTTCCCAGCACATGAAACCCACACTGATGCCAGTGTTGGATTTAATGGAAAATGCACACAGAGGGCATCTTAGAGATGCCCCCTGAAAAACAACCAACGCTGTCGTGGTTCCTGACTGGCTCCCAGCCATCTGCCACCACCAGACAGGTTTCTGGACCCTTGGGTCGAGAGCCCTCCGCTCTCTGGGTCTGGAAACAAAGTACATCCTGGGCAGAGATGTCATGCCTCCTGCCCCAGCATGGGCAGGGTCCCCGAAGAGGGAGCTTCAAAGGCCTGCCACCTTAGTTAGCTATCCCCAGCCTTTTGCTGCTGTCAGCAGCTGGCTCCCACCAGTTCTGGCCCTCATTTTGGGTGTGAGAACCGGCAGGAAAACCTAGCTAGGAAAGGAGGTGTGCCCACCTTTGCCAACCCCACCCCTCAGGTGGGGGAGGCGAGATGAATCCCCATCTCAGTCCCCACCATCTTGTAGATGGGGGGACCACTCCAATCAGGAAGAGGCTTATGCCCCCCTCCCACTGGAGGGTGGCATACCCAGGGAAGGGCCCCATTGGTCCCAACATGCACACCCATGTAACGCCCCTAAATTTAGTATTTAGGGGCACCCCTGAACCTTGCCTCTTCAGATTTGATGTGACAAGAAGAAGGACCTAAGAGCCGTGCTGCAGAAGAGGAGGACCACGACAACTGCTTTGGCCCCAGCCCTACCGGCCTGTCTCCTGCTCTGAAACCCCTGCCAGCTGAAACCAGCATGTCCTTCAGCCTCCAAGAACCCTGGGGACCTGCCCTGCCTTCCTAAAGAACTCTGATCTCCTGTGGACACCATATTTGTTCAACACCAACCCAAGCCAAGACTCCAAATCCAGTCGGATCCACGAGTCCTCACCACTCTGCACCTGACACCCACGACCCGAGTTCAAGTGGCCCCAGCGAGGTCCCCCTGGTGATTCTGACCTGTGTTGCAGTGTTTGACGACCTCCACCAACCTTCTCCTCGATGCTTGCAGTCTCATCCTGAAGGGTCCCCCCAGCCGCGACCGGAACCGGTGAGAAGAGCCCGACACAAAAGGACACCCCTGCATCCGCAGCTCCTGAGTCCTGAGGTGCCCGACTGACCGTGTCCAGCAACTTTTCATCTTCATCCTCCAGTCGTTGGTTCCCTTCGACCAGTCTTCTGGCTACAGCCTGCAGCCCTTTTTCGTGACCAACATCCTCCATAGAAAAGCATTGGGCTCCCGACACTTCCTTAGCACCCTGCACCCGGCCACCCCTGTGCCACTGGTGATGTGGACTTGGTGCTAACCTGGGACCCCCTTTGCCCTAACCTTAACCCTAGGAGCTTGGCTCCCGAGACAAAGTGGCCTGCCCATGAGCAGCCCCCAACCGAGGTGCCTCCTAGCCCCATTGGCTAACGTTGGCACCCTGCACTCTGCACCCGGCCGCCCTTCTGCCGCTGGTGGTGCCTCTTGAGTGCCAACCTGAGCCTTGGGGAACCTTGGTTCTACCCTCCAAAACTCCAAGCTCAAAACCGTTTACTTACCTGCAAACTTAACACTTTGTTTTTCTCCATAGGACTGAATAGTGGGTTTGCTCCGAAAATTCTTCTAAGTGTTGAACTGTCTTGTACTGCAACACAAAGTAACTTAGTGCCATCGCAAGAGTTAACCTGTTACCAATGTCCAGTGTTGCTTAAACTGTCTTAGGAGTGTGTTTCGTGCCAAACTAGAAAGGTAGTCATGAAGTAATCCAAAAGTAATCTAAAAGTAATAGCAAGCATTTTTGAACAGTTTACAAATCGTTTTTTCAACTGCAAAAGTAATCTGAATGTTCCTACAAAACCAGTGTTCACTGTATTCTGAAAATTAACATTGTATGAAAAGTTTAACTTACCTGCTGCTAAGTAAATATTGGTTTTAGAAATAAAACAACAAAATAACTTTTTATACAAACCTTTGGTCTGTATTCAGTCTTTGAGTGTGTGACATCATTTCTTGCCAGAGTGTGTACAACAAATGTTTAACACTATCCTCCTGATAAGCCTGACTGCTCAACCACACTACCACAAAAGAGAGTAGGGTATTATCTACTTTAGCCTCTGCTACACCTTTGGGGATCCACTTGACTCTGTGCAAACTATACCTTACTTTGGTATAGTATATACAGAGCCAGCTTCCTACAAGAACACAGTGTGTTGGGATGTACTCTCAGACAGTAACTTCTACTCCAAAACCTGTGCAGGTCACCTCATACCCCAAAGGCATCAAAAACTAAATAGTCATATTCTAGTAGGCGGAGATCATGTCGCAATTAGCTACACTATATCCCGTGTATAGGTTAACATTGTATTCAGAAGCTCCATGGGAAGGTTAACTGTTGATCGAGCTTTCACCGAGTAGCACCTTGTCAAGAGTCGGCAGGATGCCAAAGTCTGGGCTTGGATAAATTGTTAGCTTTGTGGGCATCTAGCATGTCTAGTGCCAGCATATTGAAACCTAATTCAGAACAAATTTCATAATTGCCATCACAATTTAACTGTGACTGGTGTGAAAAGTAGATATGAGGCATGCTGTTGTGATATCCTGATTGTTGGGTGGCCAAGCCCCAGCAAGCTAGCATATGGCCAATACTGTGAATAGCGGGTGAAGTCAGCATATTCCAGAGAAAAGTCACCTTAGCTGCTGCCATTTACTGTGTGCCTATTGCATGGAGCTTAAATAGAATGAGTTATAAACAACAAGGGCAACCCTAGAACAAGAACCTGGGGTAATAAATGCCATTTACTGTGTGCCTATTGCATGGAGCTTAAATAGAATGAGGACTTTACCTTTGACCCCCTTGAATGGTGCAGCCATGCCAGAACACAGTGCTAGGGGAGATGCGATACAGCCATGTAGATTCTGGGAGATGGAGTTTAATTGAGTCTGATGTAGCATCTGGGTCTCCCTCGAAAAGCCAATGTCTAACTGATTGGGGTTGCGTGTGCCTTTTTAAAACTAGAAGACTAGTGGGTAGGTCAAACTCAGACGTAGCACCTAATTGCAAGCAATCTAGAGGCTACTATGGCTTTTGCAGGGAGGGCAGAGAAGAGTGAGAAGTGCAGGGCCATGTAGGGCAACCAGTTATCTCAAGGCCATACTGCCTAACAATGCAACTCACTTTCATGAGGCTACACACAGTTTGGCGGACCACATTCTGGGAAACCCAACGCCAGTAGGTGGGGGTCGATAATTGGATGGTTAAAAAAAACACTATGAAACGTCCAGCACTGGCCACTTCATAGTGCTTTTTCCTTCTGTTGGTTCAAAGGGGGGAATAAGAAACACAGACGGAGGGGGCTCGGGTGGGAGGGTCTATGAAGCAAACAAGTGGGAGGAGAAGAAGCAACACAGGCAAGGGATATGGGAGTGGGAGAAGCAAGAAATTAAAAAAATAGTACTTCCATCACAGTGCCAGCAGTGGGAGGACCTTAATCCATCTGAAACAATCAGTAATTGGTCCGTGCTCCTGCTGAAAGAAGAGAAAGTGAAGAAGGTTCACGCTGCCCAATTAGAAGGCATCAAATGAGAGTGACAATGAAACACACAAATGGTAGACAAAGGGCACACTATCTCTAGCAATTGAGAGTGTGTGCGCTGAAACAGGTGAGACCTAAAAATGTTCAGTCTGGGGTAAACTCCATCTCCAGATGAGTCTAGTGTACTGCTAATGAACAACTTGGTTCAAGAAATGCAGCCAGGTGACTGTTATAGAGACAAACATACAAACCTAGTTAACATTTTCTAAAGGAGAAGCAGGGCAGCACAGGACCACTGTGCATTGAACTCTCCACCTTACCATCACTAGTGCACTTTGCAATAAAGCACATCATCAGTAAGCATTTGTACTTTGAGCAGTCTGTGCACTATAGCTGGTGCACTTATGAAACTACGAAACTTTGAATAATTTTTGCTTTACTCAATGGACAAACGATACAAAGACGGCCTTTCCACTGACTGCTGGAATATGGAGAAAGTGATGCAGACATCAGAGCCTGTTTTGGTAACTGTGAATAGGGGTTTGGGAGTAGAGTGTGACTTGTGAATATTTATGCAAAAAGTCCATACTCCAGGACCTTGTGGGTTAAAAGCTTTGCTTATGGGGATGGTGTGCTGGGAGCTAGCACAAATCTTCAATCAGTAAGTGCACATAGGGCTGGGTATTAGCACTCCATCTTCCAGGATTTATAGCAGATGCTGCACTCCCCCCGTCAATGACACTACACTGATGGGTCGCTACAAAAAATGGCCCTGCATATGACTGATGCATCAACTGCCACTACATTCTTGTAGGTGAAAAATGTATTTAATTTAATTTAAACTATTAAAATGGTTAGGATTAGGGTTATTTGTTTAATCTAATTTAAAAATAAGTAAGCTTTAGGAATAATCAATTATTTTAATTTAATTGACTAAAATACATAAAAGTTTAGGGTTAGGTTTAATTTCTTAAAATGCAAGCAGCATTATATTATTTATATTCATGTTAAAGATTGGGTTAGGGCTACTTATTCTAATTAATTTAACTCACTGTAATCAACATTAAGTGGAGAAAGGCTACACTGATTAATTTAATTTCATTTTATTCAAATTATATTAATTGAATAGAAAGTTTGCAATGAAGTTATAGTTAATCAATGATTATGGCTAATTATTTAAAAATGGTTTGGGTTTAATTAATTCATGTTTGGGGAGATGTGTATTTTATAAATGTTTATTAATGACATTTAAAATAAAATTTGTGGATAATTACTTAAATATGTATATTTAAATTTCATCTAATTGAAGGATTGGGTTATGGCCTTGCACTAGAAGTAGACCTGGGGCCCGATTACGACTTTTGGTGGTGCGGGGGTGGGCAGCCATCCGCTGTCGCGCCGGTACACCGTCAAGAGTCACTGCCGCCCGCATGCCAGATTACAAGTAATTTTGTGGTCTGGCGGGCAGGGGCATGGGGGTTCCCATGGCGGTGCCCCTTTCAAAGGTGGCGGTGCCTTTGAAAAAGGCACTGTACTGGGAACGCCACACAGGTTCCTGCACGGCATGGACTGTAAAGTCCATGCCATGCAGGAACTGGAGCGCATTCACACAGGGGGGCACATGTTGTTCCCTCCTGCATGCATCCCCAGGCTGAGGGGGCACAGGGGGCCCTGTAGGGCTCCCTTTGTTTCAGCACTACAAGCCTTTTCATGGAGGAAAGACCTCCATGAAGATGCTGAAGGTCCTGAAACTTGAAATATGCTTGGCGGTGCCGCAGTGGGACCACCTGTGTCTTACAATGGCCCTGACCGCTGCGCCACTGCCAGGGAACGGCGGTTTCCTTGTGGAGCCAGTGCTCCAATTACGGTCTGACCGCCCAAATCATAATAAGACGGTCAGACTGTCGGTGACTGGATGGCCGCCGCCATGCCACCATGAGTCTGGAGGTCCTAGGACCACCAAACTCGCAATTAGGCCCTAAGTGTTACTTTTTTCTTTTTATATAAATGAAATAGATTGATGATTATGGATATGGTTATTATTTAATAAAATAATAATTAAATAATTGATATACATTTAACTGTCCAAACCAAGGTTAGGTATTTCATTTAATTTAAATTATTGCATAATGATATATTTTAGGGGTAATTATTAATTTTAATGTAACTGTATTGTAAATTTAAAAAACAAAACTCAAGTTTAACATTGGCATTAGATTTATAATAGGTTATTTTACATTCAGAAATTAATTACAATAAAATTAAATAAAGGAAAGAAATAGATAAGGGTCATTAATTGCATTTCATGTACTTTAATTGGATATTATAATAAAGGATGTTCATTTAATTTAATTTTATTTTAGGTGTTCAAGGATTAAGATTGTGGGTAATATATATGAGTTCATGGGTTTAAAAAAGGTAAATACCTTTTCACAATTAAGCGTGAGGGTTAGATTTGATATTTTTAATTACATTAATTAAATAAATAAAATAATATTAATTTAGTTTAAAAAGCCATTGTAGTTGTTGAGTCTGGGTAATGGGGCCAATGCAGTAGTAAAATGTATTAAAAACATTTCCTTAATGATATAGTAGTAGTAAATATAATGGAATCAATGGAGTTGTACAACGAAGTAGTGGACATCGAGGTAGTAATCTGTAACCACTTCACATAAGTGTCTGTGTGCACAGAGCTATTTTGAGTAACATATTTCTTAAGTTACCATAACAGTCTTAGATGTCATTAGCCTTGTACTTTGTTCAATCAATCAGGGATTTATAGAGCACACTACTCACCCGTGAGGGTTTCAAGGTGCTGGGTGGGGGGGGGGTGTTCGGGCAGCTCCAAGATCATCCGAAGAGCCAGGTCTTGAGGTCCTTTCTGAAGATTTGCAGTGTAGGGCTTCGTCTGATGCTGAGGGGGAGTTTGTTTCCGGTCTTGGCCACGATGTAGGAGAAGGATCTGGCCCCTGTTCTGGCTCTATGGATGTGGGGGACCTCGGCAAGGGCTAGGTCGGCGGAGCGGAAGTTTCTCTTGGGGGCGTGGAAAGAGATTCTTTCGTTTAGGTATTGGGGTCAGGTGTTTTGGAGGGCTTTGTAGGTGTGTGAGCAGTTTGAAGTTTACTCTGTTTTAGACGGGGAGCCAGTGGAGGTCGCGGAGGTGCTGAGGACGAGCCTGGCTGCAGCGTTCTGAATGGTCTGGAGTTTGTGAAGGAGTGTTTTGTTGATTCCGGCATAGAGTGCGTTTCCGTATTCCAGCCTGCTGGTGATGAGTGCGTGGTTGATGGTCTTCCTGGAGTCAGGAGGGGTCCATTTGAAGGTCTTGCGGAGTATGTGGACTGGAGGGTGTTGAAGCATGTGGAGGACACAGCGTTGATCTGGCGGTTCATGGTGAGTGAGGAGTTGAGTATGTGGGCCTGGTCCGTGGGGGTGGGTGGGTTTCCGATGGCAAGGGGCCACCAGGTGTCGTCCCATGTGGAGGGGGTGGATCCAAGGATGAGGACTCCCGTTTTCTCTGAGTTGTACTTCAGGCAGCTGCTGCTCATCCAGGGTGCGACTTCCTTCATTCCTTCCTGGAAACTGTGCCTGGTGATTTTGGGTTCCTAGGTGAGGAAGAGGGTGAGCTGGGTGTCGTCGGCATAAGATACTATGCTGAGTCTATGTTTTCTGACGATGGTTGCGAGGGGGGCTATGTAGATGCTGAAGAGCATGGGGCTGAGGGAGGATCTTTGGGGTATTCTGCATCTGATCTCTGTGGGTTCGGAGAGGAAGGGCGGGAGTCTTATTCTTTGAGTTCTGCCAGAGAGAAAAGAATGAATCCAGTCTAAGGCAGTTCCCTGTACGCCGGCGTCGTGGAGTCTGGTGGCTAGTGTGCGGTGGGAGACGGTGTCGAAGGCTGCTGAGAGGTCTAGTAGTATGAGGGCTGCAGTGTGGCCTTGATCGAGGAGGGTGTGTATGTCATCAGAGGCGGCTATGAGGGTGGTCTCGGTGCTGTGGTTGCTGCAAAATCCAGAGGATGTTGTTTGATTCTATGAAGTGCGTTAGCTGGGTGTTGACAATTTTCTCTATACATTTGGCGGCGAAGGGTAGGAGAGAGATGGGCCTGTAGTTCTTGAGGTCAGTTGGGTCCGCGGAGGGCTTCTCGAGGATGGGTTTGACTTCGGCATGTTTCCAGTCGTCGGGGAATGTGCCTGTTTCGAGGGCGCAGTTGATTGTCCGCCATAGTTCTGGTGCGATGGCGAAGGCGGCCCTGTGGAAGATGTGCAGTGGGCAGGGGTCAGTGGGTGCTCCGGAGTGGATGCTTATCATAGTCTTTGTGGTGTCTTCTGTGGTCACAGGGGTCCAGGTGAGGAGGGTCGGCTGGGTGGCGTCACTGGTGGAGGGTGTTGGGTCGGTGCCCTGGTCTTGGTCATCAAAGTTGTCATAGAGCGTCCTGATCTTGTGGTGGAAGAAGGAGCTGAGTTTGTTACAGAGGTCCTGGGAGGGACGTTGGTAGTTTGGCTGTGGGGTCTGGTGAATTCTTGTATGATGGTGAAGAGTTCTTTGGAGTTGTGAGAGTTGGAGAGGATTCTGTCCTGAATGAAGTTTCTATTCATTGATCTGATGAGTTGGTGGTGTGCCATGGTGGTGACCCTGTAGGCGGTGCGTGCTTCTGGGGTTTTGCTGTTTCTCCATTCTTTCTCCAGTCGTCGGCATGAGCGCTTGGATTCTAGGAGGTCCGTGGTGAACCATGTGGCTTTTGTGTTGTGTCATCTGTCGGCTTTCTGGAGGAGGGCAAGAGTGTTGGTGCAGTTGGTGATCCATTGGCGAAGGTCGTTGGCTGCAGTGTTGGAGTCTGTCGTGGTAGGGGGAGGAGTGCGGCTGAGGGCGGCGGTGAGGTGATCTTTGGTGATCTTGCTCCAGTTTCTGCATGAGAGGCGTGGCTTCGGCTTGTGTGCCGTGGGTTTCGAGAAGGTGAAATGGACACAGTGGTGGTCTGTCCAGAGAGGTTCCGTGGCGTGGCTGAAGCGAATGTTGTTTCCTTCAGCGAATATGGGGTCAAGAGTGTGTCCCGTCGTGTGGGTGGTGGTGGGGGTAGAGATGAGTTGCTTCAGCCCAATGTTGGCGAGATTCTCTAGGAGGGCGGTGGTGTTGGTGTCACTGAGGTTGTCTAGGTGGAAATTCAGGTCTCCGAGCAGTACGTAGTCCGTGGAGGCGAGGGCGTGGGGAGCGATGTAGTCTGCGTTGATGTTGGTGAACTGGGAGCCGGGTCCGTGTGGTCTGTAGGCGAGAGTTCCGCGGAGTGTCGTTCTGGGGATGCACTGTATCTGGAAGTGGATATGTTCCATGGGGGGCGAGGTGTCGTTCGAGATGGAGGTTGTCAGTCAGAGGGAGCGCTTGGAACGGTCTTTCCTCAGGATCTTGTATCCGTCGGGGATGGCGGTAGCGATGTCTGGAGCGGAGCTAGCGTTTGTCCAGGTCTCTGTGAGGAAGGCGACGTCGGGCGAGAGGGTGTTGAGGTGGTCCCAAACTTCTAATGAGTGTCTGTGCAGGGAGCATACGTTGAGGAGGATGCAGCTTAGAGGTTTGAGTGCGCTGGAGTCCTGTGGGTTGGCGGTAGCTGTCTGGGTCCGGAGGAGGGTGAAGGTGCAGCTGCAGTGTCTGCAGGAGAACGGTCCTTGGGAGTTGCTCGGCATCGAGAGCTGGCAGTTGTTGTTGTGTCCAGGGTTGACTGCGTGTAGAGTGCTGGAGTTGTAGCAGCGGGAGGTCGGGAGACCATGGTCCCTGGCACTGGTCGCAGTCGGGTTGCGGTTCTATTTAGATAGTTGTAAGAAAGGACCTAGCTTTCAGCTAAGCTGAACAAATGTACTTGGAGAAAGAACTCAAGGCAATCATGAATTTTCCATAATCCCACTAAAGATATCTCTATTGTTTATACATGGCTGGACACAAACTGTTATAGCATTGTGTAAGCTACTGGAAAAATGTGTTAGTCAACAGCTGTCTCAGTATCTCGAAACCAATGAGCTGCTCCTTTCTAGCCAGTCTGGCTTTAGGCCAAACTTCAGTACTGAGACAGCATTGATTGGGGTCACCAAACATATTAGATGTACCTTGGATATGGGAGGAAGGCCATCCTGATTATGTTAGACCTGTCAGTGGCCTTCAATATGGTCCCTCACTCTATGTTCCTAACACGCCTCCAATCCAGGTGGATTGGCTTTGACCTAGATAGCATTCTTTCTGAAGGACAGAGGGAGAGGAAGTGCGGGTTACCCCATACTCTCCCAGAGCACACAATCTGACAGTGGGAGTGACGTAGGGTTCTGCTCTGAACCCCACTCTGTTTGACGCATCCCTCACCCCTTTAGCACAGTTGGCAGAGGCCTTGGGGGCAAAGATGATTACATACGCTGACAACACCGAGCTGCTGTTCACATTTTGGAAGGGAGAGGAAATTGTGGAAGAGTCAATTAAAACCAGCCTTTATTCTGTTTTTCATTGAATGACCTCACATCAATTAAAATGCAACACAGACAAGATGGAAATACTATTCTTCAGCCCCAGTGCCCCGGATTGGCAGACTCTGTGGCCCGAAGACGCCCCACCCCCAGGTCCCCGGGGAGGAACAGTCAAGAACTTGGTCATTAAATTTGACAATTCCCTCTCTTTTCAGCCACAGATTATGTCTATGATGTTTTGGGCTTTTGCGGACATTAAGAAGGTTTTTACACTTTCTCTTCGTGTCTGCAAGAAAGATGGTCATCCAGGCACTCATAACATCCAGGCTGGACTACGACAAGGTCTAATATCTGGGACATCCTAACTATCTGCTTAACAAGCTTTAAGTGGTCCAAAATACGGCAGCCCGCATTCTACTTAGCCTGCCCCCAAGATCACACATGTCTCCAGACTTGTGTGCACTCCACTGGCTTCACATAAAGAACTGAATTATCTACGAAATGTTAGTCCTGGTCCATAGAGCACAGCACCATTCAGGTGCAAATTATATTAGGGCCAGAATTAATTTTTATGCCCCCTCCAGAAACTTGGAGTCAGCCCACTGCCTTCTTGCAAAGATCCCTATGATCAGCTACATGAGAATGGGCAGAAGGACCTTCTCCTACCTCACACCAGTGGCCTAGAACAAACTTTCTTTTGAGTTACGTTCTGTAGATACTTCCGCCTTGTTTAAGAAAAGATTGAAGACCTGGCTCTTGCAACAAGACTAGGTGATCTCACTGCACCTCGTGGATGACTGAAAGCTCAGCATCGGGACACTTCATGGAGCAGCCATGCTCTTTATAAGTTCCATTTCAGTAATTCACTTTATAAGTCCAATTCCATCCATTCATTCATCCATCCATTCATGCATTCATTTCAAGAAGCAGAACACCACCATACAGTACCAAACAAAAACGATAGTGTCAAATAAGGCTATCTGAAGTCATAGGATGAGAAGTTATCAACATGCAAACAAGCCTAGAGACCATGCCCACCGTGTGACATGCTTTGAGTAATATAACACATATGCAAACAAC
The DNA here is from genome assembly GCA_963921515.1 of Calotriton arnoldi. Taxonomy (NCBI): domain Eukaryota; kingdom Metazoa; phylum Chordata; class Amphibia; order Caudata; family Salamandridae; genus Calotriton; species Calotriton arnoldi. Next base: position 436,309 of record CAWUFW010012819.1, read on the forward strand.
CAATTGCAAAGTCACAGTGACGTCACCGATAATATCAATTGTGAAGACATATAATGTACCCAGTAATGTCAATGACGATGTCATTCATCATGTCAATTGTGATATGTGTGAGCTAATGAGCAGTGCATTGGGGGACAAGTTATGATTGTGTTGCCCACTGCTACTGGCTAACTTCAGTGAGTTTTTTATTTTATATCATAATATCAAAGTCCCTTAAACTAAAGTTTCCTTATTTTTTATGCAATTGTTTTTCTGTTCTTCATACTTAACCATAACAATTTTTTCAGGGCATATACATGCATATGTATGTCTGTGAAAAAACATAGTAACTCTAAAAACAGCTGAATTGGATAGTTATGGTTATTTCCATCAATTCCACTACCGTGCACACCAAAGGTAAGATTATTTCAGTTGGAACAGAAAGCACCCAAGGAAGGACTTCACTTGAAGTCCAAAGATTATGTGTTATCATGATCCCCATGTGATCACTAGAAATCCACAAGCACTGAAAATGTAATCTGTAATATTAGTTGAGACAATGCACAATTGTTACAGAGAATCATGGGCCCGATTCTCAAAGTAGTAAAACTACGCTTGCATACTTAAGTCTAGAGTGGAGTTTTACTACTTTGCAGAATTCACAAAACCTGATTGGAATCCTCATGGAAAGCTGTGCCTGGCCGCGGCTTACTTGTCAATTCCATTGAAACACATGTTTTTCCAGTCAGGATACTATCCCCTCTGTAATGAAGTTCTCTATGGCAGAGAGGGAATGGAATGCCCTGTAAAAATAATGTTTTTCTCTGGTGATACATATGAAGAACACACTCCTCTACACTCTCACCAAATTTGGGGTTTATACATCCCCCCTCACACCCTGAAAGGGATTTACGCCAGTCCTTGGTTGGAGTAAAAATATGACCCTTTACAACCCCAAAATTAGAATGCGAGAAGTTTCTTAATTCCCACAAACATACTTGCTTTTGGGTGTTCACAAACTGCCAACACTAACCTCGCCTTCTAACACCCATGAATGCCCTGAACCACACCCCTTGGATGGGGTGTATATGTGTGTGCAAATCTTTGTGCGTTTTACACCCTCTGAAATGTGCATTCATTTCCCTGAGATCTCTGATGGAGAGAAAATCTGAAAAGATCTGACTTGGGCACAGCAGATTCTTGCCTTGAGAACCAGCCAACGCATATAATTAAAAATGTAACCTTTACAGAAAAAAACTATGTTAAGTTTAAGCCATGGTTCTTTACATAGATTATAAAGAGAAATCGAAATTCCCCTAAATATCTTCAGTTATACGGATGTTATGGTCATGATCCAAAACCTAAAACTACTGAAATTCATCCGCGAAGGATGAGCCACACAATCATAAGTTCTTAATAGATAATACATTTTTAAAAAACTACCGCAATGCATCACCAGTTACATTATCTATGACGCCAATATAGTTGCCCAGTGTCTACTGAGCTCAACATTTGTCCTAACCAGCTCTGAGGGGCATATTCACAAGGACCTACCGCCGATTTATCTCCACCTTAACGCTTCCAAAGTGGAGATAGATTCAACACCCCATTCACAAGCGGGTGCAAACTGCAGACATCGCCAGTATTTCCGCGATAAATTTTGGGGCAGTTATCGCCACGGTGGACACCACCAACCAACCCTAATGAGATGCAGAGAAGGCGTTCCCGTGCAAAAACACACGAACAACCACAACACCACTTTCACAACGAACTGCCAGATCTGCGATGCGAACCAAAAACAGGCGATAAGCCGCAGTAGCACCAGTGATTTAACACCTGCCTTTTGCTGGTGTTAAGCAGGACGACTACCTGCAGCATGAAAGGGAGCCCAGCCAAGAGCCACACCTGAAGACCCACAGATGCCATGGAGACAATGATCATGCAGCTCGGATACCCATGAGGGCCACAAAACCCACCGCCACCACCCCCAGCCCCCCCCGGACAAACACATACTGTGCACGACACAAGAGCCACAAAAAGCGCATGATGACGCACATTGTCAAAAAATAACACACATGTGTGGCCAGAAGAACGAGAAACAGTCACACAGCACTGAAGTAACAACCAAAAACTTTATTGAAATACAACACAAAACACCAATGCGGAAGACTCCTGTCGGGTCCCTCTGGGACAATCTCGATGTCACAGCCTGGAAAATAAAGTACAAAATCAGAACGTGTGCCATGCACACATCAAAGGAGCGAGACACAGAGAAACAGAGAATGAAAGAAAGGCAGAGAGAGAAAGAGAGAGAAGGAAAGGAAGGGAGAGAGAGAGTGAAAGAGAGGGAAGGAAAGGAGAGAGAGTGAGAGAGAGAGAAGGAAAGGAGAGAGAGTGAGAGAGAGAGAGAGAAGGAAAGGAGAGAGAGTGAGAGAGAGAGGGAAGGAAGGGAGAGAGAGAGAGAGACACCGCCGCCCCTGCACACCCAGGCCCCACTGTTCACCTGCTGCCACCGGTGTGTCTCCAACCACGTGCCGGGATACACTGCAAGCCACCAGGTCTGCAATCTGTAATCGAGGCCAGAGTCAATCATGGCAGAGTTGATCACACAGCACATGGCAACAACTCCTGTCCGTCCCTGCGCACGCATAAAGCCGCACCCTACCCCCTCCCGCCGGCCAGCGCTGGCTGGCTGCACTTGCGCACCCCGGGCCCACTGCTCACCTGCCGCCAACGGTGTGTCCACCAGTGGGCACACCACGTGCCCATGCAAGCTCCAGGCCCCAGTCCCGCCACCATGGCATGGTCCACATCATGCGGACCCGCCCCGCGGCCCAGCAGGTCCCACACATGACACTGAGTCCTGAGGCATCAATGGCAGAGACCACATCAGTGCACACGTCATCATCGCAGGCTGCACACCGCTCAGCTATTTCGGTGCCACTGACCCTGTGCAACCCCAGTCAGCGCCACGTGGTGGTAGGCCCGTGACGGCCGAAAGGCCTCGGGTGCGACCAACCCTGTGCGCCACAACTCATGGGCCCTTTATGATTGAGAACCGTGGAGCGTCCGTCATCCAGTCACCACCGGCAGTGGGGAATGTGATGTTGTCGGCCCCTTATATTGGCGGGGTCACATGGCCTGTGACGCCTGTGGTGGATGGGTGTGGTGTGTGTGCAGACCTGCCCTCAGGGAGTGGCCGTGACATGCTGACAACTAGACCAGTGACCTGCATACCACCAGCGTGTACGCCTGCGACATGTAGCTGTGTGGGCCCCCCCTCGGAGCGTAAGCGGAGTGGTCTGGCCTGGCGTGGCGTACGCCGGACCAGCGCAGGGCTTGCAACAATGACTCGGGGCGTGGTTCAGTCCATGTCCAGACAAGGGAGTGACTAATGCGTGTGTCCCTGTTGTAGTGTCCACGGCAAGCGGAACACAATAGGCAATGTAGCACACTGTGACTGGCATCCCACTAGATGAGCATCATTGACGTAAGGGAAATCACTGTCCCTACATTCATCCACACATTCATCCATGAATGATGAAAGCCATGACACAGCAGTGCTTTTCTGGATGTTTATTGCACATCTAGTGGAGTTTTGCAGCTGGAGCAGTACAGGGCCATGCCAAGCACACTACACAATATGGGCCCGTGGAGGGCCAGCCAGAGTCCATCCGGGGATGACAAGTACTGCGGAAGAGGAAGGGTACAGTCCGCAGTCTGGTCGCCGTGTCATTGGTCATCAAACAGGATATGGCAGTCCAAGTCGCGGTCCAAGGTGAGTGCAGCGGAGTGTATCAGGGGTCAGTGGAAGGTCATGGGGCCATGTGCGGCACCAAGCAGAAACAGGCAAGGTGGAGGAAATGAATGCTAGTGCCTCCTTCTGAACTCAATCCCATCCACGTCCTCGGATGTGTGCTCTGCCCCACCTGTGGGTGTTGCAGTACCGGCTGCGGCACTGTGTGCCACTGACACATCAGGGGCCGGAGGAGGATTGTCGGCCGCACTGTGTGGCAGTGACACATGAGGTGCCGGATTGGATACGCCTGCCGCACTGGGAGGCACTGACACACCAGGGGGCAAAGATGTGGATGGTGTGGGGCAGCTGCGCCACGCCTTGTGGCAGCAATGCCATGATGAGGATCTGCAGGGCATGGTAGATCCCAGCTACATTTTGCTGATGTGCAGCGGTGGCTACCATCCTTTCCGCCTCCATCCGCTCCATGTCCTCCATGAGCCTCCGCATGTGTGCCAGCTCACGGCTGGGATCGCTGGAGCCACTCTGAGCGGACAGGTGTTCTTGTCTCCGAGTCATGACTCCAGCGATGTCAGTCAGGGCTCGTTGGAGACCATGGAGCGGGCCGTGGGTGTCCGTTAGGGACTGGAGCCGGTCCCTGATGGGACCTAGACACCCATGGATGGCGTCCAGTTTGGTAGCCATGAGGTCGAACCCCACCCGCACCTGCTCAGCCGTCTCCCTCTGGCCCTCCAGCACACGGCATTGGAAGGCCATGTGTTGTTCCTGGGGGTCTTGGGGGACTGCCGGGGCTGTGGGTGCCTCCTGCTGGGTGGTTTGGGTAGTGGGTGGGGTCTCCTCGATGCAACTGGGCTGCCCTGATCCTGGAGGTGAGTTGCGGATGATGTCAATGATATCTTGGAGGGCTTGGGTGTCGATGCTGGGGGTGTCCTCCTCGTCATCAGTGAAGAGTGGCTGGGACTGCTCTGCAGGAGGTGTTGACGGTGCCCCTGCAATGTGAAGGGGAGATGGTGTATTACAATGTGTCTGCATGTATGTAGCCGCATGGTACAGGTTCACATTCAGACAGCATGGCATTGTACATTGTGACAGTCTGTGGATCATGGCCATGATCCAGAGTCATTGTGGGTGTGCACTGTGCTCTGCTTGATTGTGCATGTGTGCCATTGTGGCTATCTCCACCCGTCCTCCCAGTACCTGGTCATCACTCACCCTGTTGAGGTTGTGTTGTGTCCTGTCAAGCAGTGTCCGGTCCCCCGACTCCGGCCACAGTCTCCACACTGATGACTGTCGACACCAGCTCCTCCATGTCATCCAGCTCCAGCTGTGGCGCTGGGCTCCCACCTCCAGTCTGCATTGCTGCCTTCTGGTTGCCTGCGAGTTTCTCCTTGGTCTTGCGCTTGATGTCAATCCATCGCCTCTTGACCTCGTCCATTGACCTCTTGTGCTCTCCGACGGCATTCACCTTGTCCACGATGTCCCGCCATATTCCATTTTTGGTGCCCAATGACACGTTGGAGGTGACGAACAGTTGTTGATGGTGTTCCATCACCTCCGTGACCAGGATCCTGTTTTCCTGCGGACTGAACTTCGTCTTCCTCTTCTTCTTGTCCTTGCCCTTCCCTGTCCCCGAGGTCCCAGGCTGGTCGTCCGGGGTGCTTGAGGGGTTGCGCTCGTCCTCTGCGCCTGCTCCGGCTGCCTCCATGGTGCTTGGGTGTTGGTCATTTTGTGTTTGTGTGTTTTTTCTACTTTTATAGTGGTTTTTCCCGCCTGCCATGTGTGTATTGCAGGCCTGGCACTGCTTATCGCTGATTTCCTCATCGCGCTTTGGCCCATCGCATGTTTTTTCGCGTTGAGGTTTGTATGTTTATCACAATCACGGTTGTTGTATCGCGGACATTGGCCGCGTTTTCGGGGGACTATCACATGGTACCGCCGTGTTGTGAATTCCACGTTCACACAGGGTTATTTTCCCGCGATAGGCTGCGATGTGTAAAGTTGCGTTAACATTTTTTGGAGATGTTTAGCACACGTTCTTGTGAATATCCCCCTGAGTGTAGCCACAGACTTTTGTCAAGAACTGCTGGGTAGAAAAGGTGCTGAATATAGAGAGCCCTGCTCACAAAAAAAGTAGTAAATCTGCACCTTTATGAGTATGCGTACTTACAGGTGCGGATTTACAAATTTCAGTAATTCACAAACATTGCCAGAAGTATGCCTGAAAGCTGTGCCACACACAGGTTTGCATGAGTACTGCAGGGAATGTCTTGTGCCATCTGTCACTAGCTACTATTCCCTTTATGCAGAAATCTACTTAGCTTAGGTTTAAGTACAGGGGGAATGGAGCTCTGAATACAAACACACATTTGTTTATTTCATAGGCGAGGAAAATATATTTTCCCATGGAGACAGCCCTTCCCCTGCACCCCCAGCAGATCTGGGGTGGAGTGCTTCCATTCCATTCTGCTGGAGTAACTTTCCAACCAGGGCAAGGGTGGAAATTATCGGGTTTCACTTTGCAAATACCCACAAACTTACATGTGTGTTGGCATTTGCAAAGCTAACAGTGCTTTATAACGCCCACTCCCACCGCTTGCACCTGCTGATTACACGGCCAGTGGCGGTTGGTGACATATGGATTGGTGGCGGGCAAAAAAACCAAAAACACATTTTACAAATTGAGAATAGCAGGGCCCGTTTATACACATGTTGCACACTATTAAAGAGGGGACATGGACCAGCTGATAAGCACATCTAAATATATCTTGGGCCATGGCTGAACATGCCTGTTTACTACCCTCCTTTAGCAAAGCCTTATAAGCGTGGCTCTTCTAATAATGCCTCCTCTTGCTTATTGAACCCTTATTTATTGCTTATCTTCGCCAAAATATGTGCAGTTTTATATTGAGCAAACTCTACCCTAGGGTATTGGAGCGCTTTACATGGGCACCAGTTACATTACATTAGGACACATTCCTTTTTTTGTGCACGCAAGATTGGGATATGCCCAGAATCACATGATGTGGACACGTGAACAATGCATAAAAAACATTTACGAAACCACTGCCCAACAAGAACAGGTACATTTCAGTCTGTATTACCACACATAGGGTCTCTAAAGGAGCGTTTTATCCTACCAAAACGTACTGCTCCCAAAAGGACAGTCTTACACACTATTTGTACGTTTGGTAGTGTGTGAAAAGAGCATTTAGCTGTTAGGACGAGAACCCTCACTCACCCAAAGGTGACGTTCTCCATCATAGGGTTCCCTCCTCACACAAGGACCGCAAGGTGCCTTGTGTGGGCTACGACTTCCGAATATCATGGGGAGGAGCAGAGGTGTTTTGATGAGCAGAATGGTAATGATGATGAGTTTGGGGCAGAGTGCAAGAAAGAAACCTACAGTGTCATTAAAACTATCTCCAGGTGGGCGAATTTTTTTTAATTCTGGTGCCCCCATCGGATAAAGATAAAATGTGAAAGGACAGGGGTAAAAACTACCCTATCTCAGTGGGTCAACATGTTTCAGCCCCTTAACGACTATCTAAAGTTCACGGGCATTCATCTGTGTCTTTTAATTATTCCTGTAATGTCATTTTCAAGTAGGCCTTTTTTTGGGGGTGGGAAATTGTATCAGGGATGGAGAGGGCAGAGGGGGTGTTCAATCCGGTCTCACTGCTCTAGTAGCAAACAGTTAAGGATAAGGGTGTGAGCATGTGTTCCTTTTCTTCAAATAATCTATTTTGTTCATTAGGATGAATCCTTTTTATCACAACACAAGAGTCCACAATGAGATTCAGTGAAAGTAGAAATTTTATTTACAGTTGCCACTTAATAGATCCATTTCACTCTTTTTGTCATGTTTTATGTGACAAGAATTCAAAAAGAGGGGAGACAGCCGACATGTGTTTCGCCCTATTTGGCAGGTTTAGCCAGGGCTTTCTCAAGGCTGTAGGAAAAGAAAGAGTTAGATAAGTACTATAGATAGTAGAAAAAAGAGAAAAGATCCCCCAGGAGGAAACACCAACTAAGTGCAGAGGTGGGGATAAAAAGACGTAAAAACTTTATTTATTTTGTTCAAGCCTGTAAGAGGCCATAAAAGATCATTTATTGTGTGCGAAAGAGTGAGTAAAAAGAAAAGAAAAGAAGAAAGAGAAAGAGCAGAAAAAGAATATCTAAGAGCTATTTTTAATATATACATTGTGAATTCAATTCCGAAAGAAGAGATCTCAGGCAGGTGCTGGCTAAAACGACATGCTTATTTTCAGAACTCAGTGTTTTAATTGTCAAAGAAGAGAAGAAAAAAGGAAAAAAGGAAAAGAAACCCATACCAATCAGTTTAGACAGTGATATTGTCTACAAAAAGACTACATGTGAGAACTTTAATGTGTTCATGCAATAGCCGACATACCATATAGGAGAGTTATCGTGGAGGATGGTCAACTACAATACCAGGTTGTTATATTCAAGGATCATAGAGTCTGGTGAGAATAAAATACATTCCAATACTCTTCATGAAAGTATATATGGCATCCAAAAATCTAAAAAGGACAAACGTTATTTTTGGACAAATTTAGCATCTTAAGCAAATGAAAAGTACCAGTTAGTAGGACTAACAGGGTCTGTCTATGATGAACCTTTCAACATGTAGTCAATATATGGATATCTTCATAATTACAAATCAACACGGACACTTTTTTAAAACACGTCTGAGACATCTACAGTGAAGATACACTAGAATATATATACATTACAATATATGGACTCAACTTAAGATCAAAATATGGTGGCAAGGTGTCATTATGGAGCATAGATGTCCGGGTCTGTCATCAATAATACAAGACAATACCCCCCAAAAAATTTTTTATACAAGCTTTAGATAATAAATAATGACATATATCAATTAAACGAAAAAACAATCACTAAATTCAAAACAATATTTCCCATAATTATAAAGCTTGTCCCCTTGGGAAGTTTTAATTTTATATGTGCTTAGTTGCAAGTAGAGTGCCTCATATAAGGGCAAACAGTGAAACATGAGTGAATAAACTGTCATTGTCATATTTGACTCGGATATGACTCCGTATTGAGACGCGTTCAATGAACCACGAGTGATTAAACTGACACTGTCATATCAAATTCGGATGCGACTCCATATTAAAGAGCGCTAAGTGAGGAGACCCAGGACTAGCTACTTAGCCCATGGGCAGTAAAGCTCAAGAGAACCAACATAGGAGGAGTACATCTCCACATTAATGGGAGATTATATAGCACACTATGATAAAAAACTAGTAAAAACCTCCCAAAGATATGTTAGATCAATGTTAAAAACAATCGATATAGATCGGAAAAGTGAATGCCGAAAAGTTTACATGCCAAAAGAAATTTGAAAAAGTAAGATAAAATCAGGCCGCTTCGGTAACTTACTAAGAAGGTGTTCAGAAAGTCCCGGGATAAATCCAACCGTGGAGGTGCTTCCACGATGTAACAGCGGTCAGCCTCCCTACCATCTTAAATGCTAGAGAGGTCCGGTATGACCCGGAAGTAAAACACGTTGTGGCCGGAAGGAGTCCAACGGAAAGAATTTCCGAAGAGAAATATAGTATTTATTTTGTATGTAGTGCACGCACTCATTTAAACTAAGTTATTCAGCAGCTCTCATTCTCCAAAGAAGGGAATAAACCCAAGTGTATAAAAAACATAGGAACCCTCACTCACCCAAAGGTGACGTTCTCCATCATAGGGTTCCCTCCTCACACAAGGACCGCAAGGTGCCTTGTGTGGGCTACGACTTCCGAATATCATGGGGAGGAGCAGAGGTGTTTTGATGAGCAGAATGGTAATGATGATGAGTTTGGGGCAGAGTGCAAGAAAGAAACCTACAGTGTCATTAAAACTATCTTCAGGTGGGCGATTTTTTTTTAATTCTGGTGCCCCCATCGGATAAAGATAAAATGTGAAAGGACAGGGGGTAAAAACTACCCTATCTCAGTGGGTCAACATGTTTCAGCCCCTTAACGACTATCTAAAGTTCACGGGCATTCATCTGTGTCTTTTAATTATTCCTGTAATGTCATTTTCAAGTAGGCCTTTTTTTGGGGGGTGGAAAATTGTATCAGGGATGGAGAGGGCAGAGGGGGGTGTTCAATCCTGTCTCACTGCTCTAGTAGCAAACAGTGAAGTTACACAAAGATACTGAACTGAAAGGCACCCGCCGCCCAAGCCCCACCCCAGCCCCCTGTCTGTCACCATTTCTATGCACACTAAATGTGCACACTGTTCCCGGCTGGGCGCTTCTCTCACCACTGCGCCCGCCCGTCTCCTGTTTATCACCTATGCACCCTTCTTTAGCCTTATTTCTGTAAACCACTGCCCATCTCCGCACTAAGCTGTGCAAACACAGCGGTTTATTCTCTGGCGTGTGTCCTATGCAGTGTTCTCTACATCTACGTTTGAATACAGCTTTAACTGGAAATGGTATTTGAGGCAAAAAAGCTAAGAAAGCAAATTACAAAAAGAAAAATGGACGCGCCTGCTCAAACTATTATTGACTTATGTTGTCCAACACACATCTTGCCCCATTGATGGACACATGTCCATCCAATCCAGATGCAGCTCTCATGCCGTTAACAATGTTAAGCAGCATGAGTGAAGCGTCTGGATTGGCTGGAGCCGGCTGACTCAGCGCTCTGAAAAGCACTGGAGGCCTGTGCCTGCTCTCAACTCAGCTGTCTAAGAGGTTTGAATTGTGCAAGTTGGGCTGGCCGTAGCAAGATAGCCAGCCAAACCGACATGCGCACTTCAAACTGAAGTGGCCACTCCTCACTGCTGCCAATCAGCAGCAATGATGCACTCGCCCGCCCTACACTCACACTCCGTTCAGCAGAGAGTAAAAAATGAAATGGTAATAAAATCATTTTATTACCGTTTTATTTTTCACGCTTTCTGCACAGCAGTGGGGGCGGGGCGACGCTCCTCCGCTCTTATGGAGGAATCGCCGCTGTACATGGCCACATTTTTGTCAATCGTCTGCAAGCTGAAACTGTGTGTCAAATATAGCTAGGTATCTAGCAATTGTGAACTTGTGGATCCAACTTGTGGAAAGACAAGGTGAATGATGAATGGTCAGTGGGTAGATTAATGAGGAAATGAAGAAAGCCGGCGTCACAGGAAAAGTTGAGTCCGTTATGGACATGAAAGTGAAAATGTAAAAAAAAAAAGGGTAATAAGAATTTTTGAGGTTTAAAGGTATGTAGTTAGTTGTTAATGTATAAGGTAATCAGAGCAAAAGATAATCAGGGTATCTAGCACTTAGTTGCTGAGGAGGTAAAAGAGGGCAGCATCCTGGGAGTGGTTTAACCCGAGTTTCCCAGAGGGTAAGTGGACGTCCCCATGATAAGAGGAGGCGGTATGAGCGAGGATGAGTGCCAGGCCGTCATGTTATGAAACTCCATGGCCATCATCATGGCCATTGGTAAAGTAACTACAAAGTTTAAAGTCTCCTCTGCCCCAGGAACAAATGACCTCTTAATGAAGCTGTGAATAGCCATCCCTCTGATGTTGCTCCTGTGAAAATAACAGAGCAAACCCTTTTTACTCTACTTCAAAACTTATGTGAAAGAAGAATTTCCTTGAAACCTTATCACATTTTTAAATCTGAAATATTAAATATGTTTGCTCCGATACTTATTAAGTAGAAAAAACCAAGTAGTTCTACATCAGTATATTCCAGTTCTTTCCCCCGTCGCAAACCTTAGTTTTGAGCAAATAAGCATTGCTAAATTCCTTATAAGGCCAGCAACAAAATAGGTAAAAAGTGTATTTATTTCATTTTTACACGTACACATCCTTCCATAACATGGCAAATGTACAAGCGTCATAATTTCTGAATTAATGGTTTCTTTTCCATCAAAGCACTCTAAAAATGAACTAAGAGCAAGCCACATTTGCTGCATAGCCAAACTCAATCTAGGGGCAGAGTGAAGTGAGTGGGGGTGACCTTTGTTTTGCTTTAACCAATTATTAATTTTCCCATTTCAATGTGAACAACGCCTTTGCTTGTTTGGCCATTTGAAAGTGTGCAAAAGGTGGGGAAACCATAGAGTGAAACATTGAACTTGTGATCTGTTATCGTAACTGTGCCGGGTGCGTTTGGAAAAGGCCCCCTCCACTAACAATAAATGGAAATATACACATTTGGATTCAGGATACAAACACACCTCTACCCTGGATGTGGTATTCCTGAAATAACAGGATCTGGCAATTGTTCCCAAGCCCCAACTGGAGCACAGTTAAATAGAAACAATACAAATATAAAAAAAGCAGAAGAGGGAGTGAAAGTTTGGAAGGGGGAGTGATTCGCGAGTATCGAGAATGCATTCTAACCTTTGTGCAGTGTTATGAAGAGCTTTATATACACCAAAATACAGCTTTTTAATAGTTAGTTAATGGCTTTATGACACAGACACTTTCATGCAACATGTTTTCATTCTTTCAAAGTTTGGAGGCCGAGAAGTAGGAACAGGTGGATGCATTATAGGCAATGCCGTCACAAATGTACTGAGGTTCCCTACAGTACATTTTACAGTCTGTCGAATTTTATACCCCTTTTGTACTATATTATTTTGCTAGCATTTGTAAAAACAAACAGTGGTTTTCCAGGATTGGTTTTGAATAACAGATGTTTTGAGGACATCAAAAACTTATAGCACAAGTTTACACGGAAAAGTTTTAAAGTATGGCTGTAACTGTACATTAATAGATTATCGCAATAAGTTTAGTAGGCCTTATCAAACAAAAGGTCATATATTATAATGCAGTCAATTCAAAAACATAGGAGACTGACATCGGATCAATGCTTGATGTCAAGGAAACAACAACAGAAATATCGCAATATATATGTAAGTGCAGAGAGTGCAGTGTTTATATTCAGTTCAAGATGAAGACGAGTTTATATAAATGTGTACAATGATAAATATACAAATATCCAAAGCAAAAATCTCAGACGGAGTGTAGAACCAAGTCTAGAAAATCAGTCCAATGGTGGTAAGTCAACATTTTCGCTCTCTGGGAAGAGTCAGCGGGTCATTATAGGCCATGGTAAATACAATGAAAGTAGCCCCCAGGAGTAGGCCCCTAGAGTGGCTAAAAAACTTCAAAATTTGATATTAGAGAAAAATATATCACCCCTGAAGAAGAGTCACCGGCTTGAAATTCATTAGGGAATGAATATACTAATGGTATGATTACTAATGAATTATAGAACTAATGATATAGATATATTATGTAAACGGGGCGTGGCCAAGTAGTCCAAGATGAAAGACGCACATTAGCGGAGCTCCAGACGCGAGGCCCTAACTCCACTGTTGATTTAGAACCAGCATGGCTTGTATGGAGCCATCCACTATCAGCGGGCTCTAGACAGGAGGGCTGTGTTACTCTGGAGCTGGAACCCCTAGAGGTGCTGCTGACATGGCAGCTGGAGCATCGCAGGAGAACTTGCCCTCCCTCGCCTTCTCCTACATATCCAGCACCCTGTTCATCTGCTGGGTGGGTTGCTCCGCCCACCCTGCGATATTTACCTTCATGATTTCCTGGCGGAGCGTATGGAGCGACTGAGCTCGTTGTCCTGCTCCGGCAGGTGCCCGTGGCCATGTCTCTCCCTGGACTGGGTGATCGACCCTACACAGGGCACAAGTCCTAAAAAAAGATGTGGGGGGACTAACCAAGTTAGGCAGTATGCAAGTGACATCATGGCGCATGACATCACAGCGCAACATCACAGCGCAGCATCACAGCAAGTGGCATCACAACCCGTGACCTCATAGGAAGTGACATCACAAGGAGTGACAGCAGATCTTAACACCTCACTAATATGTTTCGCAGGTCTATCATGAGTACATTTGAGTGCATTATGAGCTTTAACAAATGAGAGTTTGCATCAGGTTTGTGCCAAAAAAGTGATGCATCCCGACGCAAAATGTGGGCCTCAACTTACACATTTGTTTTGTAAAAACTTTACCACAAAGAAATTGACAACAAGGAGAAATGTGGCAGTAAATATATTCTGTTTAATTGGTTGCAAAGTCTGCATTTTTAAATACCTTATGGGGTTAAGGCACCTGCTGCAGAGATCTTTGTGTGCCCAGTAAATCCTAAGGAACAATAATTATGATAAGGTAATTTTGGAGGGTAACGCGCTCGCTGGAGAGATCTGCGTTTTCTCTAGTCCCAGTTTTGAATCAAAGTAACATTGTGGGTTAATGTGTCTCCTGCAAATCATATCATCTAACATGCAGATGACAGAATTTTATTTTATGTAGCTAGGTAAGTGGATTATTGTTTTTAACACAGAGATCATTTTGTTCCTTGTAGGTCATAAATTGTAATCCTTCTAATATAGCACAGCGAGCTATAAAGGACATGTGACTCCTACGCCTTGTAATCCTGCTTTATGTAACACCTCATGTACATTGATTTACAAATGTATACGATTTATTGTCAATGTATAATGTGCATGTGTGATATAAAGCGCTCTGACACCCTGCATTGGGATGATTAGTGCCTATAAAAAATAAAATAATAGTATTTCAAATTTTATTTGTGTAAATACTGGGACAGACAAGCACATTTGACATTCTTACAGTGCATGCATAGCTCTTATATACAGGGATTAAACACAGTGAAAAGCATTTATGAAGCATTTGTGAAGAGTTAACAAGCTGTGTGCCTTTGTTTCCCCTGCCTTGCATCTAGGTGTGTCGCTCAGATTGCTCCCAACTAGGATAGTGGACCAAAAGGAGGCCTGATGGCAGCTTAAATTCGGCCTTTGTTATGGGCCCAGCTGGAGTCTGAAATAGGATAGCCCTCTCACCGCCTTCACCTTGCTGCTCTGAAAGAAAGCAGGCAAGGTGCCGGCATGCTGCTGAATGTGTCCCTGTGCCTGAAAATTACACCGGGACAGGTTCAGCATATTTCAGGGGTGCCCCTTCTTGCAGGGTGGATGGCGTCCACCCTGTGAAAATAGTGGATGGATGCCGTGTACCTGCGTGTACCACCATCTTGTGCCCTGGCCCTACACTGTCTTCTGGAGCCTACTGCCTGCTTCTGTCACCATCACAGGGGCAGCTGCATACACCTCCTCCCCTTTGAGCACATCGGCGCTCCCATCACATTAGAGCTAAGCTGCTCTCGCCTTTCCCCCATCAGTTTGGCCTACAACTCAACACTGCTGTCACCTTGACCATTGGTATGCCTGCTCCTGCAGCCTACTTAGGCTGGCTCGCCTGGTCAGCCTGACTGCCCATCCTCCGGGGCTCCACTGCAGACACACAGACCCCTGTAGCTGGAGCCCTGGAACCTGGTGGCCGCTCCAGCCTGCTTAGCCTATATATTTTTTTACACAGACTGCAAGGGCTGGTAAGTCCAGGTCTTTGGGGCTGCAGCACTTCTGAGCTGTTCTACTTACCAGGTGGTGTGCCTCCCAGGACACCGCCCAATTGTCCTGTCACAAGAGCCCCATCACCATTGCCATCCCACTCCTCATAACCGCCATGACTCCTCGCCTCTGCTGTTCCACTTGACTTTTCCTGGGCTCCCATCCTTTGACCACTCGACAGGCTGCACTGGACTGCACTCACAGATCTCAGCACCCTGCTCTGGATCAGGTGGACCCTGCCCAGTGGGCTCTGAGCTTGACGGGGGGCAAATGCGCCTGCATCAGTGCCCCTGCTCACTGCTCAGCAGGACCAGATCGAACAAGCCTGCTGTCCCTGGTGCCTTCATGCCCTTGGCACTCTGCTTCTGCTTGGAGGTGAGATGGACAATCAGCAGGCTCCCACTGTGCCATGCTGCAACAGGAGCGTACCTTCTGTGGTTAGTTCTTGAGCACTTGGACATTACCAATCTGCCACCAACACTTTGCCTTCCTAACAATGGGTCATCACAGAACCGCCAAGACCCCAACATAGTCATCAACACCCCCACCAGAAATCGACCCAGTTGAATGCTCGGACCAAACTCCGCCTCAGAAGCCAGCTGTCGCAGAGGACATACTGTATGCGATCCTGCAGACCATTGAGACCTCTCGAGCGTCTGTGGAAGTGAAGATCAACAGGGTGGAGATGGATCTTGGTCTCTTAAAGTTCGATCAGAGGAAACTCGCCAGCTGGGTGACTGAGGTGGAGTGTACCTTGCAGGAGCTATGACAGCAGGCAACACAGCAACAAGCACAACTCAATGATGTCCTGGACCAACTGCGCTTCCTGGATGGCAAGGCGGAGGGCTCTGATGGGAGAGCTCACCGGAAGAGGGCACAGAAGGATCAGTTATGGTAGACTTCCTGAAGAGATGGCTCACAACTTTTGTGCCTGTCCCTCACTCTCTGGAAAACGACCATCAGGTGCCTGCTCAGAGGACCCCTGTGCCTGTGGTGGCTAGAATACTTCACTATAGGAACATATATGCTATTCTTCGGGTGACTCGGCAGGCAGCCACACTCGAGCTTGATAATCAGAAAGTACTGGTGTTCCCGTATTACACCCTGCCAGTGAAGCACCAACAGGCCTCTTTCCTGGGGGCCAAATGTTGGCTTCATGAGTTGGGCCTGCTATACTCATTAGTATTCTCAGCAAAGTTATAGATTATCCACAGCCAGAAGACCCACTTCTTCTCTGAACCATCTTCGGTCTGGTATTGGACAGAAGGTCAGGACGACAGTAGAACGTCAGGACGGTCTAGATGGCTTCGGTCCTCCTGACCTGCCAGTGCCTCGAGATGGATGACGCAGTCGGCAGCACAACAGGTGGTGGTCTGACCTTGTGGTTGGCCCTAGCATGGCTCCATACTTAAGCCATGCACACAATGAACACCGGGCTGCCTTGGCAGTGCCACCTAATTTCATGACATTGCCCAGCATGCCGACACAGACATGCACAACACTTCAAGCATTGATTAGGATTCCTCCCTGCAGTCATCTCCAACCAGCTCCGGAATTGGGCCTTGGTGGCTTCACAGACTGCAGCCGAGCTCCTGTGATTCTGGACTTGCTGTCCTCTCAGCGACCTCCATCGAAACACCTGCACAGCTCCTTCCTTCTCTTTGGCATTGGGCACGCTGCCAATGACCCCAAGCCTGGGCAGTATATATGCCCCAAAAACCGAACAAGCTTTCTCTCTAGTTTCTCTGACACACTGGTGCAATGGGTTGGTGTACTCTGGACTCTCGATGGGCTCCCTCTTGAATACTACAAACATTTGCTACTCACCTGATTACCCGTCCCCCCATGAGTCTCTCCTGGTATCAATGCTTAAACTCGATCGAGACCCAAATCAAGTGTCTTCTTTCAGACCAATAGTGATTTTGGGCGCAGTGTACAAAATCTTAAGCAAAATCCTAGTGGACAGACACCTGCAAATACTCCCAGACCTTATCCACTCCGACCAGAATGGTTTTGCACCCAGGCACAATACTTCCCTCAATATCCGCAGGCTTCCCTGTATTTTGGACAGAGTTCCCCCTCATATACTCTTCTCAGCCTGCCTGGTGTTGGACCTTGAGAAGTAGTTCGAAACATTAGATTGGGATTACTTCTTCTGGGTCCTCATCAGGATAGGGGTTGGCAAGCGATTACTTGTCCTACTCGGCTGTTGTACACCCCTTCCTCTTCGCAAGATTGCATGGGCAAAATAATATTGATTACCTTTCCTGTCCACAGGGGAACAAGGCAGGGATGCCTCCTCTGTCTCTTCCTTTTTACACTTGCAATGGAGCGCCTTCCGGTACGAATCTGGGCTGAGGCCACGGCATGGAGTATCCCTTTAGACGGCATAACGCATGCAATTTCATTGTATGAGACAACATGCTGCTTTATCTCAAATATGCTCATTCTGGACTTACAACCATTGCTTAGACCTTGCAGGAATTCAGGAATGCCACTGGTCTCCGGGTTAGTTGGAAAAAAATGTGCATTTTTCTGTTCATGAGAGACCCCCTCCTGTCAACCCAAGGATTTTGGAGGGGGCTTGGTCCACGGGGAGGAACACACGTTTAAGTACTTGGGGATCAGAATCTACCATACCTAGAACGACTTATATGAGAGCAATCTCGATCATGCCCAGTCAGTGCTGTGTGCCCAGATTACATTTTGGAAGGGCCTGCTCTTGGTTATCATGGGCAAATTAGCCCTGTCTAAGATGGTAATGCTTCCACGCTTACTAAATTACTTCACAAACGTGCCAGTCACTCCTCAAAGGAAGTTCTTCCGAGAGCACAACAGCATGCTCAGTGATTTAGTTTGGGGTTTCGGGTGGGTCCAATTCCAATAGCTGTCTCACTGCCTAGGCCACTGCCCTGGAGACACCGGACTGGGTTAGGACCTGTTGAAATCGAAGGACTTGCTCTTACTCCTCCTTCCCAAGGCTAAAGCACAAAATGCATCCCCTAGATCACTGACAGTTATCTGATGATGTGTCAACTGAGTTTTCAAACTCACATTGCACATCACTCTGTATGCCCCTGAGATACTGGTCCGGGGTTTTCCTAGATGCTCGGGACTCTTTGCACCCAAGGACTTATGCCATTGGCGCACCCTAGGGGACCCCTTCTTAGAAGGCCTCTTTACTTCTTTTGAGCAACACATTGCAGAAATGGCATTCCTCCGGGCCAATTTCTAATGCATTGGCAGCTTCAGCAGATCTGCTGCACACTGTGGGACATCACTTGTGATGAGCCACAAACCCACACAATTGTAATTTTTTTTATCGTAATGGGTGCAGGGCGGCACTGAGTCACCTTGCTCTAGAAAGCGTTATGGAAACACACTCTTACACAGCTCCGCAAGTGCTGGGAAACTGACTTTGGAAAGGGGCTTCACAATTCAGAGTGGGCACTTGCATGAGAAGACCCTCATCTAATATCCTGAAACGCCCAGTTTAAGAATATCCAGTTCTCCATTCTACACAGAGTATACCTTACCCCTACTAAACTAAACAAGATCTTCCCAAGCACTCAACTCCACTGCCTCATTGCCAGTCTGATAATGCGGACCTCTGCCAACTCCTACGTCCTGCCCGTGCCTAGCAAACTATTCGTGAGTGGTTTTGGCCACTATAACTGGCGTTTCCCACTGTGAAGGACTGGGTTTCCTGGGAGGCCAGCACTCTCTGCATATACAAGCTCTCTAAACGTAACAAGGTGGCAGCTAGGTATGCGGATTTCATGCTTCTACTGGCTAAAAGGGCTATAATCCTGAAGTGGCATGCTCCACTGTCCCAGCTGGCTGCATCATGGTGGCCCGCTTGGCAGAAGCTGAGAGCAATGCAATTTGCAGAGAAGAGGCAAGGGGCCTCCGCAAACATTCCATATCAATGGAATGGGATGCCTTGCTGATCCACCTTCAAAGCATCATCAAAGTTGACTCCCGCCCACCATGAGATCACAGTCAAACACATTCCCTGGGATTACGTGATACCTCTGCCCAAGTCACTCACTTATCGGCCGCCAGCTCAGCTCATAGGTAATGTTTGTCCCCCAGCTCCCTTCATTTGCATGGATCCCACTATCTCATTTGTGCTGCTTCCGTATGCCTGCTCTGACCCCTGGCCTGCCCAGAATGCAGCAGCTCCCCACTTGTTCATTGCCTTGTGCCTACATCTTGCCAGGCTGTTCACCCCTGCTTACTTCTCTTCCTACTTTCTCAGAGACATCCCACATAGCATCATAACATCCATGACATAGGACTTCAGTGCAATGGCTATTCACATTTTTTCTACAACCCACAGTTACTCAGCCTGCAAGTTGCTCAAACTGCTATACAGATATGTACACACACACACACACACACACACACCCACATATATATATATATATATATATATATATATATCCTATTGTCAGTTGCCAGTAGGTGGCTATAGTTAGGATCTAGTTTCCAAAGACAAATCTTTTTTTTTTCCGCTAATAACTTTGCCGCCGTTTGATGAATATTCACTAAATTTTCAAAACTAGTACGCCTATCTCTTCAGCTGCTGTCTGGTAAGTTTCAGGGTGATTCATTAATGCGGGGGGCATTGTAGACATGACTACAGCCCAAACAGCTGAACGGGATTACACCAAATTTGGAGGAAAGCTATATCTTGGCCCCGAAAGAGTGCTTTCTGCAATTTGGTGTAAATCTGTTTAGTAGTTTTGAAGTTATTAAAGTAAAAGATTTATAGATATCTAGTGATGCCGAGGATCTGAGAGATCTCAAAATGAGATCTGATTGGCTGCCACCACTTCAACCTGGAAGTGGTGGCAGCCATCTTGTGTCTCGGACTCAGCCAAACCCCAAGAAAAAGAAAACCAGAAGGGGGCAGGGTAGGAATACCTTGACCCCCTAGGAATTCACAGAGGATCCGTGGATCCGTGGGCAAATCTTTTTACAAAAGCAAGCACTTGCTTTTCTTAGCCCCCCCCCGGGTGGGCCAGGTCCTGGAGGAATTTCACTTAAATATGTTAGGAGGAGGGTGTGCACATGGTCCCCCTCCCGGGCCTATTTTAGCCCTGGGAACCGCCTTCCCCGGGGGCCCGGCCATGTCCAGAAAAGGGAGAGGGGCCACACGGCCCCCTTCCCGGGCTGTTATTTGCTCCAGGACCCTCATCCACCGGGGCCCAGACATGCATACAAAATGGAGGGGGGCACGCAGCCCCCCTACTGAAGCCATAAAAGGCACTGGGGACCACATCCTCCAGGGCTGGCTCCTGCTAAGTCCCTGGGTGCCCACTCCTGGGACATAGTGGCATCAGGGAAACCTTTGTTTGCTCTCGCTTGGCAGGAGTAATTTCAAAGCTCCCGGCAAGTGAGAGCAAACACTAAGTCCTCTCCCATGAAAAATGCTCCCATCCGGTGGTACGGACTCTTCATCTGTTTCCCTGCCCAATGTGAAGTGGGCAGGGAAACAGATGAAAAAATTGCTCCCACCCGCAGGGAGCAGCATTTTTAGCTGCTCCCTGTGGGAGGGAGCAATGCTGGCTTACGCTGGAGGCAGAGAGCTGACTGGGGCTGCTGGAGCTTTGGGGTTCCCGTCGGTGCCCTGAGTGGGCTCCAGGGCATCCACCATTTACTGACTGGGTACTGGGGGACGGTGTCCCTGGGGCCAATATTGGCCCGGGGAGGGGGATTGCATGTCCCACTCCCCTTTCATAGTGAGGCCAGGCCCCGGGAGATGGGGACCCCGTTGCCGAAATCAGCCCAGGGAGGGGGGTGCATGGCCCCCCTCCCCAATTATTAATGAAATAGGCACCAGGGGATGGGGTGTCCCCGTCGTCAATATTGGCCCAGGGAGGGGCGGATTGCATGTCCCACTCCCCTTTCATAGTGAGGCCAGGACCCGGGAGATGGAGACCCTGTGGCCGAAATCAGCCCAGGGAGGGGTTGCATGGCCCTCCTCCCAAATTATTAATTAAATAGGCGCCAGGGGATGGGATCCCTGTGGTCAATATTGGCCCAGGGAGTGGGACTGTGCACCCCCTCCCCCTTTTTAATTTGCAGTGGGTGCCCTGGATGGGCTCCAGGGTACCCACCATTTACTGGGCTGGCCTCGGGGATGTGGTCCCTGGTACCAATATTGCCTGGGGAGGGGGTCTGTGTGCCTCCCTCTCCCATCATAATAAGGCCAGGACCCGGGAGATGCGGTCCCTGGGGCCAATATTGGCTTGGAGTGGGGGACTGTGTCCCACTCTCCGTTCTTAATATGGCTGAGCCCTGGGAGATGGGAGGGGGCTTGTGTAGCCCTGACCGAAGGCCATGCACGCGGGGGTTGGCTGCATGCAGGGGCTGGCTGCAGCACCTGTGGCCAACCCCTGCTGGGTTAAAAAAACATGGAAATTCACTGAAAAAACTAAAGGTTACAAAGACGTTATAGTTAGGAAATGGAATTTAAAAAATCTTTGAAACTCGCTAAGAAAACAAAGGTTACAGGGACGTTATAGTTAGGTTCAGATTTTACACACACAAAACAATAGAAATTCAGCAGTTATAGTTATATATATTTTTTTTTTGGGGGTCAGCAGTTATAGTTATATATATATTTTTTTTGTTGGGGAGGATATATCTTTATTAGATTTTATTCACGTGTAGTATTCACATTCAAGATAATACCACATTAGCTATTCAACAATAACCGTGTCAAGCATCTCTGCAATCCATTTTTGAACCAACAGAATAATAACATAACACTGAATGAGTTATAGTTATACTTATCTCAAGAAACTATAAGTGGTGCCCTAAGGCAACTATAACTCATGCCTTTGCCATTCACTGCTAATTACCCCACATGTTACATCAGTCATGACATCTTCTATGACATCATTGATAATATTACTGCAACATTTGCAGTAAATGTATTGTTGAAAAAACTGTGCATGGCAGGGGCGCGAGTTATAGCTACCTCAGGGCACAAGTTATAGTTTCTTGAGATAAGCCAGTTAAAAAGGGGAGGGGGCCCCCCTCCCTAGCCTTTATAGGTCCCGGGGACCCCATCTCCCAGGGCTGTACATTTTTTAATAGCAGAAGGGGGTCACGCAGCCCCCCTCCCGAGCCTATATTGGCCTCATCCCCCAAGGCCTGCATCAATTATAGGTGGGGCAGTGAGGGAAACCCTAGGGCCCCCGTGGCCCCAGCCAGCTCCCCGCAAGGTTCGAGAGCCGGCATATCTCCTGCTTGGAGCAAGAAACTATTTATGCTGCTCCCTCCAGGCTAGAGTAATATGTTGTTCTGTTTCCCTGCCTGCATCAGCGCTGGCAGGGAAAAGGATCACAAGTCTGTTCCCAGCAGTCGGGAGCATTTTCAAAGCTCCAGCCGGCTGGGAGCAGACATTAGTGTTTGCTCCCATTTGGGGAGAGGTTTTAAAATGCTCCTGCCAGAGAGGAGCAAAGACGTTTCCCTGCCCGCGGTATTGGGGTGGGCTCCCTGGGACACAGTAAGTGAGCCGGCCTCGAGGGATGAGGTCCCCATGGCCTTTGAAGGCTCAGGGGGGGGCGCACAGCCCCCCTCCACTTTAGTACACATTTCACCCAGGGAGATGGTCTCCTCTGGGCCTATATTAGCTCAGGAAGGGGGCCACATGCTGCCCTCCCCTTAATTAAAGAAAGCAGCCCCAGGGGATGGGGTCCTCGGGGCTTCTGGAGACTCTGGGAGGGGGGCGTGTGGCCCCCTCACCTTTTTTGGGCATTTTGGCCCTGGGGATGGGCTCCAGAGGGCTTATAATAGCTCAGTGAGGGGGAGCGCACCCCCCCTCCTCATGGATTGCGGCCTATGGAATGGGCCTCCCCAGGCCACCATTTAGTTGTTTATTTGTGCCGCAATCCCCTAGGATCGCAGCATAAGTTGGCGATTTGTTTTCAATTTGGGCCCTGGAGGGGGGTGGGCCTCTACATCCCACCCATGTGGCCTAGGGGACCCTTATATCATTTTAAAAAAAATTCAGGGCAGGAGACTAAGTCTCCAAGTCCTATAATGGCTGCCAGCAACATTTTTCTCATGTTGCTGGCAGACATGTTGCTGGCTCACTTCTGCGGGAGTTTGACTCCCATGGAGCAAGATAGCCCAAGGGAAAAAAAGCTCCCTGGGCCAATCAGAATGCTCTACTTCAATTGGCGCTCCTGGACCCAACCATCCAAATATACAAATGATTTTGTACCTTTGTGAGAAGTTGGCCTGGCATATGCTGTCCACTAGTTATAGTGGGCACCTTGCACCAGTCCAAACGACCCTTTGATGATAGGTTTAAAGACAACATTTATTGAAAGCTATCCTAGTGGTAGCTATGGAGAGCAGCCTTCAGGCTAAGTCTTGAAGGAGTGTAAAGCAGCTTGGTTTACCAGATTATAACCTCTTGAATAACTAAATGAAAGGAGAACCACACAAGGTATATATATAAAATATATGTATTTATTTCTAAACACTAACTACTAATCTCTTTATGAGATTAGAGTTCAAGATACACAATATCACAGTATTAAAACGACAGTAAATAGCACAATATACACTGGGCCCCAGGGGGACCAAACCATATACTAAGAAAGTGGTATAAGAACCACGACTTGACTAGACACAGTGCCTAGAGCACGTAGAATCGCTGGGACCCCAAGGAACCACCCAAGGTAGTGACACAGGAGACCCACGGGGGACGTGTGCAGTGTGAGAACACAGCCGCGAGCGCCGTAGGATTCAATGCGGAAAGTCGCGGTTGGAATTTTAAAGATAAAGGACACTTAGGAGAGGACTTTGAGCAAACCCCTTTAGACTTAAGGGGTTCTAAGGCTAACACCCACGGGAGCACCAGAGTACTCGAGTTACCTCACCCAGGAAGCCGGGTGCATAGGTGTCAAAGGGTGTCGGGAATCGTCGTTGTTTTCAATGGCGATCTGCTGCAAAGTGCTGCTGCCGTGAAGGAGAAAAGTGTCCGGTGTGATCCAAGCCTGGATCGAAGATGTGAAGAACCTGAAAGCAGAGGGGACAGAGTCTGGGTCACTAGCCAGTGACCAGGAGCGGAGCAATCGAATGCCCACCGATGTCGGGTGCTTCAGGTGTGAAGAGGTGAAGCTTGACTCTACAGCCACGGGGTCCTGGAGATGTCGACGACAACCAGGAGCCGGATTCGAGCTGTCCCACAAAGGATGTCGAGTGCTGGGGTGTCGGTGATCGGATTGACCACAACAAGCCTTGGCAACAGCAACCCACGCAGGAAGAGAAAAGATGCTTCTGTGCGGACCAGCAAGGTCCTGGGGACTCCCCAAGCAATGGAGAGTCAGGGCACGTCTGGAGCAACCAGGGAAGCCCAATACAAGTTAGAGTTGCCTTCTTGGGGACCCACAGGTCAACGGACCAGGGATCGCGAAGGGACCTCAAGAGGAATCACAAAATGGTGGCCCACAGAACACTCGTTGAGTGTAGGCCTGCAATCTTCAGTGTAATTACTGCTCGGGGTCAGGGCTACAAGAAACTTAAAGCTCAGTCGCAGGGGTCACCGGAAAGCTGATGCTTCTGCAAATGGTTGCGGTGTCCAGGGGTTCAGGTTGCACAGTCTCCACGAGGGATACAGGCCTCAGACTTACTGTGGGCACAGATCAACCCCAGAGACCTCGAAAAAACTACCTCCTGTGTGGCAATATTCTTCAGAGTCCGCAGGAGCTTTGGAGATGCCAACCGGTCAGTTGCATTAAAGGTGCCTGCCTTGCAGGGGAGTAACTCCTTTACTCCAAGGGAGATTCTACAGTCATCCAGCGTAGTGTAGATCGTCGAAGTACTTGGTTTCTGGTATCAGAGTTTAGTCCAGGTGTAATCTAAAGTCCTGTAGTCAGGGTTTCCAACTTTATACCCAAGGAAGGGGTGGGACAAACTCTGGGGACCCACCTATGGGAGGGTCAGAAAAGAGGGGTGGCTACATCCATTTCCTTTGTCCAGTTTTGCACCAGAGCAGGGGCTGTGTGCCCCTGCAACCGGTTTGAGCTGGACTATGCACAGGGACACCAAATGTGCCCCCAGTGCAGACTTCAAAGCACTCTGAGAGTGCACCCACCCAGCCCCAATACACTAAAGCCTGTCTGGGAGGTGGTCACACCTCCCTGTGACAGGAAACCTATTGTCCAGGCCTACCCTGCCGGAGTTTTGTCCATCAGCAGGAGGGCAGACTTGTGTCTGTGGCTGCAGCATCCATTTTGTGATGCCAGGGTTCTGTTAAGCTGGTACCGGGTGTACCGGTGGTGCCATGTTGCTCCCTCTAGAAGGGAGGAATCATACCTCCCACCACAGTACTGGGGTGGAGGTATGATTCCAAGGTGTTTGACACCAAACACGACAGTTTTCCATGCAGCCATTCTCAAGTTAGCATTTACCGCGGGGTTATAATGCAATTAAGAGTATATGGTCTGGCTGCATCGCAAACAACCCCGGAATAAAGATTCCGAAAGCTGCAGAGGGGCTCTGCTCATGCATGGGCACCCTCTCACATGAAACCCAGCACCCTGCCTTCAGGATTGTTAAGGCCTGCCCTAGGGGTGACTAATAGGTTTACATGTGCAGTGATATGGAGAGATATAGGGAACCTATATCTCAGTAAGGGGTGGATACACCACCTTACACAGGCTGCTCTAGCAGACCTGTTGTGTCATTTTAAAAGGCTTCCCAGGGGTGGCACAATACATGCTGCAGCCCCTGGTAGGCCTCTGGGGTACCTATGCCCTGGGTACATAGTATCAACAAATATAGCAGCACAACTGTACTGCCTATCCAATCGCACAGCTTCAGAGAGATGCTTCAAAACATTTTTTGTGTTTCAAACACCGTATTTATTAAATGTTATTCAAATTCCATCAAACTTTTTTCAAACTTTTTTATCACTTTATCTTTTACTTTACTATTCACAACAAGGCTGTTCAGAAACCCCATTTTTTCAAATGGAGCAGTTGTGCCCATCCAAGCCTCTTACTGCCCCACGTAGGCAACTCAATTCACAAAACAGTTCAAGAGGTAACAAATCCGAATGCATTTCGGGCCCATTTATTTAGCCCTTCATCCGGGGTAACTGTTTAAATAAAAATGAAACCACCATTAATCTTATTGCCGAACACTTCACTATTTTGTCAAACATCCATGTTGTAATAACCCCACTCTACACAAATAAGTGATGAAATAAAAATTAAATAAACACGCCATAATCCACGTGCATTCAGTGCGCTGCCCCCTTGTCAAGTAATTTACAGCACGCAGTAACCTCCCCCACACCAATCCACGATCTCTTGCCTGCCATTTAAACTGCGTTGCTACATAAATCCTCAACCACCCAAAATTGCCATATCAACTCAATCCCTTGTACCTATGTTACACCCCTATGTAAACAAAATATAAAGTGCCCAAATATTACCCATTAGTAATGCTTTGCAGCATCCCCCCATCCCACTTTCCATGGCATACCTGCTGTTGTTCCATTAAAATTCCCGACCACTCCAACACCTCCTCTCCTCGTGGTGACTGCTAACACTGCTTTCTCCTCCACAAAACCCAAAATTTAAACTTAGCCTCTAGCGTGATTCCTCCAATCACCGTAACACGAGCAGCTGCAACTGCTTTCCCTTTAAAGCTGCATCACTTGTTCCGACCAAATTTTAAACTCGACCCAACTCAAACGTGCCCCCCCAGTGTAACCAAACCCATGCTCACTACAGACCCCAACCAATTACCTCAACAACTACAAATCCCACAATCCCTTGCAACCCCAAGCCCTGCTTATGTATAATATTGAACAATGCCCTGTATCATAACAGCTCTATAAATACAGTCACATTGTCATCGACTTAGTTGATACGTTATAAGCCTTCATTTTTGCCAGAACGTAAATCCATGTGAATATAAACACTGATATTATGCACAAATATACGTGAAGAATATGCATTTGACTCTCGAGTCTTTAACGTAAGTCCGAGAAGACACGCCTCCGATGGCTTTGTGGTGAATTGCAGCAGCCTTGTTGATGAAGATGTTATGTGTAATAATCTTGAGATGATCCAAATTAATCCTTTTATGCTGGGTGCAAAACTGCTTGGAGGCAACTTTGATACTACAAACACTAAAGAGTAGCAGATGCACACCATAATCATCAGTTTTTCTCCTTGCTTATCAATTGATTCCTGTTTGCGTGCAGACTGGAGCCGTGCCAAACCTCAAGACACGTGTAAAAGTTCCAACAAATATAGCAGCACAACTGTACTGCCTATCCAATCGCACAGCTTCAGAGAGATGCTTCAAAAAATTTTTTGTGTTTCAAACACCGTATTTATTAAATGTTATTCAAATTCCATCAAACTTTTTTCAAACTTTTTTATCACTTTATCTTTTACTTTACTATTCACAACAAGGCTGTTCAGAAACCCAATTTTTTTCAAATGGAGCAGTTGTGCCCATCCAAGCCTCTTACTGCCCCACGTAGGCAACTCAATTCACAAAACAGTTCAAGAGGTAACAAATCCCAATGCATTTCGGGCCCATTTATTTAGCCCTTCGTCCGGGGTAACTGTTTAAATAAAAATGAAACCACCATTAATCTTACTGCCGAACACTTCACTATTTTGTCAAACATGCATGTTGTAATAACCCCACTCTACACAAATAAGTGATGAAATAAAAATTAAATAAACACGCCATAATCCACATGCATTCAGTGCGCTGCCCCCTTGTCAAGTAATTTACAGCATGCAGTAACCTCCCCACACCAATCCACGATCTCTTGCCTGCCATTTAAACTGCGTTGCTACATAAATCCTCAACCACCCAAAATTGCCATATCAACTCAATCCCTTGTACCTATGTTACACCCTTTGTAAACAAAATATAAAGTGCCCAAATATTACCCATTAGTAATGCTTTGCAGCATCCCCCATCCCACTTTCCATGGCATACCTGCTGTTGTTCCATTAAAATTCCCGACCACTCCAACACCTCCTCTCCTCGTGGTGACTGCTAACACTGCTTTCTCCTCCCCAAAACCCAAAATTTAAACTTAGCCTCTAGCGTGATTCCTCCAATCACCGTAACACGAGCAGCTGCAACTGCTTTCCCTTTAAAGCTGCATCACTTGTTCCGACCAAATTTTAAACTCGACTCAACTCAAACGTGCCCCCCCCAGTGTAACCAAACCCATGCTCACTACAGACCCCAACCAATTACCTCAACAACTACAAATCCCACAATCCCTTGTAACCCCAAGCCCTGCTTATGTATACTATTGAACAATGCCCTGTATCACAACAGCTCTATAAATACAGTCACATTGTATACCATATACTAGGGACTCACAAGGGTACCCCAGAATCCAATCTGGAGTGTACCTAAAGTACATACAATCAATTTAGAGTAGAAATCAGGTAGACTGGGGTCCTGATTAGCAGGGCCTCAGTCTGGCTAAGTCGAAAAACAGTGAAACATCAGCAAAAAGTGGGGGTAACTATAAGAAGTAGATCCTACTCTCCTACAACCTTTATTTTTCAAAAACTACTGAACAGATTAACACCAAATAACAAAACACACAATCTGCAGACCAAGATCTAGCTTCTTGCCAAATTTGGTGTAATTCCATTCAGCTATTTTTGCAGTAGCGCTGCCTAAAGAAGTCTATTGAAAATTCCTGGGGAAATTTGCCTTTTTTACTCCCCTTTTTTCTCGGCCTCCGCTTGACAGATCACACCAAAACTTTCCAGGAAAGAGCTGAAGTGAATTTGTTTTTATTTTCAGAAAGTTTTGTGAAGATTCCTCAAATGGCGCCAGTTATCAGCAAACCAAAAAAATGCCTTGTCTATGGAAAAACAATCCTAACTATAACTACCTTAATGTAAACAATAAAAGGAAATAGAAAGAGAGCACACAACAAAACAGTCTGCATATATTTAATGAAGGTGAATAAACTTTTACCCACCCATTTGGGGTTTCAACAGTGAGCAAGTGAGCACGCCACACACAACGCCAGCTGGAGGAACTGATACATTTTGCACTAGGGGCTTGAACTGATGGCATTTTTACATGGAGCATGAAACTATCCATATAGGTCTACAAATAATGGCATAAATCTACAAGGTATTCAATCTCCAAAACGTTTTTTATTTGGATATATATGCAGTACGATTAATATTTCAGAGACTATAATAATGACATGGATACATAAGCCCTGAAGAGGTTCCAAGAGAACGAAATGCGTTGATTTTCATGATAGATGCTATCTTTGACTACAATCATTTCAATTTCATATGAAGAATGGAAAAACAAAGGATTAACTATGAACTGCCCTTTAAACCAAAGTGAATTTCTTCAAACGAACATGCACATTACATATTGATCAATATTATATGATTATGAAACATACTATAGTGATTTACACATACAGAGTGCTGAGTAACATTATTTTGTATAAACAACAGGGACTTATTCCTTGACAGCGGATTTGTGGTGGCTGTTCTCTCATACACATGCACACGTTTCTTTATCATTTGTGAATTTATCTGTGCTGATATGACTTTAGGTGATAGTGGTAGATGTAGTTTGTTGTTGTTTTGCCCCAGCCATCTATTGTAAATTGTTTGTTTTATATATGAATATACTTAAGGTATCCCTGGAAAAAAATATAATAATTGCTAAGATGGGAACAAGAGAATATTAATGCTAATTACCTTTTGCAGTGGCATACACAGGACGCAACTAAACTCATCTTTCGCAGAGAGTTCGTAGTCACAAAGCTTCAAAGAGTGACCTGCAGCTCATAAAGAGTGACAGTCATCTGGACCAGGTCCTGGGCTACATCACTACTATAATTGTTCATCGCTACCTGTACATTAACTGTATCTCTTGACAGTATATCAGTGGCATTTGCAAGGCAGTTGATAAACATGCAAACTTCATCTAAGTGGTAAAGTAAGCAATGTTACCTCCAGCATTGCAGAATTGATTCCTCCTGAAGCACATTTCAAAGGGAACTCACTACCAGTTGCATCACCTCCAATTTATATTCAGTGGTGTCATCCTTATCTATTCTATGAGACACTTCCTGGTATCCTTCTTTGATTGCTTTCTCTATACCCAGTATCCGCATGCTTATGCCTTTCAATATTGTCAGTTGCAGAAACTGGACAAATAAAGTGGGGGGGCTCAAACACATGAAATTGCCTTGGTGTTGGGATCCCTCTATCACCGGGAATTGCTATGGTTGCAAATGGCCTGAGCTGTACAAGTTCAATAGGGAGAAGTTTTGGTCTCACCTGTCTTGCCATCTCTGCTGGCTGCTCTGGTCCTGGCCTTGCTGCTTGTACACCAACCTGGGTTGGAGACAATAAGGATCTGCGAGTTCTTATGAAGGACGATGACCCGTTGGTGCATTGAATACTCCCCAAAACATCTTGACCCAGAGATGGTAGAGTAATAAGTGCCCAGAGACCATCCATGCTTGTATTTATTTTAATGTCAAGGATATATGTCAAAGAGAGCCCTTAAAAAAGTAAAATAGGTTGGACATCTCCTTAGATAGATTGAACCTCTTTTTTCTATCGATCCCTAAGTATCTTCTAGAGCATGGGTCTCCAGCCTTTTTTGCAAAAAGAGCCACTAATGATCAAAGAAAAGTATCCAGAGCTGCTATTATGTGTGTTGCAATAGTAACCACGTCAGACAAGATTACAGTAGTGGTCATCCCATGCAGGATTACCAGCAATTTTAAATGCCTCTTCATGAGTAATACATGACAGCCACAGCTGCAATGCCCCTGGCACCAAGGTGGTAATAATATTAATAATACGTCTCTTCAAAGCTGCATGATTTATCACTCAAATAACCGCTTTAAATATATTTTGGAAATCCATTTTCCCTGAAAACATCAGTTCATGAGTTTTGAAACTAAATACATATTCATCTCAAATACACGCTTCCCAATTTTGGTACACATATATTAATTCAACCAGGCAAAAGCTTTGAATTTAGTAGGCTGGGCAGCACACAGGAGAGCTACTTGCAGGTAGCTGGAGAGCTACCAGTGGCTCACGATCTACTCGTTGGAGAAGCCTGTCCTAGAGCCTAAGAGCTCCATCATTGTATTACATTTGTACATTTTGATGTTGGCAGCATGCCCTATGTTGAATCATGCCACGGAAGTGATTGACGCCATTGTGTGCAAAAATAAGGGATTCCTGTTGAAGGTAATGACTTTTTCCCTCTCTTACCATGGGGGTGGTGTGTAGTTGTGGCAGTGTGGTGTCTGTCGCTCACCAACACTAGGAGCCTGATTCAAAAAGGTAAACTTATACGTTTGTGTAAGTTTAATCTTTTTTTTTTGGTATTCACACAACTGCAACTTAGTTGTAAGTTTAT
This sequence comes from Calotriton arnoldi, assembly GCA_963921515.1. Taxonomy (NCBI): domain Eukaryota; kingdom Metazoa; phylum Chordata; class Amphibia; order Caudata; family Salamandridae; genus Calotriton; species Calotriton arnoldi. The sequence goes on from CAWUFW010012819.1 coordinate 467,928, forward strand.
AACTGCAGAGACTCCTATCCTATCTTTTTATGTGCAGAGTTCTTCGGTCCGAATACAGAGTCTCCGCAATCATAAACTTACAATTAAGTTGCAGTTTTGTGAATACCGGAAAAGAGTAAGCTTACACAAACACGTAAGTTTATCTTTGAGATTCAGGCCTTAGATTGCTATTGTTTTGATTTACATGATTTTTTGGAGTACCAATATTTTGCTCTTACAATCTTCCTCCGGTTTCATAGATGAGAACCGGAAGACAGCACTTAATTTGTAAAAGAATACGCGTAAAAGAATATTTGCACAGAAGCTCGTGACCTCGAAACTTGGGGTGCTGAATACCAAGGCTGGATAGTCTTGGTTCCACCTCATGGCTCTGTAATTCACCACCAGACACTCACTGCCCCTTTATCCCGCTCCTGCATGCTCTTTTTAATCCCCTCTTTTTCCCTTTGTCACAGTTTTTTTGTCATTCTCTTTCTCTTTTTGCCTTTTTCTCTCTCTTGCTCTGACTCAAAGTCTGATGAGAAAAAGTAAGTGCCAGTGTGCCCCACCTGCAACCACCGGCTCAAAATAAGCACTTCCTGAAGTGCTGTTTCAGTGAGTCGTATCTCTGAATAAGAAAATGGAGGTATTTACTGCTGTGTTTTTTAAGGTTGGGTAAACAAACAGATGAGAATGAAGAATAGCACTAGCTATCTCTGCTTCTTACAAGTTGAATATCCATATTTTCTCTCCTTACAGTATGTTTTCATCATCTCTGAGTTGAAGTCTTTCGCTGATGTAAGTTGCTATTGTAGTGGTGTTGAGTGCAGCTGCTAGTGTCCTAACCATGCACTATGTGCAAATTAACTTAATGGTTGAAGGTTCTGCAGTTTGAAGTAATCTCCAGTCCTGTCATTAGCTGGAGTTGACTGACCGTCGCTTTTGCTCACATGATTTCCTGCCTAAGTCTCAGCTGGCGATGGCATGGCCAAGTGTCAGAAGGCCACATTAGCTTAGAAAGCCACTTGGTAAAATGTTGATTGGTCAGGGAGGTCTTTCATTTACCTTCTCCTTTCCACTGTCTGCCTTCTGTCTGCTTTTCTTCATGGCCAGTGCCACTGCTCTGGTGAATATGTTAATTTGTAGCACATGGGTTGCTCCGTTACGTCCAAGATCTAGTCTGGCTGCTACAGCTAAATGGACCTCTCTAGTCCAAGTTACTCATCAGGAATTTTACTTCCAGTGTTTCCAGCTTGAGCGATAGAGGCACCCAGCCCATTAGAACATTCGAGAACCGTGGCGCCATTTTTACATCTCAACCTAATGGTGCGAATTAGTGCTGCGCACACCTCCAGATCCTTTGAATGACATGGGAAAAACCAAACAGCTTACATCTGTTCAGCTGGTAGGCCATGGTCTATACCTCATATATGTGCATTTGGTATGAAGAATATGAGTCTGAAAGCACAGCAAACCGCTCTTAAGCAGAGCACTGAGCACCACCACTCAGAATTGTAATGGTTCTGGTGTAATGTTGGTAGTTCCTGCTTTATTATGGACATCCATTGTGATAAATCACACCTTTGGTATAATGCAGAACCTAGCAAAATGGTGGCAAATTGTGACATGTTGAATGCATCCATGGCTTGTAGGGGTAATACCTGGGCATAATCTAGACAAGTTTACAGTAGTACAAGTAAGTATTAAATATAACATATTGGTGCCTGGGCACTAAACACCACTATAATTGAAAAGTTGGTATTTTGGGAGCCATAAACATATCCTTTTGCATGAAAAAAATAGGATTTTTGGGGGTATTTAATTTATTTTTCCAAAATGCACAGCTTGTATATGATTGCAAAATGCTCCATTTACACAGGCAGATGTTTGGGGTGAATTAATTCATTTTCAAATCTATATAAAAGGCTGATATTTGAGTGATAAGCACTACTGCTGAGACCATTATCTGTAGAATTAGTGCAACTTGTTTACTGTCCAAATGTGTAAGGTCTTTGTAACCCAAGTGAAATCACTGCTCTATATGACTATAAAATACTCTTGCTCTGCTGCCTGGGATTGTAAGATTTATGTACAGTTTAATGTTCCGACCTTGATCTTTGGAGGAGATTATCAGTCAAAACAAATGATTAAGAAACTACTTGGGGGCGGGTGTGGGGGACAGGGTAGAAAAATGATCTGTTTTGTCAGCTCAAAAAACTAACACAGGGATTCAGGTTAAGGTGCAGGGGGATTAGACTCAAGGAAGACAAAAGTTCACTACTAACTCAACCAATTAATGTCAACCAATTAATGGCAAAAGAAGTTCAAAAGAGACAAGATAGAAATGCAGGATTCCAGACAGAAAGGAGGTGAAGAGGAACTGAAATTGCAGAAACACAGACTTATTTTATTTCGGTAAATAAGAACCACATATAAAAACAATATAAAATAATACAATTCAAGTGCATTTTTTAAAGAATGAAAAGTATTTTATGCAAAAGAAATTGATAAAATGTTTAAATTAAAAACATTACTAGGTGGAAGGTTACAGCACTTATCACACATCAGTAGAGCAGACTACAGTTTAACCATACTGGTTACAATGTCACCCATACATGTCTCTAGACCCTCCAAATCGCTCCCTGCCCCCTCACCCAAGGCGCATTTAGAGCAAAGAAGGCTGCTGCCCTCAAACCAAAGAATGCAGAACAATTTTTTTAGGTTTTTGTTTTGTACTGGAGGTGTTTTTTGTACATTTGAAGGCTTAGTGAAAGCTTCATTGCATATATTGACTACATTTTCCCCATGAGTCCTAATGATGAGACTTCGGGTGAAGGTTTCTGGAAGCCCCTCCACAATTATAACACCTCTTGCTGCAGTATGCTACACTGTACAACTGTGGTCTTATTTTTTGTTGACGCAAGGAATTATAAACGTATTTTTCAATGTAAAGCAGGGCAGAGTCATTTCACTATGTTCAACTCTGGCCTCAGATGGGCTCTTTTGAGAAACAAAAAAAGTCACAGATTAAAAAGAATGGAAAAAACCTTCAAGCTCTTATATTTACCGTTTCAACAAATGAACTTATCAGTACAGAGTCAAGTGAAGGTTACCGAGCAAACACATTCCAAGGCTTAATCATAAATAAGCAAAACGTGTTTACGTACATACCAAGGGTATTGCCGCTTCCCCACATTAGCTTTTTATATTTGGCACAAAAACTGAAAGCAATTAGCTGCGAATACAATAGGGAAAACACTGACACAACACACAAAGCTCTATCAGGACATTTTATATCTATAGCACATAAGAAAGATCATAGGCCATAGATAGAAAGAGAGCTCACCTAACAAATAGCCCCTCATTTCAGGGGTGACTATATATATTGGGTGCTTAAACTGACCAGAAGAAATAGCATTACTATATGGCATTGCTATACGGTCACAGTACTACCCTGGGAGGGTATACTACATGATTGCTATTTCCTAGGTCAGAATGGGAACTAATATACCCTTCGACTTTATTGACCACTAAAACCACATGCAATTCCCCTTTCCAATCTTCTTTCCCTGCACAATTTCTGAAGGAATCGATTTAGAGTTTTCCACAGTAGGTACATGCAGGGCCGGACTGGTAAGTCCGGGCACCGGGCAATCCCCCGGTAGGCTGGAGGGGGTGGGGGCCGATTTTGTGACAGGGGGCCGGTTCTGTTGCTGGGGCCGATTTGGCCGTGTGGAACCGACCCCTGCGTGAGTCAGAGACAGTCATTACATTAAGAACAGCTAGGCCCAGACCTGAGCACGATTCTAATGCTGGTGCTCCGTCCGTGTCCGTGACGTGAGCAAAGCAGTGGCAGTGAGTGACCCGCCGATTTCAATTCAATTTCATTTAGGCAGCAGGGCAGTCATTATAATTTAATTAAAAACCACCTGACCATACCATGATGACGTAGGTAGTAGAGTCATAGACGCGCGCAGCGTGCAGCGCGCAGTCAGATGTCTCCGCGCGCCGCGATTTACAGTTAGTTCAGCCTTAGCTTAGGGTGGGGGCTGCTGCTCATGCGCATTGGGGCTAGCGCTCTGAAAATTGCGCGTGACTCTGAGGCGAGGCAGGCATCTTAGAGGCCCGAGACAGACAGGGACTGGGAAAGAGAGGCACCCAGGATAATTTAATTCCTCTGTCTGCTGTGCCGCCCGCAGGTGAGTCTATACGTTTAAATTGCATGCGATCCTCCCGCTCCTCCTGGCCTGATCTGAGTGATGATGGGGTCTCTTGGTTTCTGTGTATCCATAGGCTATCAATGTCAGAGTCATGTTATAGTAGGGCAATGCTATTCATTGGTCAGCTATGTGTTCTCTATTGGAATGTATAATGTTTGCCTTGTGAGCACAGTTGGAGTCTATCCTCTGGGCCCTTGTAGAGAAGACAGGACTCCAGTATCGTTAGGTGTTTGTGTAGTTTATTGGTAGTGCTGGAGAGAGCAAGTACAGGTTTGAGCATCTCGATACTCCTCACCAACTGCCCCTTCCCAAGTTCTCAGGTGGAACTCTACTGTGTCATCCTATGTCACAGTGCACACTGTATTCATAGGATAGGATACCACACACCTCCCCCTTTACGCAAGAACAATACATAACAAAACATTAACCCCACTGCCCCCCCATACTTGAAAAGGGCGGACAACGGTAAATAAATGAAAGCAGATAACAGAAGAACAAATGTAATATAAAGGTAAGTACTGCACATTCCCCATCTTAGCAAAACCCCAAGGGGCGAAGAATCATCCTCAACCCACCACAAAGTCCTTCAACCTTGCAGGAATGGCTAGCATTCTGCCTGAACTGGTTGTCTTCGCCTCATTAGTGTGTACACTGGAATTCTATGTGCGCAATGACCCCTTTACCCTCGCACCCACCACAATGGTGAATGCAACATTACCCACAGAGGAGCCTCTTGAACCCCTATTGGCTGGTTGACCAAACAGTAGGGTAGGCAAAGGTGAATTGGAAGCACTCCCTTCTTCGCATAACCATTGCCTAGACAAATCCAAACCCATATTTTTCCAGGACAGAATTTCATTGCACCTAGAAAGTTTCCCAAAGTGTCAAACCTTCCCATCGCTTAACTTTGCTGGACAAGCATATACTTTCACAACTTTACACGGCGGTGAAAAATGACTGTCCCCCTTCCATACTACTTTGTCTATTTTCACACACACCCAATCGCCTTCCTTTAGTGACACATCCTTGACACACTTTATCTCATACGTGCCTTTTACAGATTGGTTCTGACCACAACAGGTGACCACTTGCTTTGGTGCTCCAGAGGCATCCATGCAGAATTATGTGTAATGTTAGGTTCCCTTCCTCTCAAAAATTTGAAAGGACTATACCCAGTAATGGCAGGGTGATTCTATACGCCCACACTAGTATTTCCAGTTCCAATTCCAAATTCTTGCCAGAATTGATGGCAGCTTGAATGCTGCCAATGATCACCCTGTTGAATCTTTCCACCGCCCCATTACTGGCAGGGTGATGAACCGTAGTCTTCTTCTCCTTAACTCCATTTATCGTCAAGAAATGCTTAAACTACTCGGCAATAAATTGCAGACCGCTGTCGCTCAAAAGTGACTTAGGAATTCCTTCTCTCAAATACGTTCTTTCAAGGAACAAAATTATACTCGCAGCATCCACACCTTCACACACTTCAAACTCAGGCCATTTGGAGTACAAATCAAATAGTACCAAGATATTCTTGGTAAGAATAGGGTACACAAGGCAAGGAATATTCCTATTATTGTAAGGGAAGAGGTGGAGAAGGAGTCAAGTTAATCAAGGCAGACATCATAGAACCGATAGTCATCAGAATGGATTTCTTCAGTTGTCGTCGCAAAACGCAGCAATGGAAAAATTAGACTTTGCATTGATTTACGCCATGTGAATAACAACATTGTGGTTGACAAATTTCCCCTTCCAAAGATCACTGAAATGCTTGCTTTGGTCAAGTGTGCTAAGTGGTTTTCCACTATTGATTTATCAGCAGCGTATCATCAGATTCCATTGGCTGAAGAAAGTAAACCTTACACCTCCTTTATTACTCCTATGGGGTGTTTCCAATACAAAAGAATGCCTTTTGGACTTGCATCAGCGGCTGCTATCTTCCAGAGACTGATGTATCAATTGTTTGGGAAACATCCAAAGGTAAAGTGTTTCCAGGACGATGTTCTTCTCTTTGGAAAAGACAGAGAAGAACATGATAAAGTCTTAGGAGATGTGTTGAGCATGTTAGAGAGTAAGGAGATGACTGTGGAACACGCAAAGTGCAAGTTTGCAGTGCGTTCTGTGACCTATTTAGGTCATGTATTGTGCAGTGAGGGTGTCGCTACTAAACCAAAACTTGTGGAAGCTGTCCAGAATGCTCCACATCCTACTAACAAGGACAAACTTAAATCCTTCCTAGACCTGGTGGAATTCTATGCCAAATTTGTGAAGGGGTTCTCCACCAGGGTCTTCAATATAAGACAACTCCTTAAAAATAAGGCCAAGTTTGTGTGGACGGAAGAGTGTGAAGCTGAGTTTGCAGATATAAAAGTAGCAATTTGCAAAGCTCCTGTACTGAGAGGTTTTGATCCGGTTTTGAACAATGTGGTCACACTGGATCCCAGCAATAAAGGTTTGGGAGGTGTTCTTTCACAAATAGACAATGAAAGAAAGGAATCCATAATTGCATATGCATCACGTGCTTTATCCCCAACAGAAGAGAAGTTCTTGGCTATCAAGAAAGAAACTCTGGCATGTGTATGGGCTTTAGAGCACTTTCGATCTTTTACTTGGGGAAAAGCATGTGTTATCCGCAGTGACCACAAACCATTGGTAAAACTATTAACTACAGGGGAGCCGCTTCGCTGTTTGGAGGAGGTCGTTGCTGGACATTGAGGGGACTGCAAGTCCCAGGAAGCCTTGCCTGCCACTAACGTGCCGCACTTGAGCAGGGGAAAAAAGCCTACATAGCCTCTCGCGGCACCCGCTTCGCGGGAGCCGCTTCGCTGTTTGGAGGAGGTCGTTGCTGGACATTGAGGGGACTGCAAGTCCCAGGAAGCCTTGCCTGCCACTAACGTGCCGCACCTGAGCAGGGGAAAAAAGCCTACATAGCCTCTTGCGGCACCCGCTTCGCGGGACGCGGGCGTGCGCCGGGCAAACCCCGGGCCAAGGGCGGGCCCGTCTGAGCCCGTCCGAGACAGGAGGAGGCAGGGCCGGGCCACCCCCCTTTGCAGTGTAAGACACTTTGAAATTTTGAACTCCGAACTTTGGTCGTATTCATAAGGTCACTTCATTGTTATATCTAACCTGACATATTTGCTTGTTTAGAAGGCGGTGTTATATATTTAGGCACTTGTTATGACTACTAAACGTAAAGCTCCAGGCCTGAGGGCTGGGGGGGGGAGTAGTGGGTACACTGGATGCGTTCTTATCGAGGGCGGAGACAGTATTAACACATGAAATACAGCTTACTGAAAAAAGGCTCTCTCTGGGTACTTTTGCAGCGCAAAAAAGATCATCCTTGGGGGCTATAACCTTGGCCAAATCTCCCTTGGGTGTTCCGCAAATCACGGACCATTTAAGCCTGGATGTACTTGTTGCTAGTCCGCCTGGGGAGTTAGCAGATGGGACAATTTTAAATTCGGGGGTATTGGAGGTGGACTACCTAGGCACTATGGAACCTATCCAAAATCCTAGTTTGAGTTTACCTAAGGAATCGTTGATTATCATATCTGAGGAGAAAATAGATCTGCCCGTACCTCCTGTTTCAACCCTAGCACATACTTTAAACACGACCTGTGTAGCTCAAGGGGATCCGGCTACTAGATCTAAAAGAGCTGCCAGGGAAAGGGAAAGTGTGGCATGCTCTACTAAACCCAGACTAGGAGGGAACGGTGAGGAAGGGAACGCTGAGCCACCTGCAAAACGCACAAGGGGAAGTATGGCATCGAGGAACAAGGCCAAAGCCAAACTTAAACATCAGGCTTTAGGGATACGTGAGAATCACCCCCCGAAACCTAACGGTGGTACGCCTCTTTTTCCCAACATTGACCCGCACACTATGGTGGATCTTGGAAATGATCCTGACCACTGGAAACATTTGGAGACCCTAATATCTGTTCTCCTAGCGCCTCTCTTAAGCAAACTAGGGGCGATTGAAGAAAAATTGTCGCATCTTTTAAAATCTAGTAATGACCGAGATAACCAAGAGGCTTGTGGGTGTCAATGTGTGGCACGAGGGGCTGCCAAAGCATCCGTGGACCCGGTAATAGCAGAAAACCATCGGCCCTGTGGGGGGCAACAATAGGGAATTGGTCTACAGAGCAGGAAATGAGCTTACTGGTATTGCGAGCCCTGCTATGTCTCAACCATCATGCACGACATCTGGCCTTGGGGGGAATACCGCACATTTGGGCCTGGGAGGCCTGGGGACAGGCGGTACAGTCAATCCTTTTTGTCCTGTTGATCAGATTTCGCACCAGCCTGTGGGCCCTTTGAGACCACGATCTATTGATCAGGCCATGTCCACTATGAGAGCTAGTAATCACCATAGAGATAGCTCCAATGCGGTAAATGTTGTGACTACTAAGTGCTCTAGAGATGTTTTAGATCTCCCCCCGGACGCATGTCCCTACGTTTTGGTTCTGGCCGGTGTTCCACCACTTAGACCAGACCAAACTGAATCTTGGACCCAACTGCGCAATAAAACCGTAGATTGGTTATCTAAATATAAAGGTTTTAGGGCACCCATGAGCAACAACATCATCATGGTGCGCAGAGTTGGGTGGGTGGGACGATCATTAAAGAACTTTGAGGGGGACTGTGTGGTCATCAATTTTCGAAATCCTGTGGTTATTGAGAGAATTTTAAGGGCCCAGGATCCATGTCCTATGTTTGCTACCTCCATTTGGGCCTTGCCATTGGGATATTTTTATAAGCCCTCTGTGAGAACTATGACATTGACTGTTCCCTCTATTTCTTTGACTAACAGGTTTCAGGTTCTTTCTGGTTTAGATGCTCAAGACTGACTACATGCCGGTAATGCAGTACTTGCTGTTTCAGACAATTTGGTGGAAACACTGGACGATGTAACACATGTGCCTATGGTTAGTTTATCGAACCCCATTCCGATCTGTCCCTTGAACCACAAGACTTTATCTGATGGCATAGTAAAACCTGGTTCTACTTTAACAATAATTGATGGAGGTATAATGAAAGTTTTAACATGGAATATTGCTGGCTTAAGGGCAAAAAAGGGCGATGCTAGTTGGGAACTGTTCCTTGCCACACATCATATCATAGCTCTTCAGGAAACGTGGGAAGCTAATGAAACTTACTATTTGGATGGGTTTACATCTTTTTGCAAATTTGCTACACCATCCAGCATGGGTAGGGCAAGGGGGTTACTATTGATAATTAACCTCAAGTTGTCCTACAAAGCAAAGCTGATTGAATCATGTTCTCCCCATATTCTAGCAGTAGAATTGACAGGGAAGAACTTGCCAACTCTTCTAGTGGTTAATTTTTATAATTCTTTCACTAGAATTGATGAGCTAGAGCATCTTAGAGCTCTCACTGTTTTTTTGGGCAATTATGGTGACAGAACTGAAACACACTATGATACATTAGTTCTGGGAGATTTTAATATTCACGTTTGCCGCACTAATTGTTTAGCAAGGGTGGAGGAGGATTATGGCCCTTTGGGCCTAACCCATTTTGAACATACCTCTTCCGGCACTTTTTTAGAAAGTTTTTAATCAACCCATAACTTGATTTGCCCTGCGCAGTCGGATAGGATAGCCCCCGTACCTACATACATTGGTCATGGCCGTCACAGCATAATTGATTACATTTTGGTCTCCTCTTCATTGATGTCGACACTAGGCGCACTAAGCGCAACAAAAAATTGTTTTAGTGATCACAACCCACTGACACTGGACCTTAATATACATGCTGTAAACAAAGGAAGGACCATGACTCAACTTATTAATGATAATATCGTGCCCATAGTCCAAGCACGTAGAATAAGGTGGGAAAGGATTACCCCTGATAGTTTCATTGACAGTTTAATTACTAGCTGTGCTCAGGAGTTTGGGATTTGTTTAGCGGATGACTCCCAACCACTATCTGTCCTTGATGCCTTTGACCGAATCACTAAGCAGGTTGCTTTGAATTTAACTGCATCCTGCAGATCAAGGTTTGATGAAACCTGTATGAATACCCATAAGGAACTTATGCAGGAACTCAAGCAAAAACCTAGGGTAGCCCCATGGGTTAAGAATGCAAGAAGGGCTTATAAACTTGCAGTGGAAAGGCGGAAAAGGCAACTAAGGGAGATGGCGTGGGAAGAGCTCAGTCAGGCCAGTGTGCTGGCCAACAGTTCTAGATTTTGGTCTGTCGTAAACAGTCCATTGTTTGACGATTCACCAAACTCCAGTAAAGATTGCCTAGTTCCTGCAGAGAGGTGGGTGCAACATTTTGGGAAAGTTTATAGCGATGTGACCCCCGGAATGTCCGCAGGGTCATCAGTTAGTGATTGTGTAAGCCACCACCTTGTTTTTACCATTGATGAAGTTAATAAGGCGATCACATCAACTCTAGGGGGGAAAGCTCCAGGGCCCGATGGAGTACCGGCTGACCTTTAAAAGGCAGATCCTAAGTTATGGGCTAAGATTTTAACCCAGGTTTTCAACGCAGCCTGTCTGTCTGGTTTTCCCCCGTCTTGGGCCAAGGCGGTTATCATACCGATTTTTAAGAAGGGTGCAAGGGACGACCCGGCCTGCTATAGGCCTATCTCGCTCCTTGACTCCGCGGCCAAAATTATGGGGAAAGTTGTCCTGGCACGCCTAACAGAGTGGCTCGATCAAGCAAGTATAGTTTCCGATCTCCAATATGGGTTTAGGCAGGGGAAAGGTACGCTGGACCAATGCCTTAATCTCCATTTGGTGATAGGAAAGTATACAGTTGCAAAGCGCGGGGACCTCCATTTGGCATTTATGGATTTAACCTCGGCTTTCGACCTCGTTAATAGATCAAAACTTTGGGTAATCCTTCAAGATATAGGGCTGGACGCTGACGTGATTTCATTTTTGGCAGCCATCCATGAAAATACAACAGCGGCAGTTCGCTTTAATGAAGATGGCAGCCTGACTGACTCCTGGGCTGTAAAAAGAGGGGTCCGGCAGGGGTGCATTTTGGCCCCCCTGCTGTTCACCCTCTACATTAATAAGTTAGGGGATTCTCTGATTTCCTGCTGTAAAGACATCCCTAGAGCCGGCACCAAAATGATTCCCGCATTTCTGTATGCAGATGATGCGGTGTTGGTGGCCAGGACTGCAAGAGGGTTGCAAACGCTTTTAAATTGTTTTATTCATTGGATTTAATCATTAATTTTAAAAAGTCACATGCCATGTCCATAGGTTCAAAGAGGGCAATGAAGGTTAAATTCTATTGCAAGGGACTAGAGTTAGTAAAAGTCCCCGCCTTTCCATATTTAGGGGTGCTCTTTGATGACCGGCGCTCTTGGTGCTCGCAGACTGTATTAGCTAGAGCATCGGGAGCCATTTTAGACTTCGCAAAAAGAATAGGTTAAAAACCATTCCCCGCACTTATGAAGATCTATAATGCTAAGTGTCTTCCCATGGCGACTTATGGGAGTGACATCTGGGGTTACACAGATGGCAGAGAAATCCAGGGGGCCGAAAATACCTTTTTGCGTAGATTGCTCTCGGTACCTGCTTCCACGCCAATTTTGAGCATACACGAGGAATTAGCTGCAGGTTTTATCTCGGATCAGATCGCAGTTGCCCCTCTGTTGCGTTGGCTGAGAATTTGGGCACAACCTACTCCAAATCTTAACCAACTGATCATCCAAGATTGCCTCACCCTAGAAAAGGTGTTAGATATTCCGTGGTTTAGATACATTAAGGACCAGATGGAAACTCTTGGCTGCCCGGATTTATTTTTGAGCCCCACAGCACTGGGTAAACCGGCCATTAGAGACCTCAAGCAGCAGTTTTTGGACAAACGAAGAGCACTACAAGAGGAGAACGAATTGGAAAAACCCATGGTGAGAAGATTTGTTATATTGAGCCTGGGTCGACAGATGCAACCATATTTATCTTATATAAACAAATCGTATCATCTATTTGTTTTGATAAGATTTAGGCTGAATATGGTTCCCTGGCTCCTTGCCTTCCCGAAAGGGTATTTCAAAGAAGGAACATTATTCCTTGTCCTTGCGATAATGTCTCGGACCAGAACACTCTTCACATAATATTTTTCTGTGCATATTACAATTCATTGCGCAGAAAATGTATTATTCCTTTGCTAAGAGGCTTTAACTTTGAACAAGTTAGGCCGGCGCTGGTATATCTACAAATGCTAGCGTCACCTATGGTTTGCTTCGGGGTAGCAAGTTTCCTAACAGGAGCAATTAGGCATAGGAATAGGTCATTTATGAACTCCTGTGTGGACGCCGCTTTGAATCATGTTATTTAAAAACTTGTTTCATGTTTTTATATTCAAAGTCGGACAAGCGTAAGCTGGGCTAATTTTATCTTATTTATACTTTTACTTCCATGCTTAATTATGTGTTGGTGGGCTGTATTTTTATCTTTATTGTCATTTTCCTGTCATGGATCCTCGAGGTGTGCTCATTCTTGTATGAAGTGTCGTATTACTCAATGGAGTGTATTCTATTTTATTGTAGAAATTAATTCTGAGTGGAGCAGGACTCTACGAGGATTAATAATAGTTTTATGGGTTTTTGCTACATTGTCATGAGATGGGAGATCTTAATTGATTTTATATCTATGTATTTTATGATTGTAGATTTGATTTGTTCTGTTTTGTTCTTTGCACTTTGATGGCTTTAATTAGCCGAATAAAGTTAATCATGACTGACTGACTGAAAGAAACTCTGGCATGTGTATGGGCTTTAGAGCACTTTCGATCTTTTATTTGGGGAAAACCATGTGTTATCCGCAGTGACCACAAACCGTTGGTAAAATTATTAACTACAGAAGGACTTTACAATGCGTCTGCTAGAATAGCAAGGTTGCCCATGCGTTTACAAAACTTAATTTATTCTGTGGTGTATGTTCCTGGGAAGAGAAATGTGTTGGCTGATTTTTTTTCACGTATGCCTTCACCAATCCAAGAATGTGGCAAGGATGAGTGGGAGGACTCTCACATTGCGTTTATCCATGACCAGGGTGCTCCTAGTTTTCAGGAAGAAGTGTGGAAAAAGGAGTATTCCGCTGATTCTGTTCTCCAACAACTTATTAGTGTGATTGGACATGGTTGGCCTCAAAAGAGCAGTGTAGATAAAAATCTAAAAGACTTTTGGGAAATTAGGAAAGAACTTTCAGTGAATCATGACATGGTTTTCAGGGGTGAGAGTTATTCCTTCCTCTGCCTTCAGAGATGAGGTTATCAAAATGTGTCATGAAGGACATTTGGGGATTGTGAAGACCAAACGAAGAACTAAAAAATGGTTTTGGTGGCCTGGAAATGATTTACATGCGGAAAGGTTTGTAAGAAATTGCTTGTGGTGTGCCAATGCTGACAAGTCTCTCAAAACTCTGAGACCTAATATGTGTGAGGCTATTATTCCTAAGGAACCATGGTATACGGTGGCAGTAGACATCATGGGTCCAGTTGGCTCTCCTTCCAAGATTGTAATTTCCATGATCGACCTATTCTCTAGATGGCCTGTGAATAAAGTTGTGGACAAGGTTAATTCTGAAGAAGTCTTGAAGTTCATTGATAATACTTTTGCTAGTGAAGGTTTGCCAGTCCAGTTGATTATTGATAATGGCGTTCAATTTTTGTCCAATTTAGCTAAAGAATACTTTAAAAAAGTAGGTGTTAGACATAAGACCACCTACCTTTACAACCCTAGCGGTAACGGTATGGTTGAGAGGTTTAATAGGGTTCTTAAGGCTGCTATTCAGATGGGAATCAAGAACAATGTAGACTGGGAAATACAAGTTCATAAGGTTGTTTGGACATACAGAACCCACTGTTCATAAGGCGCTGGAGGTTTCTCCTTTTGAGGTCATGAGAGGTAGAAGTGCTAGGAATAAGTGCAATCCATATTGGCTTCTTAAAAGCACCGAGTGTAAAGTTTCTATGGATGAGGTAAGGAAGAAGATTGTGGAGAAGCACAGGAAATACAAAGAAGCATTTGATTGCAAAAGAGGGTCAAGTATCCTACTATTACCAAGGGGATTCGGTCAAAGTCAAACTTCCTTGGTTAGTTAAGAAGGGTTTAAGTCAATTTTCTGAACCTTTACAAGTTGTTGATGTTCTTCGCAATGCTGTTCGTCTAAGTGATGGTAAGGTGTGAAATCTCAAAAGAATAGCTATTCTAAAGGGTTATTCCAATTTGTTTTCAGGGTGTGACGGTGGTCCCAGAAGTCCTGCTTTGAATTTTGAGGATGTGGAGGACGTAGGTAGTTCTCTGGATGGTGAAGTGAATGGTATGGTTGGATCAAGTGTGGATCTCAGCAAGGATCAAGCTGCTGATTTGGATTTGGCTGAACCCAGTGAGTCTGAGTGTGTTGATGATGCAAGTGGTACAGGTTTGACAGGTGGTGCACAAATGTCAATTGAGGAAAACATAAGTAGTGATGTTTCAAGTAATACCAGGGAGGTAGTTGGATGCAATAGAAGAATTTGTGCACGACCTAAATGGTTCTCTGATTTTGAATGTAGCTTTTAGTTTTTATTTTTTTAAATTTTTTGTTTGTTATTTTGTTTAGAGGTGAAGCTGTGTTGTGTTTTACAGTATTTTCAGATTAAATGTTTTGTATTATATTTTTACTGTTTAGCTGTTTTGTACATATTTCTTTAAGCTGATGCACGAGCTGCACGAGCTCCTCTTGTTTATGTTTGTAAGCTCAACTGCTGTGCCTGAGTTCTAGAGTTTACAGAATAGACAGAGCAGTTGAGCAGGAGGGAGAACAAGATGTGTCCTGGGAGCCTTGCTGCTGGAGTTCCTGGTCCTAAATAAACTTCTTGGAAATCTACTCTCGTGTGGAAGTTTCATAACAAATTTGGCGACGATCTTCAGGAACACGGAGGAACCCGTTTTCTTCTACTTTTGGTCTTTTTCGTCATTCTTGTTGTGCGTGCACAGTGCAGCCTTCCTTGGATTATTTTTTTAATTGGATTTATCGCATGGATTGGACTTTGTTATTTACGCTCTGCTGGATTCCCTGATACTGATATTTTGGTGACATCTTTATCTCTGCTACTCTATCTGCTTTGCTGGGTGAACCCTCGTGCTCGCTTCGGTCTGCATCTTTTAAATTCAATTTTCAACATTCAGCACAAGAATTCTGCTTCAGTCAACATTCAGCACAGGAATTCTGCTCCAGTTCTACTCACCACATTCCAGTGTGGAGTTCAATTACGCTCTCTCGGAAGGTTCGGTCAACTTCTCCTACGTGCGTTCTTCGCCTCTGACGCTGACACTATTGTTCCGGCGTGTTCCTGTGTCGCACGCAAGTGCCGTATAGCAGCGTGTCCACGTCACAGTTGTTTACTCAGCAGTGCTTGGCAATGGCAGCGGATTCATCTAGGCCTTGCCGAAGCATTGCGTAGTGAAGTTACACACAGCACGTCTACGCCTTCTTTCTGCGCTTGCCAACGGCAGCGGTTTCTTCTAGTCTAAATAGCTGTGCTGTAACCTTCGAGGGAAATCTTTTCATGGTATTCTTGTAAATTTTGAAATCTTCGAAGAAACCTTTACATGGTATTTTGGTGACTGTTCTCAATGGATTTTCTCTACCCTTGCTCATTTTTACTGTGCACTTTACATGCTTGATTGTGCCATTAATCGTTATAATAGCCACAATTTTTTCAACGGGTGAGTGAATTAGTCCTTTTTATAGGTGAAGCACGGACACTGTACCCTACCTTAAATTTTAAGGTCTTTGGACAAGTCCCTTTGGGTGAAAACCAGTTTTGTTAATTGCTCTTTTCATTTATTGTAAAAAAAATTTAACATTATGGCTGCGCAAAATTTTGCCTTACCCCCCCCACCCCCAAGCCTTTTGGCCTGCTGGTAACAACCCATGCATGAAATGGGTGGAATGGAAATCTTATTTTCTTAATGTTCTTGATACTATAGATGAGGATGGTAAGATGAAACCTGAAAGGAAAAAAAAGTTGTTTTTACATTTTATTTGCCCAGGAGGTTTAAAAGTATATGAACAGATGACAAAGTCTGCGTGGGGAGTAGATGTACATGTGTTTGATGTTACTTTGCAAGATTCTGACAATTATTTTGCACCTAAAGTTTGCATTGGGATTGTCAGATTCAAATTCAATTCCTATAAATATTTAAACTTTACAGAAACACACAGTCACTGGATGATGTCATCAGTGATGTCATTTGAGATGTCATCAGTGATGTCATCAGTGATGTCACTGACCATGTCATGAGTGATGTAATATGTGACGTCATCAGCAGTGCATTGCGGAGCGCGAGTTATAGTTAGCTGAACTAACTATAACGGGGGAATTTCACGGGTTTTGTACGAGTGCAATGTCCAAGTAACTATAACTGTCCCTAAAACCTATGGTTTTTTCAGTGAATTTCAAAGGTTTTTTAAATGCTAATTTGTAACTATAACGTGTCTGAAACCTATGGTTTTTTCAGTGAATTTCAAAGGTTTTTTAAATGCTAATTTGTAACTATAACGTGTCTGAAACCTATGGTTTTTTCAGTGAATTTCAAAGGTTTTTTAAATGCTAATTTCTAACTATAACGTGCCTGAAACCTACGGTTTTTTCAGTGAATTTCAAAGGTTTTGTAAATGACAATTTTTAAATGTATTAATTGTTATATTAATTTTTTTCATACTGATTTACTACATTTTTAGAAACAATTTTTTTACATATTTTATTTGTCAAATTACATTGTAATTACATTATACATTACATTACAAAAAATACTTTCTCAGAATGAATTACTTTAGTTTAAATACTTTGCAGATAGGCAATAGACTTTTAAGTACAGTAGTTACAGTTGTTGCAATGGGCAACACATTTTCAAACACAATGCAACATTCAGCTCAATGTGAATTTCTAGTTAAATGCAATTAGTTACTTTATGGATTACTTTTGTAACCACAGGACTGGATCCTAGATTCAGTCCTGGTACATCTCCTGTAAACAGTTGAGTAAAAGCGTTTTGGTTACAGTCGTGATTTTTAAGGAATATTATTGTATTTTAAAAGTTGACACTTTGAAACTTTTTCTCATAGAATCACCAATGTTATCATATGGAAGGAAATTCACTTAGCAGGTAAAAACTGTTATCGTTACTTTTTCTTACTCAGTGTTGGATCCTGGATCCAGCACTGGTGCATCTCCTGTAAACAGTTGAAAGAATGCGTTTAAGTCATACAGGCGATTTTTAAGGAATATTTGTAGTTTGTGAAAATCAACACTTTGAAACTTTTTGCTGAAAACCAGTCAATGTTAGCCTATGAAGGAAATTCAAGTTACCGGTAAGTACGGTTAAAATTACTTTTGAGGATCAGTACTGGGCTGAAACATGCAGCACTGAGGTCTCTCCTGATAACAGGTGAGTAAATCGGAATTCGTATTTCGGCTGATTTTAGAGGAATATTTTAAAGTTCCAAAACTCCACACTTAGAAGAATTTCCAAGTGAAACCAGTCAATGTTAGCCTATGGAAGGAAATTCAAGTTACTGGTAAGTACGGTTAAAATTACTTTTCAGGACCAGTACTGGGCTGAAAGATGCAGCACTGAGGTCTCTCCTGATAACAGGTGAGTAAATCAGAATTCGGATTTCGGCTGATTTTAGAGGAATATTTGTATGTTTCAAAAATCAACACTTAGAAGAATTTCCAAGTGAAACCAGTCAATGTTAGCCTATGAAGGAAATTCAAGTTACCGGTAAGTACGGTTAAAATTACTTTTCAGGATCAGTACTGGGCTGAAAGATGCAGCACTGAGGTCTCTCCTGATAACAGGTGAGTAAATCGGAATTCGTATTTCGGCTGATTTTAGAGGAATATTTTAAAGTTCCAAAACTCCACACTTAGAAGAATTTCCAAGTGAAACCAGTCAATGTTAGCCTATGAAGGAAATTCAAGTTACCGGTAAGTACGGTTAAAATTACTTTTCAGGATCAGTACTGGGCTGAAAGATGCAGCACTGAGGTCTCTCCTGATAACAGGTGAGTAAATCGGAATTCGTATTTCGGCTGATTTTAGAGGAATATTTTAAAGTTCCAAAACTCCACACTTAGAAGAATTTCCAAGTGAAACCAGTCAATGTTAGCCTATGAAGGAAATTCAAGTTACCGGTAAGTACGGTTAAAATTACTTTTCAGGATCAGTACTGGGCTGAAAGATGCAGCACTGAGGTCTCTCCTGATAACAGGTGAGTAAATCGGAATTCGTATTTCGGCTGATTTTAGAGGAATATTTTAAAGTTTCAAAACTCCACACTTAGAAGAATTTCCAAGTGAAACCAGTCAATGTTAGCCTATGAAGGAAATTCAAATTACCGGTAAGTACGGTTAAAATTACTTTTGAGGATCAGTACTGGGCTGAAAGATGCAGCACTGAGGTCTCTCCTGATAACAGGTGAGTAAATCGGAATTCGTATTTCGGCTGATTTTAGAGGAATATTTTAAAGTTCCAAAACTCCACACTTAGAAGAATTTCCAAGTGAAACCAGTCAATGTTAGCCTATGAAGGAAATTCAAGTTACCGGTAAGTACGGTTAAAATTACTTTTCAGGACCAGTACTGGGCTGAAAGATACAGCACTGAGGTCTCTCCTTATAACAGGTGAGTAAATCGGAATTCCTATTTCGGCTGATTTTAGAGGAATATTTGCACAATGGTGAAGGGAGGGGCGGGGCCTGAGGTGACATCTTTGCAAACGCGCCCGTGGCGCGTTTTAGAGTTGGGGGATTAAGTTCCCTTGAATCCTGAGGGTCCCTAGGTGCCAACTAGACCACCAGGAACCTCCAATATGCGCCAGGGGCTGCGTTGCAGAGACGTGTAGAGAGGCCACACCCCTTTTACACCTCTCTGCAACGCAGCTCTGTGGCGCTTTCTGGATGTACCTGTTGGGCTAGTTGGCCCTCAGGGACCCTCAGGATTGAAGGGGATTTAATTCCCCATCTTAAAACGCGCCACGGGGCCTGTTTGCACACATGTCACCTGAAGCCCCGCCCCTCCCTTCACCACTGTGCAAACGCGCCCGTGGCGCGTTTTAAGTTGGGGGATTAAGTCCCCTTGAATCCTGAGGGTCCCCGGAGTCCAACTAGCCCACCATATACCTCCAAAAGCGCCACAGAGCTGCGTTGCAGAGAGGTGTAAAAGGGTGTGGCCTCTCTACACCTCTCTGCAACGCAGCCCCTGGCGCATACTGGAGGTTCCTGGTGGGCTAGTTGGCCCCCAGGGACCCCCAGTATTCAAGGGGAATCGTTCCTCCTCTGCAAACGCGCCAGGGGCGCGTTTGCAGAGTGGTGAAGGAAGGGGCGGGGCCTGCGGGCCCGATCGTTTTTTGTAATTTTTTTATTTGTTTTTTTTTGGGGAGGGGGCCGCGTGGCCCCCTCCCAGGCCACTACTTGCCCCGGGGACCCCATCCCCCGGGCCTGGCCTCTCGTTGGGGACTGTGGGGGTCCCCAATCCCCCACAGTCCCGCCGGCTCCGCGTCCCTAGGGTGCCGGCATTGCTTTACACATGGGGAGCAGCTAACATGCTGCTCCCCATGTGTAAAGCAATCGACTTTGGATATTGGAAGAGAGAGCAGGTTTCCTGCTCTCTCTTCCAATATCCAAAGCAGTTTGCAATGACAGGACGGGAGCCGCGAGGCTCCCGTCCTGTCATTGCAAACAGCAGTGTCCCGGGGTAGGCACCCGGGACACTGCAGGAGCCGGCCCTGGGGGTGGTGGTCCCCAGGGCCATCAAGGGCTCCAGGAGGGGCCGCGCGGCCCCCTCCCATTCAGTACACAGCCCCGGGAGGTGGTGGTCCCCGGGGCTCTGGGAGTCCGTAACGGACCCCCATATTAAAATGTTTAGTGCCCCGGGAGGTGGTGGTCCCCGGGCGTGTGGGGCTGGAGCCCCCACACAGGTTTAATATTTTTTTTTAAAGCCCCGGGAGGTGGTGGTCCTCGGGGCTGCAGGAGGGCTCAGAGCCCTCCTGCACCATTTTTAAAAAGCCCCGGGGGTGGCGGTCCCCGGGCTTGGGGGGCCCTTTGAGGCCCCCACACATTAAATTATCCCCCACCATGCCCCCGGGACTTGGGCCACCCGGGGGCCAATTAACATCGAAGCGCGGAGACCGCGCTCGATTTTTTTCGGCAGGATTCGCGCACCCTGAGCGCATCCTGCCGATTTAAAAAAAATTTTTTTTTGCCCAGGGGGTCCTTGTGGGACCCCCTGAGCAAACCTAGGGGGTCAGGGTGTTTCTACCCTCCCCCCTTTGTGCGCTTTGCGCACTTGTTTCTGTCCCTCGGTTCAACCGAGGGACAAAATGGCTGCCAACATTTCCTGAATCGGAATGTTGACAGCCAGCTGACAGCCAATTAACATGCAGCTCGTGATCGGGACGGTGCGCGAATCCTCCGTGCCCATAGATATATATGTACTTTTACTTTTTGATTTTCTCAGCAACTACTGAACGGATTTACACCATTTAACAAAAAGGGTTCTTTCTGAACTACCTCTTTGCCAAATTTGGTGTAATTCCGTTCAGCAGTTCGGGCTGTAGCCGTGTCTAAAGTTTCCTATGGGAAAATGCATGGGGAAAACGCGTTTTGGGACCCCCTTTTTCTCGGCCCCCGCTTGACGTATCACCCGAGACTTTTAGGGTAGGAGCGGACCGGAGCGCCCCACGAAGTTTGAAAATTTCGCGAAGATACGTCAATCGGCAAGAGAGTTATTTCAAATAGAATGTCGCGGATTTCCTATGGATAATAGGTTGTAACTATAACTATCTACTGGCGACCGCCAGTAGATAATATATATATATATATATATATATATATATATATATATATATATATATATATATATATATATATATATATATATATATATATATATATCCAGACAACATCCTCCGTTTTACTGGGGGCCACCAACTCTGCAGGGTGGGCCCTTAATTGCAGGAGCGGAGAATCCTGCATGCATAGAATTCCAAAGAAACAGAGCCCCACTCCGACTTCTGTGCAAACAAAAGACTTTATTCGTCTGAGGCAGCATTTAAATAACTCATAGTCCTGACCGGTTTCGGTGTCACCACGCCTTTCTCACAGGTGAGTTAAATATTCATCCATGTGGTCACGAGGCCTTAAGGCTCAACTACAGGCCCCAGCATGCACCAGAATTGTTTTATATTCACAAGGCTTTGCACAGTGTTCATATTTGCCAAAATAGCGTTATTGTAACAAAGTCCCAACAATCTTCCAAAGTGTATGGTGCACACAAAGAAATTTCACAGCGAGTGCACAATAATGCTGCCTCCATTCATGATAAGCATTTGCGCTGCGGAGCTTACAAGAGGAGAAACGTCTCCCCTATTCCCTTTCTCTTAGTAGCGTCACCAATACCTGTGGCAGTCCGTAGTTTGGTGCGCACAAGAGCGTGTCATGCCCCTCCATAAAATCCAGACAACATCCTCCGTTTTACTGGGGGCCACCGACTCTGCAGGGTGGGCTCTTAATTGCAGGAGCGGAGAATCCTGCATGCATAGAATTCCAAAGAAACAGAGCCCCACTCCAACTTCTGTGCAAACAAAAGACTTTATTCGTCTGAGGCAGCATTTAAATAACTCATAGTCCTGACCGGTTTCGGCGTCACCACGCCTTTCTCACAGGTGAGTTAAATATTCATCCATGTGGTCACGAGGCCTTAAGGCTCAACTACAGGCCCCAGCATGCACCAGAATTGTTTTATATTCACAAGGCTTTGCACAGTGTTCATATTTGCCAAAATAGCGTTATTGTAACAAAGTCCCAACAATCTTCCAAAGTGTATGGTGCACACAAAGAAATTTCACAGCGAGTGCACAATAATGCTGCCTCCATCCATGATAAGCATTTGCGCTGCGGAGCTTACAAGAGGAGAAACGTCTCCCCTATTCCCTTTCTCTTAGTAGCGTCACCAATACCTGTGGCAGTCCGTAGTTTGGTGCGCACAAGAGCGTGTCATGCCCCCTCCATAAAATCCAGACTGAGGTTGAGGGTGGAGTCGGAGGGGAAGGCCTGGTTCTTCGCCACCCCTGAGGAGGCATGGGACTGACTGGACAACAGTAGGGAAAGTGTTGGATAGCGGAAGGGAATAATTTACTATTCCCACTCCAGCGAGTGCAACAGTGGGGAAAGTGTTGGATAGCGGAGGGGAATAATTTACTATTCCCACTCCAGGGAGTGCAACAGTAGGGAAAATGTTGGATAGCGGAGGGGCAAAAATGACTATTCCCACTCCAGCGAGTGCAACAGTAGGGAAAGTGTTGGATAGCAGAGGGGAATAATTTACTATTCCCACTCCAATAAGTGCAACAGTAGGGAAAGTGTTGGATAGCGGAGGGGAATAATTTACTATTCCCACTCCAATGAGTGCAACAGTAGGGAAAGTGTTGGATAGTGAAGGGGAAAAATTTACTATTCCCACTCCAGCAAGTGCAACAGTAGGGAAAGTGGTGGATAGCGGAGGCATAAAAATTACTATTCCCACTCCAGGGAGTGCAACATTAGAGAAAGTGTTGGATAGCGGAAGGGTAAAAATTACTATTCCCACTCCAACAAATGTAACGTTAGAGAAAGTGTTGGATAGCGTAGGGGTAAAAATTACTATTCCCACTCCAGCAAGTGCAACAGTAGGGAAAGTGTTTGATAGCGAAGGGAAATCATTTACTATTCCCACTCCAGTAAGTGCAACAGTAGGGAAAGTGTTGGATAGCGGAGGGGTAAAAATTACTATTCCCACTCCAGCAAGTGCAACAGTAGGGAAAGTGTTGGATAGCGGAGGGGTAAAAATTACTATTCCCACTCCAGCGAGTGCAACAGTAGGGAAAGTGTTGGATAGCGGAGGGGTAGAAAATACTATTCCCACTCCAGTGAGTGCAACAGTAGGGAAAGTGTTGGATAGCGGAGGGGTAAAAATTACTATTCCCACTCCAGCGAGTGCAACAGTAGGGAAAGTGTTGGATAGCGGAGGGGAATAAATTACTATTCCCACTCCAATTAATGCAACAGTAGGGAAAGTATTGGATAGCGGAGGGGATAAAACCAAAGATTACAACTATTGAACCAAAAACCACAAACAGAATAAAAACAAACAATTACCAAAAATATTTATAAATTAATAAATGAATATTAATGATCAACTATTGATTAATTTATTTAAACTAAATTACTTTCCACCCTCTACCCCAAGAAACACCAAAACAAACACCTAAAAATATTTACACAATTTCCATAACTAATTTTGCATTCATAAATGAATAACAATTAACAACAAATCATTAGTTAATGTTAAAAAAATTCTTCCCAACATTTACAACTATAAACCCCACAACTCACACATCAAAATAATTCCACAATTAGCATATTTAATGAATTAATTAGCATTAATTAACAAATAATTAATTAATTTTAAATAATTTAGCTACCACCATATTCCCCTATAAATGACACCACCAATGTTGTAAAACATGAGACAATTAACATAATTAATTAACAATTAATTAATTGATAACAATTAACAAGCAAAATAAAAACAATTAATAATAAATTAATTCACACAAACACTATAAAATAACATTAAATAAATATTATATTAAAAATATTAAAAATGTATTAAAATTAAATTACTTCCACCCTACTCCCTATCAACCCACAACACACTCCTAAATAAATGACACAATTACCAATTAAATAATAATATTTAACCAATTAATAAATAATTAATAATACATTAATCACCACAATTAACAATAAAAAATATTAAATATATAAATTAATAAAAAACATATTAATTACTTGAAATTAAATTACTTCCCACCCTACTCCTAAATAAATGACACAATTAACATAATTACCAATTAATTAATAATAATTAACAACCAATTAATAAGTAATTAATACATTAATTACCACAATTAACAATAAAAAATATTAAATACATAAATATTAATTAATAAAAAATATTAATTAATTAATTGAAATTAAATTACTTCCCACCCTATTTCCCTATAAATCCACAACCCGCTACGGAACTAAAACGCAAAATTTGATTAAAATAAAATTAATAACTTCTAAAAATTATTAATACATTTATTATAATTAAATTACTTCCCAACCTATTCCCCTATAAACCCACAACCCGCTACGGAACTAAAACGCAAAATTTACTTACAAATAAAATGAATAACTTCTACAAATTTAATACATATATTAAAAAACAAATGCAATACTTAGACAAAAAAATAGAACACATACATTTAAAATACATACTAAAATACATAACACTAACTAAAAACAACTATATTTTTAACAACTATATTTTTAAAACGATATTAATGACTTCAATATTGTTAAAAACGATATTACTGAGCAGCATGGCCGCTTCTTGAGGCGGCTCCGACCGAGCGCCCCCGCTCCGGCATAAATCCGTTCACTTATCCGAAGCAACCATAGGTAACAATCGAAAATTCGATCTCCGGAATGCAGCGTGAGTCGATCGAGCCGTGACACTGCGGATTCCAGCTGGCGGTGCTGGAGATCGACTCGACGACGCACTTAGCTCGTTGCAGTGGTGTCGGCGTTGGAGGAGGGGCGAGCAGGCCCCGGTCATCAGCAGTGGCTCTGCCCCAGGTCGTCGACTCCTGTGTGTGCTGTTGTGCCTGCACCTGCCCGCTGTTTTGGGGTGCCGGTGCGGGCCAGCCGGGAGCTCCCGAGGGTCACCGGAGGAATTTCCTGCCTGCCCAGACGGGATAAAGACGTCCGATCGAGCCCACATCGCAAAGGTGAAGGGAACTCGCCGCAGCCTGCACCCTGCTGGCGGGCGCGCCATAGTTTAAGATCCCAGCGCTGGGCCCGGTCGAGCCACCTGGTGCCGTCGGTGCCCCACTTGGCTGCGACTGAGGCCCACCGAGCGCTCCATGGCATAAGGCGTCCAGGCCTCGGCTGCATCGGAGGCGTTGTGAGAGTAGCGGCCTCGGAACTAACGGCTCGGCCCAGCAGTGCACAGTGCATCTCCGTGCCGTGCCCAGCGGCTGAAGCAACCCCTGCCTACCTTGAGGTTGAGCGCGCAGGGGGGGCGGCAGGATCCCTGGGTCTCCCTGGCTCCGGGTCCCCGTCACTTTTTTGAAGCCCGCATTTCCATGGTCTGACAGCAACATCGAGTCGGAGACGGTCGGAGTGAGTAGACCTGCCAGTTTGTTGAGAGGACGTATCGAGGCCCCCCCGGCGCCGTGAGAGAGGCGGCCTGGTGATTCCTGATTCTGTCTAGCAGCTCAATACTTACCTCAGTGCCAAGCACAGCGACTATTCACGATCGACATTTGCCACAGTGGTCTTGTGATTCGAGCGCTGAAGGGCGGCTGGAACTCTGGCATTCTCTTGTTCCAGGTTTCCCTCATTTTCAACTCTGCCAGCGCCGTTCCCGCCAATCAGCACCGTCCAGTTGGGGCAAAAGGAGTGGGACAGCCCTCAATTTTGCCATGTCGCAGTGTGTGGGGGAGAGTGCCACCGTGTCGCCACGTTCGGCGGCCTTCGAGTGCGTCACTGCCAGATTGCACGCCTGTGCATCGCTGCACGTCCTTGACCCATGTTCTCCTGCGCACTGGCCCTCTGACTTTGCTACGGACACAATAGCACACGGCCCGCCAGTCCTACAAACAGCCCTGCGGGGAGGGCTCCATCAAGCCGTGTTGTGCAGTGAGTCCTTTACGAATTGCCTGCTTGCCCTTTTCTTCCCGCTCGCTCCTTGCCCGGTACAGCCTGGTCATGGCTGGGGGACGCAATTCCAAGGCCGCAGTACAGGCCAAATTGGAAAAGTTTGCCTGGGACAGGGGCCCCGGCGCAGCCCAAAAGGGTGGCGATGCTCAGTCAGAGAAGCAACAATCGGAGGAGGGGGCAAAGGAACTGACGTTGCAAGATATCCTCACAGCTATCACTACGGTCCGGACGTCGCTGGAGTCAAGGATTGACTCTGTATCTTCAGAGGTCTCCCTCATTAGAGCAGACATGCGTTCCATGAACACCAGATTGAAAGATGTAGAAACGAAAGCATGCTCGCTGGTCACCGACACTTCCGACCTGCAAAGGAGGGTGAACGACCTCCATACCCTGACTGCGAAACCGGAGGCACAATTTGACGAGTTTGAAGGGCGCTCCAGGCGTAACAATGTCCGCATACTGGAGGTCCCGGAAAAAGCGGAAGAGCCGGCAGCGGACTTATTTGTTGAAGAGCTAGTCACTACCTACCTTAAACCACTGAGGTTGTCCAATTTCTTTTCCGTCGAAAGGGCGCACCAAGTGCCAGGGGGCAGACCGAAGCCTGGAGCCCCCCCGAGGCCCATAGTTGCCAGGATTTTCAACTATAGGGATAGAGACATTATCCTGCAGGCAGCTCGAGCAGCACCCCCACTCGAATTCCAAAATAGTACAGTGACTTTCTTCCCGGATTTCACCCTCAGGGTGCAACAGCAGGGGCGCAGCTTCCTAGATGTCAAGCGGGCGCTCCGAGAGAAAAATATTAAATATGCAATGCTCTTCCTGGCCAGGTTGAGGGTGGAGTCGGAGGGGAAGGCCTGGTTCTTCGCCACCCCTGAGGAGGCATGGGACTGACTGGACAGCTGGCGCCTGGCAGGACAAAAAAACAACTGCACCCAAAGGACTGGTGGAGACGGGGTCCAGGGTGATCCAGACGGAGGCTCCCTGTCCATAGGACATGAAGCAGCAACAGGAGGTGTCGGATAAATGGTCTGTTTGTTACGTTGTTTGGGTATTGGCCCTTAATCGCTAGCCAGTTGGACTGGGCAGCGGCCGGGTCCTTTCTGTAGCTGAACCCGCTGCCGGACTGTGCTTATGGGACTGTCTCATTGCGGAGTGATTGCCAATTTGTGTCCATACCGAAGTAACTTTGGGTATTCAACTTGTTTTATAGATTAATCATTTGCCTTTCATGTCCGGGGCGGGTGCCCGGTAGTCACAAGCACCTTCAAGTTTAAGGGGTGGGCGATAGGCACTCTGCAAGTTTAGGGGGGTGGGAGGTTTTGATTCCGCCATGCAGGGAGGGGGGATGAGTTTGGTATGTTTGGGGGGTTGGGATCCTGTGCACAACGTCTCTCCATCATGAACCACAATCGGAGTGACACTCAGAGTTTTTTTCTTAGCGCAGGACGGGGAGGGAGGGGATGTTTTACTCAGTTCTGTTTCATGTTAGACAGGTATGACAAATATGACAACATTCGAGAAATGGCAACTACTATACTAATACTTTTGGCATCTTTGCACACGGGGGGTTGTCCTCTGGCACGACTCACCTCGAGGGCATTTATGGGGGGTGTCCCCTGCGTCTGAGCAATCATACACCAAGTCATGACGGGCGCGACATCTAGACAAGGGCTCAAACTGTTGTCTTGGAATGTGAATGGACTAGGGGATAAGATTAAATGGGGCATAGTGCTCCAATTCGTGAAACGGCATTCCCCCGATGTAATCCTGTTACAGGAAACACACTTAGGGGTCGATTCCGATTTGGGCCGGAAAAAGCACCGACCGACTCGGAGCCGGAAATTATACCGACCGACACGTACCTGTGGCGCCCGACACGCCAAGTACGATGCAAGGCGTGCAAAATCCGACCGACACGTACCGAACCCAAGCCAAACGACCGAGCCGCACGGAAAACAGCAATCCGGCCGGAAAAACACGCGAATCCAACCGACCGACACGCACCCGGAACAAATCCGACCGAAACGTACACGCGAACTCCAAACCGCAAAGTACGATGCAAGGCGCGAAAACCACGACCGAGTCGGACGGAGGACAAGCCGTACGACCGACACGCATACAAAACTGAGCCGAAGCAACACAAAACACCGCGACCGACGCGTACGCAGCATAGAAAACTGCACAAACACAGCGTGAACGAAACAGAGAACACCGTACGAGACAAATGCAGGGTCCGACTCGGTCACAAGAACGTTTCCAACATGCACAGACAGTACAAAGGAAAAATCACACAAAAAAAGGCCAAACAAGCAATTACAAAGCCAATAAATATTGGGGGGGTGGGGACAGAGAACAAAGACACACCCACAACTCCACCCATATAAAGGACACAAATCAGAACCATGATCCTTTGCAAATGCCATTCCACTGCCAGCACCCATGAGACAGCAACCACACACCCACAGCTCATCCCTCACACAAGCCACACACCATCAGCACACCAACAAATACCTACCTCACATACACCCAGCAAAACACACACTCACACACCCTCACCTGCACACCAACACACACATCACTCACCATCACCACCCATCACCATGCCCCCAAGAAGAATCACAAGTTCCTAGATTGTGAATTGGAAGTCATGGTGAGACGAGATCCTCAGGGTAGAGCCACAGCTGTTTGGCACACTGGTCCAACAGACCCCCATCTCCCAGAAAACCAAGATGTGGGAGAGGATCATCAACAGGGTGAACAGCACAATCACCATGTCTGCGCACAAAGAGCGACATCCAGAACAGGTGGTATGACGTGCGCAGGAGGGTACGGGACCTGCT
This sequence comes from Calotriton arnoldi, assembly GCA_963921515.1. Taxonomy (NCBI): domain Eukaryota; kingdom Metazoa; phylum Chordata; class Amphibia; order Caudata; family Salamandridae; genus Calotriton; species Calotriton arnoldi. The sequence continues at coordinate 496,751 of CAWUFW010012819.1, forward strand.
CAAGAAAGACTACATCATCAGCCAATACACCGGCAGTGGCCCTCCTGCCAAGCCAATATACCTCAGGCCCTGGGAGGAGAAGGTGCGGGCCATCCTTCCGCCAGTGAGCGTATATGGACTAGAGAACATCCCAGAGCCTGGTGAGTACACAACAAATGTACACAATATTCTGCCACAAAACACACACACATCACTGTCAATGGGGAGAGTCAAACCATGCACTCATAGCAATTACACAGCAACCAGAACAGAATCATCCCAAAATGTGTATGTCAGTCAGATAAACACAACACATGCCATCAAAAAAGTTACATCCAACTGTGCCATCACATGTACAAACACAACTACAACTACAGCTAGGCAGTGGCACAAATAGAACTAACAAACACATCCAGACATGTAGCCACCACAACAACACCAACACACAGTGAAGACCACTCAAAGGAAGGAATTCTGTGTATGCTGGCCAAGTCAGTGTAGCCAATAGCATCATGGGAGTCGCAGTCACACATATTGCCCCCCACAACTGTCCCATCAACACCACCATGAACCATGCGCACATCACAGGGAGTGGAGAAGGACTCACAAGATGGCTGACACTGGCTACTGCTGTGGGGAGCACAAGGCCCTGCTGGCAACTGTGCACCAACAAACAGCAGGACACCACTGACTGACATCCTGAGAGACAACTTCCACTCCCTGCAATGCAAGCACGTTCCATGGTGGGATATCTGGCTGGCTGGGTGGGAAGGAGGACTTGCAGCACTGACCATAGTCACAAGCACCTCCCCCACACACCCCCTCAACACAAACTCCACAGAACCCACCTGGTAGAATGCAATGCCTCACATCCTAACTCAATATCCCACAAAGAACCACCACCCTGGGTTATGTTGTGTGAAGCACAGGGACACTCCTGGGACTTTTAGCCAAACAACTGCCAGGACAACACTCCCAGCCATCCTGTCAGCACAGCCAGCCCACCCCACAGGGATGCAGAGTCAAAAGGAAGGAAGCATGGGCATGCTGGGAAGGGGGTGGAGGCAATAGCATGATGGGAGTAGTAGGCACAGATATTGCTCAGCCTCACAACTGGCCCATCAACACCACCCTGAACCATGCTCACATCACAGGGAGTGGAGAAGGACTCACAAGATGGCTGACACTGGCTACTGCTGTGGGGAGCACAAGGCTCTGCTGGGAACTGCACACCAACCAACAGCAGGACACCACTGTCAGCCATCTTGCCATTGCCCTCACACCCACACACACTGAACTCCCCACAAAAGCAAGTAAGTATGGGAATGCTGGCAAGTGGGGTGGAGGCAATAGCATGATGGGAGTGGCAGTCACTGATATTGGTCACCCCCACAACTGTCCCATCAACACCACCCTGAACCATGCTCACATCACAGGGAGTGGAAAAGGACTCACAAGATGGCTGACACTGGCTACTGCTGTGGGGAGCACAAGGCCCTGCTGGGAACTGCACACCAACCAAAAGCAGGACACCACTGTCAGCCATCTTGCCATTGCCCTCACACCCACACACACTGAACTCCCCACAAAAGCAAGTAAGTATGGTAATGCTGGCAAGTGGGGTGGAGGCAATAGCATGATGGGAGTGGCAGTCACTGATATTGGTCACCCCCACAACTGTCCCATCAACACCACCCTGAACCATGCTCACATCACAGGGAGTGGAGAAGGACTCACAAGATGGCTGACACTGGCTACTGCTGTGGGGAGCACAAGGCCCTGCTGGGAACTGCACACCAACCAACAGCAGGACACCACTGTCAGCCATCTTGCCATTGCCCTCACACCCACACACACTGAACTCCCCACAAAAGCAAGTAAGTATGGGAATGCTGGCAAGTGGGGTGGAGGCAATAGCATGATGGGAGTGGCAGTCACTGATATTGGTCACCCCCACAACTGTCCCATCAACACCACCCTGAACCATGCACACATCACAGGGAGTGGAGAAGGACTCACAAGATGGCTGACACTGGCTACTGCTGTGGGGAGCACAAGGCCCTGCTGGCAACTGTGCACCAACAAACAGCAGGACACCACTGACTGACATCCTGAGAGACAACTTCCACTCCCTGCAATGCAAGCACGTTCCATGGTGGGATATCTGGCTGGCTGGGTGGGAAGGAGGACTTGCAGCACTGACCATAGTCACAAGCACCTCCCTCACACCCCCTCAACACAAACTCCACAGAACCCACCTGGTAGAATGCAATGCCTCCCATCCTAACTCAAGATCTCACAAAGAACCACCACCCTGGGTTATGTTGTGTGAAGCACAGGGACACTCTTGGGACTTTTAGCCAAACAACTGCCAGGACAACACTCCCAGCCATCCTGTCAGCACAGCCAGCCCACCCCACAGGGAAGCAGAGTCAAAAGGAAGGAAGCATGGGCATGCTGGGAAGGGGGTGGAGGCAATAGCATGATGGGAGTAGTAGGCACAGATATTGCTCAGCCTCACAACTGGCCCATCAACACCACCCTGAACCATGCTCACATCACAGGGAGTGGAGAAGGACTCACAAGATGGCTGACACTGGCTACTGCTGTGGGGAGCACAAGGCCCTGCTGGGAACTGCACACCAACCAACAGCAGGACACCACTGTCAGCCATCTTGCCATTGCCCTCACACCCACACACACTGAACTCCCCACAAAAGCAAGTAAGTATGGGAATGCTGGCAAGTGGGGTGGAGGCAATAGCATGATGGGAGTGGCAGTCACTGATATTGGTCACCCCCACAACTGTCCCATCAACACCACCCTGAACCATGCACACATCACAGGGAGTGGAGAAGGACTCACAAGATGGCTGACACTGGCTACTGCTGTGGGGAGCACAAGGCCCTGCTGGCAACTGTGCACCAACAAACAGCAGGACACCACTGGCTGACATCCTGAGAGACAACTTCCACTCCCTGCAATACAAGCACGTTCCATGGTGGGATATCTGGCTGGCTGGGTGGGAAGGAGGACTTGCAGCACTGACCATAGTCACAAGCACCTCCCCTCACACCCCCTCAACACAAACTCCACAGAACCCACCTGGTAGAATGCAATGCCTCCCATCCTAACTCAAGATCCCACAAAGAACCACCACCCTGGGTTATGTTGTGTGAAGCACAGGGACACTCTTGGGACTTTTAGCCAAACAACTGCCAGGACAACACTCCCAGCCATCCTGTCAGCACAGCCAGCCCACCCCACAGGGAAGCAGAGTCAAAAGGAAGGAAGCATGGGCATGCTGGGAAGGGGGTGGAGGCAATAGCATGATGGGAGTAGTAGGCACAGATATTGCTCAGCCTCACAACTGGCCCATCAACACCACCCTGAACCATGCTCACATCACAGGGAGTGGAGAAGGACTCACAAGATGGCTGACACTGGCTACTGCTGTGGGGAGCACAAGGCTCTGCTGGGAACTGCACACCAACCAACAGCAGGACACCACTGTCAGCCATCTTGCCATTGCCCTCACACCCACACACACTGAACTCCCCACAAAAGCAAGTAAGTATGGGAATGCTGGCAAGTGGGGTGGAGGCAATAGCATGATGGGAGTGGCAGTCACTGATATTGGTCACCCCCACAACTGTCCCATCAACACCACCCTGAACCATGCTCACATCACAGGGAGTGGAAAAGGACTCACAAGATGGCTGACACTGGCTACTGCTGTGGGGAGCACAAGGCCCTGCTGGGAACTGCACACCAACCAAAAGCAGGACACCACTGTCAGCCATCTTGCCATTGCCCTCACACCCACACACACTGAACTCCCCACAAAAGCAAGTAAGTATGGTAATGCTGGCAAGTGGGGTGGAGGCAATAGCATGATGGGAGTGGCAGTCACTGATATTGGTCACCCCCACAACTGTCCCATCAACACCACCCTGAACCATGCTCACATCACAGGGAGTGGAGAAGGACTCACAAGATGGCTGACACTGGCTACTGCTGTGGGGAGCACAAGGCCCTGCTGGGAACTGCACACCAACCAACAGCAGGACACCACTGTCAGCCATCTTGCCATTGCCCTCACACCCACACACACTGAACTCCCCACAAAAGCAAGTAAGTATGGGAATGCTGGCAAGTGGGGTGGAGGCAATAGCATGATGGGAGTGGCAGTCACTGATATTGGTCACCCCCACAACTGTCCCATCAACACCACCCTGAACCATGCACACATCACAGGGAGTGGAGAAGGACTCACAAGATGGCTGACACTGGCTACTGCTGTGGGGAGCACAAGGCCCTGCTGGCAACTGTGCACCAACAAACAGCAGGACACCACTGACTGACATCCTGAGAGACAACTTCCACTCCCTGCAATGCAAGCACGTTCCATGGTGGGATATCTGGCTGGCTGGGTGGGAAGGAGGACTTGCAGCACTGACCATAGTCACAAGCACCTCCCCTCACACCCCCTCAACACAAACTCCACAGAACCCACCTGGTAGAATGCAATGCCTCCCATCCTAACTCAAGATCTCACAAAGAACCACCACCCTGGGTTATGTTGTGTGAAGCACAGGGACACTCTTGGGACTTTTAGCCAAACAACTGCCAGGACAACACTCCCAGCCATCCTGTCAGCACAGCCAGCCCACCCCACAGGGAAGCAGAGTCAAAAGGAAGGAAGCATGGGCATGCTGGGAAGGGGGTGGAGGCAATAGCATGATGGGAGTAGTAGGCACAGATATTGCTCAGCCTCACAACTGGCCCATCAACACCACCCTGAACCATGCTCACATCACAGGGAGTGGAGAAGGACTCACAAGATGGCTGACACTGGCTACTGCTGTGGGGAGCACAAGGCCCTGCTGGGAACTGCACACCAACCAACAGCAGGACACCACTGTCAGCCATCTTGCCATTGCCCTCACACCCACACACACTGAACTCCCCACAAAAGCAAGTAAGTATGGGAATGCTGGCAAGTGGGGTGGAGGCAATAGCATGATGGGAGTGGCAGTCACTGATATTGGTCACCCCCACAACTGTCCCATCAACACCACCCTGAACCATGCACACATCACAGGGAGTGGAGAAGGACTCACAAGATGGCTGACACTGGCTACTGCTGTGGGGAGCACAAGGCCCTGCTGGCAACTGTGCACCAACAAACAGCAGGACACCACTGGCTGACATCCTGAGAGACAACTTCCACTCCCTGCAATGCAAGCACGTTCCATGGTGGGATATCTGGCTGGCTGGGTGGGAAGGAGGACTTGCAGCACTGACCATAGTCACAAGCACCTCCCCTCACACCCCCTCAACACAAACTCCACAGAACCCACCTGGTAGAATGCAATGCCTCCCATCCTAACTCAAGATCCCACAAAGAACCACCACCCTGGGTTATGTTGTGTGAAGCACAGGGACACTCTTGGGACTTTTAGCCAAACAACTGCCAGGACAACACTCCCAGCCATCCTGTCAGCACAGCCAGCCCACCCCACAGGGAAGCAGAGTCAAAAGGAAGGAAGCATGGGCATGCTGGGAAGGGGGTGGAGGCAATAGCATGATGGGAGTAGTAGGCACAGATATTGCTCAGCCTCACAACTGGCCCATCAACACCACCCTGAACCATGCTCACATCACAGGGAGTGGAGAAGGACTCACAAGATGGCTGACACTGGCTACTGCTGTGGGGAGCACAAGGCCCTGCTGGGAACTGCACACCAACCAACATCAGGACACCACTGTCAGCCATCTTGCCATTGCCCTCACACCCACACACACTGAACTCCCCACAAAAGCAAGTAAGTATGGTAATGCTGGCAAGTGGGGTGGAGGCAATAGCATGATGGGAGTGGCAGTCACTGATATTGGTCACCCCCACAACTGTCCCATCAACACCACCCTGAACCATGCTCACATCACAGGGAGTGGAGAAGGACTCACAAGATGGCTGACACTGGCTACTGCTGTGGGGAGCACAAGGCCCTGCTGGGAACTGCACACCAACCAACAGCAGGACACCACTGTCAGCCATCTTGCCATTGCCCTCACACCCACACACACTGAACTCCCCACAAAAGCAAGTAAGTATGGGACTGCTGGCAAGTGGGGTGGAGGCAATAGCATGATGGGAGTGGCAGTCACTGATATTGGTCACCCCCACAACTGTCCCATCAACACCACCCTGAACCATGCACACATCACAGGGAGTGGAGAAGGACTCACAAGATGGCTGACACTGGCTACTGCTGTGGGGAGCACAAGGCCCTGCTGGCAACTGTGCACCAACAAACAGCAGGACACCACTGACTGACATCCTGAGAGACAACTTCCACTCCCTGCAATGCAAGCACAGTCCATGGTGGGATAACTGACTGGCTGGGTGGGTGGGAAGGAGGGCCGGCTGTCAACCAAACACAACCAATGCAGACCATGTACACACCCCAACAAATACATAGAAATGCCCAAATAATGCAGGACAATGTGCCACACCAATATCAACCCCTGACTGTGACGACGTAGGACAATGCAATGTACAGGCCCGCACCCAGAGGCACAGTCACAACTGTCATGTGTGTCAACCATTGATGCCTGCGAAACATAACATACATTGTGTGTGTCTCCCAAAAACAGGTGATGATGGGGACACAGCAGCAGACGCTGAAGAGTCCCAGTCCCAGGCTCAAGAGGATGCGGAGCTTACTGGTGTCGTACAGCCTCTGCCCTCCTCGGACGAAGAAGACCAACCTGGCACATCCGGTGCAAGTCTACATGCAGCACCAGCAGGACCACCAGCTGCAGCACCAGCAGGACCACCAGCTGCACCCCTGCACCCACCCCTCCAACGACTGTCAACACAAATACCATCCCTGCCGACATGGACAGAACAAGGAGCAACACCAGCACAGGGACCCTGGACCAACCTGGGGCCATGGACACCACCACCACCACCAACCTCCAAGGTGGACCAGGGTCATCTGTGCGTGCCACTGCACGCACTGCACATGTCAGCAGGGGTGGTGGGAGGGGTGGGAGACAGAGGTCGCTGCTTGCAGAGGTTGCTGGTGTGCATGATGACCCACAACTGGTACGCATAGCTGATGCGTACCAGTCCAGCACCGGAGACCTCAGCCAGGTAGTGAGGCTCCTCAGAGACATGAAACAGCAGCAGGCTGCCCATCATGCCCGCTTGGACTCTCACATGTCCCACGTGGAGTCACACATGTCCCGCGTGGACTCACACATGTCCCGCGTGGAGTCCAAGTGGGATGCACTGCATGAGATGACGGCGGTGCACAGGGACATTTTACAATGCCTCCGCCAGATGAACAGCAACGAGTCCACACCTCCCTGTGTGCCAACAACATCTGGTGCTGCCCAAACTGCAACTGCCACAGGGAGGGAGGATGACTCTGGCGGAGAGTCCCCTGCACCGTAGCAGCCTGTACTTGAGGGCCCCCCCAAGAAGAGGGGTCGTCCGAAGAGGGGCAAGTGAGAGGCCGATGGCCAAGCGCAACTCCCAGGAAGCCTGAACCTGTTCTGGATGTTCACCTTTGTGCACAGACTGTTCACCCTGTTGACGGCAACACTACTCCCACACATTGCATGGGAGTACAAGTTGGACCAATGTCTCAGACAACTGTGGCCCCGATACTGGGGATTCTGTCTGCCAGGACTTTCAATTCACCTAGGAACTTCTGATTGCAAGATTTATGTACAGCACTACCCATCCTATGCACTATTCACACAAATGTATCACAATAAACACACTAATACACCATACTTGCCTCTGTTGTGATTCCAACGTGGGTGCTGTTATGGGGATGATGAACTGCAAAATTACACTGTGTATGCGAACTGCAACAGCAAGTACAACACAGGCATGTGAGTAAAGGCAACGTGACACATATGAGGGAGACACACCACCAGGGCTACACAACACATACACACCTAGGCCATCTGACTCATTGCCTACACTGATGTTGCCAGGGAAGACGGTGCAATGCACAGACACCACACCCATTCCCAGTTGTAGTCAAGTAGCCCACAGGTGCAGTAAGCAAATGGCAGTCAAATGTGTGACCACAGACAACGCACATCACAAAGTGAAGCACAGGTTTATTACACAGTTGCAACATGTCGTAACCACTACAGATGCAAGGTAATCCCACCTGGCAGCGGGCACACAGTCAACAACTGTAGACGGAAGGAAGTCCATGGGTGTGGCGCACATCACCTGTAGGGACACAACAGCTACCACCCTGGAAGTGCAATCACATCGTCGGTGGACACAGTTGACCAAACGAATCTGAAAGTACCCTGTGAAGGACAGAAATGACACACAGTCAAAAGCAATGGAGTACAGGACAGAACAGCAAAACTCATGCACAATACATGTTACAAGATACCCACCCAGAACCAAGTTAGCATGTCAACACTGTTGGGGAGTACAGCCCACCTGTAAGCACACATCGCAACACACATCCAGTCAAGTAGCCCATGGACACACTCCAACAGCACCAGAGCACCACCTACACATATCATGCCAACTCACATCATTGACATGACACCTCAGGATACTCACATTCAGCTAAAGAAGTTGGTGATGAGCTGTGTGCGGACATCACCCTCATCATCATCATCATCATCGTCACTGGCATCGTGGTCCAGGCCAGGATCCTCCACAGGTGGCGGATGTTGGTCATTGTCATCCTGGATGAGAGGCAACTCCTTCCGCACTGCCAGGTTGTGGAGCATGCAGCAGACGATGATAATCTTGCACACTTTCGCAGGGGCATATGGGAGGGACCCTCCGGTCTTGTCCAGGCAGCGGAAGCGGCTCTTCAGGAGACCAAATGTCCTCTCAATCACTCTCCTGGTCCGACCATGTGCCTCATTGTAGCGCATCTGGGCTGGTGTCACAGTGTTCCTGAGGGGTGTCAGCAACCACGGCATGTTGGGGTATCCCGAGTCACCTACGGACAGACAAGTGCACATTAGCTGACTTGGAAAAGTGGGCGGAATACTACAGATCAGATCACACACAATGGCACAAAGTCAGTACACACCGACAAGCCAGGCACGCTGGTTCTGCATCTGTGCCATCATCCTGGGGATGCGACTACTCCTCATCACAAAGGCATCGTGTGCTGAACCAGGTAAACGGGCACACACGTGTGTGATGGTCATGTCTGCAAGACACACCACCAGTGCATTGACCGAGTGGTAGTGCTTGCGGTTCCTGTAGGCCTGCTCCTGGGCCTGTGGTGGTACCAAAGCCACATGTGTCCCATCAATGGAGCCAATGACATGCGGCATCCTCCCCAGGGCATAAAAGTCACTCTTCACGTCAGTGAGTCGATCGCAGTCTAGGGAAATAGATGTACCGGTTCAGGAATAGCAACATTGCCGCCAAAACATCGCGGAGCACACGGCTCAACATGGTCTGTGACATCCCACCAGCAGTCGCCACAGTATGTTGGAAGGTACCGGTGGCAAAGAAGTGTAGGGCTGCCATCACCTTCACCTTGGGGGTCAGCGCTGTAGGATACGGCCGGCCAGGCTGCAAATGTGGGGACAACTGCACTGCCAAATCCTCAATCAGCTGCCTGGTGAAGTGGTACCGTCGGATGCTGTCCCGTTCCACCATCGTTGCCAGGTCTGGGAATGGTCGATGGACAGCAGGAGCCCTGCAGTGCAGAGGAGAAGTAAGCAAGATTGTCAGTCACCCCACATATGCGGCATTGAACACACTCAATATCCCAACATACATCATTATGAGGCACAACTACATGAAGTGTGCAGTTCCGTAAGGACATGTATGGTACATACATGGCCAACATCTGTCAACACGGTCCAACAAGTGGCATCAATTAGTCCCAGGTTGGCCCATTGGATATCATGAGGCCGTGTCACAGTTCCCATCTCCTGCTGCCGTGTCACAATCACCCCCACAGTGACATGTGAGGACAGATGTGCCCCAGGCACCACAGCTCAATGACAGGTACATTCCCAGGGACCCTGTATTGCCACATGGACACTGGCATTACATGGAGTATCATGTATACACCACAGCAAAACAACCATGACCCCCACAGGTAGTGGTCCCACTTGCCACGGCAGGACAGACATGGACGTCTGTGACACACACACGCACAACATCAAAGTCCATGCACACACAACGTGGATGTGGAGACTGTCTCCCATTGTGCACATGAAATTAGAGACATTGTAAACACTACATGCACACAGACTGTGGAGGACCATCACTATTGTGCCACTGGGACACCCTGGCTCAAACATACCGTCCCACATGGGACTCACGGGGTATGTGACATGACATACACATACACCACCGTGAAATGTGACCATGGCACATGCACAGATATGAACAGTTGCACATCACAGTGGTCATGTACACGTAACACCCAGGATCCTGTCCCCATGAACACGTGCACAGCCTGGGGGTGGCTGCCCACAGGTGACACCCACAGGACAACATGTACACCAACATACACACAATAGGAAATGCAGCCTTACATGCCTTATGATAAAGTTTGGACAGGCTGTCGTGATGTAGGTGTGCCCCTCACTCCCTGGGAGCTATCTGTGGCTGGTATATGTCCATCTGAGACAGGCATGGTGACATATGCCAGTCACTTGTACAGTGATGCGTTGAACAGCAATGGACCAATCGGTGCCCCGGCCGGCCCATTGCATTCAATGTGTGCGGGTACGCGTTGTACCCCTGTACGCGTTGTACTGCAATGGACCGATCGGTGCCCCGGCCGACCCATTGCATTCAATGTGCTGCGGATGCTGCGTTGTACCCCTGTACGCGTTGTACTGCAGTGGACCGATCATTGTACCCCTGTACGCGTTGTACTGCAATGGACCGATCGGTGCCCCGGCCGGCCCATTGCATTCAATGTGTGCGGGTACGCGTTGTACCCCTGTACGTGTTGTACTGCAATGGACCGATCGGTGCCCCGGCCGGCCCATTGCATTCAATGTGTGCGGGTACGCGTTGTACCCCTGTACGCGTTGTACCGCAATGGACCGATCGGTGCGCACCCATTGACAATGGCCTTGCCTGGCAACGGACGCGTTTTCGAATTTCGAACGAGTCGGTTGCTGGAAATTCAGTTGATCACCCACAACAATGTTGCAAAATCATGTATGTCATGAAGTTGAAGATTTGAAGGATGCTGTGGGCGTGTATTGGTGCTGCTATTCCATGGATTGGCCAGATTCAGAAGATGCAAACGACTTGGACCTATCACTTTGGACACAAGGGACAGTATCTGCCTCTCCAGCACATATATATTGCTGGCTGTTCCCCTGAGAGCTCACTTGCCTGCACTACATGCTCCAGGACGACATCTGCCACTGCACTGCTGCTGTCTCTGCCCCTCTGGACCCTGCAATGGCACGTACTGTGGAGAGAGCCCCAGCCTTCAGCCTTGAGGAGAACCAGGCCCTGCTGGACAGCCTACTTCCACAGTACAGCAAGCTGTATGGGACACCAGGGGAGCAGGTGAGTGTTCTGTGCACTGCCTTTCTGAATGTGCATATTGTCTGACTAGCAAGGCTAAAAGTCTGCACGCCACTGGCTAGCAGGCTCACTGAGTAGTTGTCACCCCCCATAGTGTGTAGTGACATGCACTGGACAGGTATGGTGCAGTGACAGTGCATTTGAACAAGGTTTTACTTCCCATGCAATGATACCATGTAGTGACGTCTGGCAAACTGTCCATGGGCAGCTTTGCACTGCCTGTGTACATCATGTGCCCCTGTGATTGAGACATGTATATACAACTGTGTCATGCACGGATATGTTGCATGTGTAGTAATGGCCTTTTCACTTTGTCATCCTGACAGGTTAATGCCCATCGGAAGCAGGAGATCTGGAAGGACATCGTCCGGGCTGTCCGGTCCGTGGGGGTCTACAAGCGCCGGATCCGCAACTGCCTGAAGAGGTGGCAGGACCTTCGGGGCTGAACCCGGAGGATTGCACGGGTCCAGCTGAAGCTGTCGCCTCCTCGCAGGAGGGGCAGAACACGGACCCTGACCCCCCACATGCTCCAGATCCTGGCGGTGGTGTTTCCAGACCTGGATGGGCAGCTGAAGGCCAGACAGCAGCAAGGAGGGGTGAGTCAAAGACTGCACTGTGAACTCTGTATTACATGCTTTGTGCCCTCCTCTGGCCTGGTTCAACTGCCACAGTGCAGCAGTCATGTTGTCCAGGAGCCATGTCCCTCTATTGTGCACTGCCCACTGCTCATCTGATACCCAGGTGTGGCCCTTACATTCAGGGAATTGTGTCACTTGGGACTGTGTCCTTGCAGTTTGCTTCACTAAAGGTGGGGGACAGCATCTGTTTCCCTAACTCTGTTGTGGGCATCATGGGTGGGTCCATTGTTCACACAACGCCTGTGTTCGGACATGTAATCTGCGTGTTGCTTTGATATGCGGTCCACTTGCTGAGCTGAGCCACCACATGTGCCTGGGGTATGTGGCACACGCCCATGCAGCGGGTGGGAACAATGTTTGGGCCCCAGGAGTGTTCAGATTACGTGTGTCACACATACATAGCCAGCTATCCACTGTCCAGGGCTCATCCCTCATTCATGTGGGGCAGGACAGTCATGCCTACTCCAGGCCATGCAATGCACTCTGTACTCCCACTCCCGTGTATCAGCTGACACATTGTGCGCAGTGATTTGACCCCTCAGGTGTCTGCCTCTGTGTCAGTGTGCTGTGGATTAGTTGCCAGGACTGCTGGGGTGTTTCTTGGTAGGGGCTCAGCATGCCCCTGGAGATGTGACCATAGGAGACGATACTTGTGTGTCACATAGGTGTTTGATCAGCTGCCCGTGCAGACTGGGGTATGCGAATGTGAAGTTCAGGCAGCTGTTCCCCATTCACAGCAGATTGTGAGGGGCTCAGGTTCAGAGGGTAGTGTCACAGGTCTCCCATATGTCCAATAGGTATGACCTGGACAGATGAGGGTTAAGATGATGTGTTGTGGGGGGATGTACATGTGCACTTGTGCAGCTCCAGGACTTGCATTCCCCATGACCTACTATTGTGACACAGTGCAGAGTGTTGTTGTCTGGCTGCCAAGTCATACATCACTGAGACAGTGATGTATGACTTAGCAGTCATGCCTCCGCCATGGCATGTGTCTACTTATTGGTGATCCTGCAGGGGAGTGACATGTGCTACATGCACACCATTGTGGCGATGGCTATCAGGACATGGGTGCATCATGGTGTCTGTCGCTGGTATGCATCACATGCATTTCCTATTTGACTCTGGGCATCCCTTTCATCAGGAAACCTGTACTGACTCAGTGGCAAGAGCTGTGATGTGTGCATGTCCACATGCCACACCGTGTCCTCTGCACTGTCCAACTACTGTGTAGTTGGTGCATGTGTCCACACTGGGGTGTTGCAATCCAACAGACACCAGACAGATGGGTGCAAGGCCATGTGGGATGTGAGTGCCATGGTTGGCATCAGACTGACAATTGGCTGCTCCTGTTCAGTTAGGGCACTCTTAGCAATGTACAACTAATGATGCCAGGGCTTGCTCTGTAATGTGCTGTGCTCACAGTGGTGTGTGCGTTTGGTGCAGGTGACTGATGTCTGTCTGTTTCCCCATTGTTTGCAGATACATCCACGGCCACGGAAGGGGACAGCTCCACGGACCAGGAGGAGCCGGAGAGCCATACTGGGTCAGCAGCCGAGGAGTGGTCGGAGGGACCCAGTGGCACGGAGGGCGAGGGAGCCACACCGAGGAGTCCTCAGCACCATCCACCTCAGCTGAGGACCAGAGCAACTCGGAGGATGACTCCCTTATGGAGGCGGGTGTCAGCAGCCACCACACCCCAGCTAGTGTTGCTGTCCCCGCCACCACCAGCACCACCACCGCCCTCCCATCGGCTCCCATTCCCCAGGTCCGTGGAGGCTCCCATGTTCGGGAGCGTGTCTCCTTTGGGCCAGGCACCGCACCCCTGCCCCTGTGTCCCCTGCTGCCCTGAGTGAGGAGTCTGTGTACCTCCTTCGCCAGCTCCATGTAGGGCAGACAGCCATGCTGAGTGTCCTCCATGCGCACACCGCTCTGTTGACTCAGCTGGTGTCGTTCATGGAGGGCATCTCATCGGGCATGTCTGACCTACAGAGGGGCAATAGGTCCATGGACTCCTCCCTGACGGCAGCAGTGTCCCTCCTCAGACAGTCCCTCACCCCTCCTGCCTCTGCTCCATCCACACTCCCCAGCACCTTACACGTCCCAAGCACACACACACCGGCACAGGCACACACCAGCACACACACATCCAGCACACAGACACACATGCCACAAACAAAACGCACACGCACGCACAGTCAGGGGACTGAAACCAGACTCACAGGGGATGGGGCCCTGGTACACACACATGCATCCACGAGCACTGCGCAGGCCTCAGTTGCCTCTCCCTCCAAAACACCCTCCCTTGCCTCACCTGCAACCCCAAAGACCCAGCGCCTCTTCCTCAGTGACCTCGGCCTCTTCCCCTCCGATCCAGCTGCTCCAGCATCCAGGGGGAAGAGGAAGCCCACCCACACGGAGCAGAGTGCCCCTCGCCCCCGGACACCCTCCCCCAGGCGCAGACAGACTGAGGCCCCCACCCGCAAGTCCCCCGGAGTCGTAAGAGCAAGACCCCGCCGCCGCCCTGCAGCTCAGGCACCAGGTCTCCTTCCTCCATCCCTCAGGCCCCCACTCCACAGGTGCCCCCACCACACCCTGCCCCAGGTTCCCCCACCCACAGATATACCATCCCCAAGAGGATCCGGCCTTCTCCCCCTGGCACTTGCTCTCCCGGCACCACACCCCCCGCTGCGCTTGTCTGTGCCACTGATGTGGTGAGGGTGTCCTCCCCCTCTGTCCAGCCCACCTTGCCTGTTCCCCATTCTCCTCCCCTGGTGGTAGGCACTGCAGTGGAGTCCACTACCACCCTGTCTCACTTGGGCACTGCAGTGGCGGACCTGTCCACTCCATCTTCAGGGTCCACTGCAGTCGTGCCGGCACCCACAACATCTGAGTCATGCCCCCAGTTGTGCCGGCACACACCATGTCAGACACCTCCAGTGCAGTTGTCAGTGGCTCTCCAGCACCCACCACCCCTTCCCTGCTTCCTCCTGGTGAGCCCTGATCCTGTCCCTGCGGTGCCTGGCCTGCCCCCCGGTTGCCCCTCCTAGTGGATTGTCCCTGGTTTTGTGCAGGCATGCGTAGGGTGACATCTGCCACTGTCACCCTGTTTGGACTTTTACAATGGACTGGCCATTGGCCTTTGTGTTTTTCTGGACTTTGTTTTCATTACACACATATGCTGAATAAAGCAACTTTCTGTTCTCTAGTGCTTATGCTTCTGATGTACATGTTGTTGATGATGCTAACCATGCCCTTGCTGCAGTGATGGTGATATTTGGTCTCATGATAATGAAGTGTTACTGTGCAGGAACCCATGTGGTCCAGGGGAATGTGTCCTATCCTGTGGTGTATCCATGTCATCCACAGCAGCATCTGAGGGTGTCATGTGTTCAGTATTTGGCAATGGGATTTCCTACTTAGATTAGCTATTTCACATCTGTGGCTTCCACCCCTGCACATCTGTTGTGCCTGCCATTGTTCAATTCGTCTACTTCCCTGACCGTGTGGCCATCTCCACTGGACATGCAGGTTTGGGCATCAATGGGGAAGGACTCATCTGTGTTGTCAGTGCAACATTGCTATACAAGTGTGTTGGATCTGTGCTGATGATTCCGTTGGCACTTCCATGACCAGGCTGATGTGACGGGAGCCCTCATTTGGTGCTAATTGTTGATTGTGTGACCAAGTGCTCAGCTGACATGATGGGGCCCTACTGAGGCAACATATGGCACAGCTTTCCTCACACAGGAGTGGAGTCCCCTCATGGCAGTGTGTACTCCTGTGACATTGCCTGCGCCCAAGGTGTGTGTTGTATGTGCATGTCTGTGTGTTCACTTCCATTTAGCTGTGCATGCTGTGATCCCTAGTGTTGTACCTGTTTGTGATGCTTGCTGAGTTGACCTATGTTCCCCAAAGTCTTCTCCCTGGGTTCTCTGTGATGTGGGTGCATGGCACATTACTGGTCATCAGGGTGTCACCCATAGGTGTGTTTGCTGTCAGGGCTGAGTTTGTGTGCAGACGCAGATGGGTCACAGTCAGGTTTCCCCTTGGCACTTGTTGTTTGCCCCTGTCATGTGATTTCCAGTTTGTGTTATCTTTCAGTGATTGTGACACGTGTGTGTGACTGCTGGCACTCCTCAGGGTCCGGGCTGCAATGTTGGTTGTTGTCTATGTGTGTTCTTTGTGGGTGACCTTGGCTTCTTCATTGGTGTGTGACTGTGGCTGGGATCCCATTGGTTGGTGTGGTATTGCCGTCATGTCCATGTACAGCGTAGTGTGCAGTGTGTCAGACATTCAGGAGGCTTGTTGAGTGGCCATGTGTCATGTGTTTCTGCACCTTGGTTCCCACCCACCACCCTGGAATAGTCATGGGTGCATGTGCAATGTCACCAGTGCATGTGTACTTCACTGCTGCACATTGTTGGAGGTCGAGGGTGTGGTGTTGAGTGTGTGCAGATGAGAGTTGTTGCCCGGCTAGGCCCCTGCCTCCATGTTGGCCTTGGCTTACTGGCCATGCTGATTGATTTGTGCTTGTGTAGGTGTGATGGTAGTTTGTTGCTCAGGACACATGACTGTGGTTCACAGTGTGAACCACATTTAGCTTTGTCATCACAGTGGGATTGTAATGCAGCCCAGGGTCACCACATTGTGGGGGCCCTGGGGGTGGTGCTGTGGTGTGTCTGTGTCTTGCTGTGTCAGTTGCTGTTCCTACGTGCCTGTGTGACATGTGTGATTTGTGCTCCCTCTCATCTGACAATGCCTGCTTGCCCACATAGGGGATTTGGATCCATGAGTTACCTTTGTGTGGCACTGTATGCACATCTGTATGATTGGTATTCAGGTCTCCTCATGTGTTGTGTGGTTGCCTGGGGACACTGGCACCCCCTCACCTGTTGTGTATGATGTGCAGTGTGGGTCTGCCTGTTTGTGTTTGTGCATCTGCACCACTGCATTGGCATATCTTGGGTGTGCCATTGGCTGTATGTAGTTTGGTGGGTTTCCCCTGCTGTCCCTGGGACTCCTAGGTCATCGGTCAGCACAATGATCATGGTTTGTGTGTCCCATTGCTGCCATGGTATAGTATCTGTTCACCTCACATCTGCAGTCTCCACAGGGTATCTGCATTTGTGTGCCCATTGGTGCAAATATGTGGGTCTGCATTCTGATGGTCACTTCTGTCATTGTGTCATTGATGAATGTTGACGGTGTCAGCCCCCATGGGTGTTGTTTGTCTGCACATGGCCAAAGGTATGTCTTATTTGCACTGCAGTATTTGGCTCACCCAATTTATGTTGCAATGGGACACATACACTACTTTGCCACTGATGTGTTTTTGTTCTGTGACCAGGAATCATCCATGCAGTTTGGCAGTTGCACCTCTTTCTTTGTCAACACTTACCTTTTGGTCACTGTGATGATGGGGATTTAGACCCCATTGCCACAATTTTCAAAATGTGCTTCAGCTATGGACCCCACACTTACATTTTGCTCACTGTGATGATGGGGGTTTAGACCCCATTGCCACAATGTTCAAAATGTGCTTCAGCTATGGACCCCACACTTACATTTTGCTCACTGTGATGATGGGGGTTTAGACCCCATTGCCACAATGTTCAAAATGTGCTTCAGCTATGGACCCCACACTTACATTTTGCTCACTGTGATGATGGGGGTTTAGACCCCATTGCCACAATGTTCAAAATGTGCTTCAGCTATGGACCCCACACTTACATTTTGCTCACTGTGATGATGGGGGTTTAGACCCCATTGCCACAATGTTCAAAATGTGCTTCAGCTATGGACCCCACACTTACATTTTGCTCACTGTGATGATGGGGGTTTGGACCCCATTGCCACAATGGTCATGGCCTGCTTGCATTGTGGGTGCCACACACATATATGTGTGGCACATGTGCTAGGGGTCACATTGTATGTTCAAAGTCATGTTCGGTGTTGTAGGCATTTGACACAGTCTACACACGCTTGTCATGGTGTTGGGGGGATGTCTTTTCTTGCATTCCCTAGGTTGTGGTGTGCTGGTTGTGTCATGCATTGTCCATCCTATGAGTGGGCGTGGTACTAGTGGTAGGCATCCAGCCCCCTGGCTAAGGGTGGTAGGCATCCAGCCCACCCTGGCTCAGGGTGGTAGTAGTGGTAGGCATCCAGCCCCCCTGGCTCAGGGTGGTGGTGGGCATCCAGCCCCCCCTGGCTAAGGGTGGTAGTAGTGGTAGGCATCCAGCCCCCCCTGGTTAAGGGTGGTAGTTGTGATAGGCATCCAGCCCCCCCTGGCTCAGGGTGGTAGTAGTGGTAGGCATCAAGCACCCCCTGGCTAAGGGTGGTAGTAGGCATCCTGCCCCCCCTGGGTAGGGGTGGTGGTAGGCATCCAGCCCCCCTGGCTAAGGGTGGTAGTAGTGGTAGGCATCCAGCCCCCCTGGCTAAGGGTGGTAGTAGTGGTAGGCATCCAGCCCCCTGGCTAAGGGTGGTAGTAGTGGTAGGCATCCAGCCCCCCTGGCTCAGGGTGGTAGTAGTGGTAGGCATCCAGCCCCCTGGCTAAGGGTGGTAGTTGTGGTAGGCATCCAGCCCCCCTGGCTCAGGGTGGTAGTAGTGGTAGGCATCCAGCACCCCTGGCTAAGGGTGGTAGTAGTGGTAGGCATCCTGCCCCCATGGGTAGGGGTGGTGGTAGGCATCCAGCCCCCTGGCTAAGGGTGGTAGTAGTGGTAGGCATCCAGCCCCCCTGGCTAAGGGTGGTAGTAGTGGTAGGCATCCAGCCCCCCTGGCTAAGGGTGGTAGTAGTGGTAGGCATCCAGCCCCCTGGCTAAGGGTGGTGGTAGGCATCCAGCCCCCCTGGCTAAGGGTGGTAGTAGTGGTAGGCATCCAGCCCCTCTGGCTAAGGGTGGTAGTAGTGGTAGGCATCCAGCCCCCTGGCTCAGGGTGGTAGTAGTGGTAGGCATCCAGCACCCCTGGCTAAGGGTGGTGGTAGGCATCAGGCCCCCTGGCTAAGGGTGGTAGTAGTGGTAGGCATCCAGCCCCCTGGCTAAGGGTGGTGGTGGGCATCCAGCCCCCCTGGCTAAGGGTGGTAGTAGTGGTAGGCATCCAGCACCCCTGGCTAAGGGTGGTGGTAGGCATCCAGCCCCCCTGGCTCAGGGTGGTAGTAGTGGTAGGCATCCAGCCCCCCTGGCTCAGGGTGGTAGTAGTGGTAGGCATCCAGCCCCCCTGGCTCAGGGTGGTAGTAGTGGTAGGCATCCAGCCCCCCTGGCTCAGGGTGGTAGTAGTGGTGGGCATCCAGCCCCCTGGCTAAGGGTGGTGGTGGGCATCCAGCCCCCTGGCTCAGGGTGGTAGTAGTGGTAGGCATCCAGCCCCCCTGGCTCAGGGTGGTAGTAGTGGTAGGCATCCAGCCCCCTGGCTAAGGGTGGTAGTAGTGGTAGGCATCCAGCCCCCCTGGCTCAGGGTGGTAGTAGTGGTAGGCATCCAGCCCCCTGGCTCAGGGTGGTAGTAGTGGTAGGCATCCAGCCCCCTGGCTCAGGGTGGTAGTAGTGGTAGGCATCCAGCCCCCTGGCTAAGGGTGGTAGTAGTGGTAGGCATCCAGCCCCCCTGGCTAAGGGTGGTAGTAGTGGTAGGCATCCAGCCCCCCTGGCTAAGGGTGGTGGTAGGCATCCAG